>JAGXJF010002741.1:0-47283 GCA_019208055.1 Stipa capillata | reverse complement strand
CATGACTGAATCTCCATTAAGCTTCCTGAGGTTGTCCTCTTTCCCTTTAACCCCTCCAACCCTCCCCGATTTCCCTAGGTGCTTCCGCCTCCGACGATCATGCTCCGCCACCCGCCATTGCCGCCGCCCCCCCCCTCTTCTCCGCCTCCTTCTGCTCTCAGCGACCACCAAACGAGACCGGGGGTAAGTGCTCGATCTTCCTGTGCCTTTACTGCATTGAGTGCTCACTAAATTTCTGACCCCACTTTTCTTATACGGTTTTGCCACCGGCGAGCCTTGAGCCACCACTCCGGTGAGCCGGCAAGTCTCCTGAGCACAAAAATGAGATCGCCAATGCCTAAGCTCCAAAACCCCCATACCAATTTCATCGGAGGTGTGTGCATTTGGATGATTTGGGCTAGCGCCGCCGCTCGTCGTGTTTTAGGGCACTGGCGGCCAACGTCTTTCCAGCTAAGCCGTCGGGTTTAAAAGGGATAGGCTGACCAATGGGGCCCGGGTGTAATAGACAAAAGGGGGTAAAAGAAAAGGGGGGAATAGGAAAGATGGGTCCGGGCCTGCTGGACCCATGCGTCAGGGATTGAGGGTAGGGCTCAACCGAGTAACAAAGGAAAACTAGTTTAGTTTTCGAATTTTGGAATTAACAGAAAGTATTGAAATGTGTTTAAACTTCTAAAATTCATATCTAATTCATATGAAGTCCAAATTGAATGATTTTTGTGTCCAAATTTTTGTTTTAATGAGTAGAATATGAATTCATGATTCATTTCCATGTTACAGTGCTGAGCAATACAGGAAATGACTAAAATGCCCCTAGGGCTATAAAGACTATAAACACTTATAGGAAAATTTTAGTTTTCACCTAAATTCTTAGTTTGTAAAGTACTACTCTCTGGAACTTTAACATGCCTCATGACCATGTTCTTGCCATCGCTAAAAGTAATAAACCCTATTTTCGTCGCTAAAACTCTAATTGGAAGAACCCCTAGTCTAGCTTATTGCAAATATGATGAAATGCTATACTTAACACCATTGGAAACATATTATGCACCTCATGTTACCTTCCCACCAGTGCACTCTAGGTAACTAGAATGAAAATGATTTCCTTACTGTCTTGCTTAATAAACACTAAAAGTATATGAAATAGTGCAAAATCCATAACTTGAGCTCTAGGCCTCTGAATTAAATGAAACCAACTCCGTTAGAATCATATAGACATATTCTACCTTTTAGGATGCATATCATCCATACTTCCTTCACTGCACTTGCTGGTTTTTAATTGAAATCTCTTTTGTTGTTCTGTTTCGATGTTTCGGGATTTAAATTTGGGTAGAACCCAGCCACGAGGAATATCCGGAGGGTGAATATTATTGCGATCCAGAGCCATATCAACAAGGCAAGTATACAAAAGCTCACTAAGATTCCTTAATCCAGTTCATGCTATGCTTGTAATTAAGATGAAATACTTGGTTTGCAATTGTTATAGCGATGCTATGTTATGTGATGGTGTAATCACTAGCATGGTAGGTTCATTGGTTGCAAGATTAGCGGTGATCTTTTAAATGTAATGATTCACTATGGAACCCTAATGGTGAGTTGTGAGGGCCGGGGTATTGACACCTACAGATGGATCGACAGGCGGTTTAACCTGACTCGATACCGGTGTCGTAGGGCTTTTACCCGTCACCCACGGTGAGATTTGAATTGAGATTGGTGGAAAGTCATGGTCGGCCAACCCTGAACTTACGCATTCTTAATTCAATCCTCGCGTTGGACAAGTCTTGCTTTGCCTTGTCTGACTACACTTTCGGTTGAGCCTTGGTTGGAGCAACTGTGATTAAACTGTCTTGGTTGATGGAATGTAATTGATTTGGATGAATCTTGTTGATTTCCATAATTGATAATCCGAGATTTATTGTCTTACATCTTGGTATGGATGCTTGGAATGCAACTTGATGATATGGCTTTATCATTCTTGTTTATGTTGTTTCACTGAGTAATGGCATTGTGAATTGTTTAACATTTCTCTTATTATAAGCTATGCTGAAATTGAATTGGGATGAGCCTACAAATGTTGCTTGCAAGTATGAAAGTACTTACGGAATTCGATTCCGAACTTGTTGCAGGTGACCTTAGTATCAGTGAGTACTACGACGAGGGAAATGTCGATGCCGATGCCTAGCTTGTTGTTAACCTTCTCGGTCATACTGTTGTGGGTTATGTTGTTACTTATGGAGATGGCGGGGCTGCCATCTCAGGGTTTTTTAATTGGATTTGCTGCTGTTTTTGGAGTTTAAGGGCATGTAAATGACCTCTAGGTCATATGTGTGTGCAACACAACCTTCCTCGGGTAAGAGATGTGCTATGTAATTGAATAACTCCTTCTTTTAGAGTTTGAACTGTGGTATTCAAGTTGTTTCAGCGGCTTCCCATATGCAATGCGTGTATGAAATGAAGTATATGGGTATGCCGTGAAGGGTTCGGTTGAGTGACCCGCTGGTTGCGATGCTGTGCCGGCCAGGCAGGGTGTGGGTGGATTCTACCGGGCTTCTGAGCGACCTACTAGCTTCCGAGCTAGGTTAGGGTGAGGGTAGAATCGCCGGGCTCCTCCGATCTTGCTTTGCGTAGTGGGAATTGGAACGACTCTAAAACCTTCACAGGATCACGGAATTGTATGTGGCTTTGGGAAGTTGAGTCGCTTCCGGCCGGCTTGACCCACGGTGATAGATACATACGACGTAAGCGTGTATGGTATGTGGGTTCGGTTTCGGGTTACCCAATGGTGATAGATACATACGACGTACATGCGTATGGTATGTTGGGTGACTTCTCGGTCTTTGGCGACTAATCATTCCCCTAATCATATGGAATTCCTGGGTCCGTCACACCTTTGCATCGCCTCAACTTCCACAAAACCCTAAAAGCTTCAGCGCCGCCGCTGCTCTTCGTCCGACTCGCCGGAACTGCCGACGCTCGGACTTCCCGCCACTATCGGACTTCTTCACGTCCGCCGCCGCCGTAGCAGCGCCGCCGTCGCCAAGTTAGGGCACGGCTGTGGAATCCACGACTCTCTCTTCAAATCCCTCAGTCGCACGAGTTCAATCCCAGGGTACATTTTCGATCTTCTCAACCTGTCAAATCAAAAAATTCTTAGATTTTAGGCGCCTTATTTAGATTCTCTCATTCTGCGCCTATCAAATTGAGCGGTTTATTCTTCAACAATTCTCGGCATTACCAACTTCAAACCGGTAGTTCCGAGTTTGTGCTCTGCAATGCTGAAGCACAAGCCTGACACTTCCGGAAGTGAAACCGGTCATTCCGACTTTGAAGAAAACCACAAATTCATCAACTAAAACTCTTGTTCTTCAAAATTGTGTCTGCTGAGTACATTTGTGATCGTATCTTTTCTCTTCGTATCCCATATGCTTCACAGGGAGTGATCATGAGTTCAAGTCAGAGTGACTCAAATGCTGAGAGAAGCTATGACATTCAAATCAGTAACAGTGACCCTGATAAAGCTACAAGCAGCTCAAAAGGAGATTCCTCTCCTGCTCCCAAAAGGTCAAGGACTTAAGCTGGGTCCTCTACACCTTCAGGCAGAAGAAGGTTGCAAAACATGACCTATGAAGTACCTGAAGAATTGAATATGAGCACTCCTCCTCGAGAATCAGCTATGGAGAGGAAACATAGACATCAGGGGATAAAGAGATACTGGGAGAAACAAGATAAGCAGGCCAATATGACTAAATATTAGCACAAGATATTTGATGAAAAGGCTGCCAGAAGGCCCCTGCCAGATCAAAAAGGCCAATTGCTGTTATTCTTGAAGAAGTAAGGAAGAGAAAGGAGGTAGCTAAGGCTCGCTCATCTGTTCCTCAGAAGGAGGAAACTTCTCGCCCTCAAAAGTTGAGGAAGACAGTTGCCAAAGTGAAGGAATCATCAGTATCTAAGTCAACTGCTCCTCAAACAACTTCTTCATCTATGGACATAGGTGATGAAATCCCTATAGGACTCAAAACTACTATGATAGCTGAAAAGCAACGAGCTGAGTGGGAAACATCTGAAGCTCGAAGAATTAGCAGAGAGCTCGATGCAAAGGAAAGAGCTGCCGAGCAACCCCAATCTAGCTCAGTGGCTGTTATTTCTCCTGAAGAATTGGCTAGAAAAGAAGCACTAGTCCGAGAGAGGCTAGAAATTGAAGCAGATGCTAGAAGAAGCAAGACTCAGCTAGAAGCCTTCAGGGAAGAAAAAGCCAAAAGAGAAGCTGAATTGAAGAAACTCAAAGCTGCATCCTCCAAGAGCAAAGAAAGCTTTGCAAGATTTAAAGCTCTTATAGCAGAGCAAGCTGCAGAAGAAGAAAGAGGCCAAGAATTGGCCAGAGTGCACTATTTGCAGGAATAAAGAAGAAGAAAGCAGATAAAAGGGTTGCTGCTCTAAGAAAGGAAATGGCAGCAGAAGCTTCAAAGGCTCCTAAGCCTAAGGGAGTTGTGATCAGGGAACCTCCAACATCTTCACCTCCTAGAGCTGCTAGCTCTCCAGTGAGACCCTCTTCACCTCCAGTCAATCCTGTGAGGACTCCTGCCCCAACAAGTTCTGCTGCTCAGGTTGAAGAACCTGCAGCACCCAGTGAGCCACAGGCTAAAGCAGAAGATGTTCAGCCTGCAGAAAGCCCCAGGGCTCTTGAAGCTCCATTAGAAAATCCACCTGTTGAGGAACCAGTCACTTAGCCTGAAGAAACCATTACAGAACCATCAGCTGAGGTTGAACAACAGGCTAAAGAAGAAACAGCTCAGCCTAAAGAAACTGTTGAAGAACAAGCAGCAGCTGCTGCTGCTGATACTGAAGCTCCTAAAGCCCAAAATCATATTCCTCGATATGAGAGGAGGAATAGGAAGCAAACTGTGTCTCCAAGACCAGCTGCCCCTGCTGAGAAGAAAAAGAAGGCAGCTGAGAAGCAAAAGGGTGATAAGCTACCACCCAGACCCCCTCAGAGGATAAGAACAGCACTGAAAAGGGCCAGTATCCATCTTGATGATGAAGATCTTGAGCTAAGGGATCAACAAAACATTGAAGACAATGCCACCTTAGTGGTACTTGCTCCTACTCAAATGATCCCCAAACAAGGCAAGAGGCCTCAACCTGTTGTAGAATACAACAGAATGACCAATGAAGAGTTGAGGGAGATCAGATGGGATCTGAACCCATATGAATTTGCAAGAGATGCTTCAGACCCAAGGTTTTGGACTAGAACTCAACATGATTTTTATCAGACAACACTCTTCAAGAAGAACATACTTTTCAAACATCAGTATGTTGATCAAGCGTACCTTGAGAAGCATCGCTGCTTTGCTCCAGTTCTGGAAACCCTCAGGCAAGTAGGTCTTGTAGACCTTATCACCTTCAGATAGGACTGGAATGAAGAGCTCATTCTTCAGTTTTATGCCACAATTTATATTTCTGGAAGGAAGACTCACTCCAACACTTAGAAGTTGGAGTGGATGACTGGATATTCCAAATATGAAGCCACTTTTGAAGAATTCATTGCAAGAATAGGTCTTGGAATGGACATAAACTCTGAGGATGTTAAGATTCATGATGAAGACATTCTACCTAAGGAAGGGTTGAAGCCTTGTATCCTGAAGACAGAGATTATGTGCTTGGCAAAACTGCTAATTTTACATATGCTGCTAAGACAGTCTTCAAGATACTGAGAAAGACTTTTGCTCCCAAGAAGTGTAATCAGGATGAAATTCATCACAGAGCAAGAAATCTTCTTCTCAAAACCATGACTCATATGCCCTTCAACGTAGCAGACTTCTTCGGAAACTTCATGACAGAGGCCATAGCAGATCACGTCAAGCAACTGCCTTATGCTCCTTTTCTGATGAAATTCTTCTTGGACAAGACTGCTATTGATTTTCACTGTGATATTTCTCACACTAAGTTCACTCCTTCTCTATATGAAGACTTGGTGAAGAAAGCTCCACAATACAAAGGCAAAGGCAAAAAGGCTACTACACCATCTCCTCTACCTCAGACATCTGCTCCTCAACCTCAGGCTGGTGCAGAAAGAGCACCATTGGCTAGTGATGACCCCCACTTCTACCATTCTGAAACCCAACCACAATCACCTGATGTGCAAAAGCCTGAAGAACCTTCAAAGCTTGATCAACTTCTTCATAAAATGCACCAAATGAGGAAAGAACACAGACTCATGAGGCATGATCTCAATGCCCTCTTCAACATGGCTTTGGTTTCTCAAACTGCTGACAGGGAAGCTCAAAGAAGATCTTGGGTGCTCCTGAAGAAGCATTATACAGAAGCAGAACTAGCTGCCCAGGGTATCAAAGAATCTTATCCCTGGTGTGATCATCAACTTTCTTCTCTGCACTATCGAGTCACACCAAGTGTCTCTGTTTCCACTGTCCAGCCTAATTCTCCAAGCTCACCGCATGTTGAAGAAATAGCTACCTCGCCTCCTCAGCCTCAAGCTCCAGCTCCAACTCCAACCCCAGTTCCTCAAGCATCTCCATGTGCCTCTGCCTCTGGTGGTCCCTCCAGCGCCTGAACCATCTTTCTTCGCCCTTTTTGGCTCCTTGATGCCAAAGGGGAAGAGTTACGGAAGAGCTTCTCAGAAGAGCTTCAAAGGGTGTCCAGGGGAGAGAGGGTCTTCAAGAGAAAAAGGGGGAGAGTTTTTAAGTAGGCTAGATTTAGAAGAGTTACAAACCTTGTTTTTTATTTGATGATTCTTGTATTGGTTTGTAAACTCTATTCGGTGATCTTTTGTGTTTGGTACATTTGTTAGACATGCTTCGCTTAATGTTCATTATATGCATGTCTATATCTCTAAGATCACCCCTTATGCATTGTGGTTCTAATGTTTATTTCTATACAATGCATTCCCACGGGTTCCAAGATGTAGGGGGAGCTCCTCAAAATTTCTCAAAATGTGCACTTACATTCAAAGCTATTTTCAAATAGTGCACATATTTAGGGGGAGCTATCTCTACATCATGGAACTCAAAAACACAAACTATTTATATCCAATTTGAAACTTTAATCGTGTTGTCATCAATCACCAAAAAGGGGGAGATTGAAAGTGCATCTAGTGCCCCCTAGTGGGTTTTGATGATTAATGAGAAACGATTAAGGGACTAATGGTCTACTAAGTATATACAGGTGTACAGTCCTCAAGTAATTGGTTTAACCAGTGGATGTCGACCCCTAAAAAGTTAATGATGAAGGAAGGCTTAGACCTAGAAGATTAGTGGTGATTTTCTAGTGTTTAACATGATCAAAGATCATTTGAGTCTATAGGACAAGCCGCACTATTAAGAGGGGTAAGATATCTAAGCTATAGAAATAATCTTCATGTGTGCTCAGTCAAAATCTCAGAAGACTTCTTTGAAAATCTCTTTTGAGACACAGACAGTGATTCTTGGTAATACCAGTTTGAAGAACCGGATGTACCGAGATTGGCATCTGTTGCGAGGATTGATGACTTAGTCATCTCAAGCCTCCAAGAGCTTCAATTGCGGCATGACCGGTCTTCAAGCCGGTGCTGCCGAGAATGGCCTCTATGTCGGAGAGTTAGGGAACCCTGCCGTTTAGGGTTTACCCTAGTTTCATATTTCAGAAACCGGTATGTCCGTTCTTAAAGACCAGTGCTTCCGGAATATGCTCCTGATGCTATCTTAGACTAAGTCCCATTTGATTTGTCTTCGGCTCTACCGGTTTCATTTCCAGTTGTATCGAGAATTCCTTCTGGACTTAGATCTTCTGTTATCTTAGACTAAGTCCCATTTGTGTTGTCTTCGGCTCTACCGGTTTTGTTTCCGGTGGTACCGAGAATCTTTTCTGGACTTAGGTCTTTTTGTGAAGCTGTGTTACCGAGTTGGTTTCCGGTTTGACCGCGTTTCATCTTGTGATAGAAGAATGTGTCACTACTTCAAATCTCGGTTTAACTGTTCTTCAAAGTCGGCACTACCGAGAATTGCTTCTAGAAGTAACTCTGCGGAGTAGAATCTTCAAACCTGGTGTGACCGTGTTCCTTTCGGAACTACCGACTTTGTGTTGAAGACTTTCGCTGTGCACCTGAGTTCCTCGGAATATGACCGTTGGTCTAAAACTCGGTTCTTCCGGTTTCGTGTTCTGCTTGCTCCGAGGAAGAATCTTTTCCCCAACGACTCTTTTTCTAAGCTGTGCCTATTAACACCCTCAACCCCCTGCGGGCTCGGGAGGACACTCTGCGCAAAAATACACTTTTCTCACACGTGTTCCCCTTTCCTCTTGCTCTTTGAGATCTACTTTGAGAGAGGAAAGATTCGTGAGATCTGAGACTTGATCGAGCATTCAAGCAGGAGCTTCTTCGAGCCTAGTAATCTTGACCTATTACTCTTAGAGATTTGGCATCTCCTAGTCGGCTAGGCGTCGTTGAGAGCTCCAATTTGTGGATTCGCCGCCAACAAGTTTATGAAGGTTCGGAGATCACCTCAAGATCCACTTGTAGTGATTAAGCAAGTTCTAAGTGGACTTGGCTCAAGGAGAAGAAGGTGAAGACTGTGTGTCTTCGGAGCTAAGTGCTCAAGCGTCTCCAAACGAAGACGTAGAGTTGTTGCCAACAACTTGAACTTGGGGTCAAATCTCGAGTCTTCTTTCTAGTTCTTTATTTAAGTGAATATTCTTTATTTGAGCTAGATCTAGTTTGATATTTGTTGCTTCACCCTCAAACTACTTCACTCTTGCATGCTAAACAACTAATTTGAGTAAAATTTGATAATCTTCTATTCACCCCTCCCCTCTAGTCGATAGACCTCGATCTTTCAGTTAGGTATTATTTTCAGTCCATCGATAACCAACTACTCAACTACATGACAAGAAAATAAGAGAGATGAATAAAATAAGTAGGGCATGGCAATGTCAACAAGCTCGAATTGCCTAGGATACTAGGGTCCTGCTCTTGCTAGTATTCAGAAGAAGTTGGATCTCAGTTTTTGACAACAAATTCTATCAATTTGGGAAAACCAATACCGAAGGAAGAAAAGAAGTAAAGCTAATAAGAATGCATGATGTATTGAAATATATGAAGTATGAAATGCAGATGTGAGGGTGACATGTATTTAAGAATTTTTGTAAGTGGTTTCATGAATTGAATGTATGGTGTGGAAGTAATGAATTTTTAGAGTTGAATTGCTATTTTATACATTTATTTGATTATTCTAATAATCTAAAAATTTCAAGAACAGTAACATGGGTAGGGATATTTTAGTAAATGCTACATGTCATGCTGATCGCTTTGATATAAAATTCACAATTGTTGGAGCTGTATTGATTTTGTTGTGAATTTTACAAGATTAACATTCGAAATCCAAGTTTGAAATGAATTTGTTAATCTCAAAACTTGTGAACATAGTAGCATGAAACTTTAAAAGATGAATTAAATAAAAAGAATCAACCCATTTAGAGTTGATTTGAATTTTCTATGAATTTTCAAATTTTAAATCATTCTAATCCTTTTTCTATATTTTCCTTAATGAAGAAATTCCAACATTCATTTTGTCACCCAGGTGGAATCTACCCTCTAGAATGACAGATGGGCCTTTGGTCAAAGTTCACTTGTCAACCTGACAGCGGGGGCCCATTGTCATACTATACCATTTTGCTCTTTCCTTTTTCTTTAATTCACCAAATTTCTTACATGTGGGTCCTACTTGTCATGCATTTTTATTTTTATGAATTTTATTTCTGTTATTTTTGGTAGAGGGGTCCACTGTCATTCACTTATGAGCTCAGTTTCTTATTTAGTTAAGATATTCACTAGTCCCACGTGTCATTGAGTAGTCAACATAGTTAGCACATTAATTAATAGCTAACCTCAATTAATACCCAAACTACCCTAACCGAAACCTAACCTAACCTAACCAACATTTAACATCATGGTCCTGACCCATTCGGATAGCTACCGGTCAGACCGGACTGTCGTACCAGTCAAACCGCATTGTCTGACCGGACGCAGCGGTTAGACCGACCCGTGTTGCGACACCGGCGGCTTTGTCAAGTGCATGAGCGTCGGCTCCGGTCATAGGTAGCAGAGCAAGGAGGCATTCGGGAGGGAAGCTCACAGCATGGAGGAACTCAAGCTCGGTTGGTTCAGTGGTGTTTGGGAGGTTCACCTTGGTGGTCGGCAACAGCGGCACGTCTTGAGCTCGACGGCAAGGTCAGTGACGGTAGTGCTCCAGTGGTGAGGTGAAGGAAGCTCACTTAGCTCCGCTTGGAGGGGCTCGACTGGAGTTTTGGGGAGTTCAAGCAAACACTCCTAGCTTTCACGATCCCCGACAGCGACGGCAACAGGGAGTTGCACTACGGTGGGGTAAGGAATCGCCCTCGGTGGGGCACCTGACGTTGTTGGAGAAGACGGAGGCGAGGCCGAGGAACCGACAGTGATGAGGGACTTGGCTTGCAGGTCTTGAAGATGGACTCGTTGGAGAAGGAGTTTGGCTTGGTGGAGCTACACGTCCGCTAGATACCGGCCACTGGAGAGAGAAGCAGCGGGAAGGTAGTGGGTATGGAGAAGAAGGAAAAGGGGGAGAAATGAGGAGGCCAAGAGAGGATTTAACAGCGCGGCGAGAGGATTAGGATGACAGTGGCGTCACACTGGACATGCGTCCTGTGACGGCGAGCAGCTGCGTGGCGCAACTAGATGGCGGCATAGCAGCAGTCTGCGAGTGAGGAATTGTGCCTCGGCCAAGTGGAGTGGAGGGGAGGGAGATTTGGGCCAGGCGGCCCATTCCGGCAGGGGAAACAGCCCCTTTTAATTTTTCTTTTGTTTCTGTTTTCTTTCTATTTCTCTTTTAGGTTTAGAACTTGAATAAAAATGATTCAAATGAACAATTCAAATAAATTTAATTTGAAAATTCTTGTAGTACTTTTCTAAAGCATTTAATACTAAAAAGGGTGGTTAGGTTAAAATTGGAGTGATGTTTGTTTTAGAGTTTTATTTTGAAAGAGATTCCAGTTATTTTCTTTTAGGCTCTGTTTGGTTTAGCTTTTCGGTAGCTTTCCACTGGAAAAAGTTGCAGCCCAACCAAACGGCCAACTTTTGAGCGGCTTCTGCCAAGAGTGACTGTGGGCTTTACAGTGCAAATTCAACTGTTTAGAAAAGCTGCCTTCCCCTAGCTTTTTACAATGTGCTGAAGCTTTGAGGGCTCACTTTTCCAAAATACTGCAGATGGTTTGGAGCAACCCAAAGCTATATGTTCACTTTCTCACAGCCACAATAACTTTTTCAGATAGCCAACCAACAGTCATGGCCCAAGCAAATAGGCCCTTACGGTTTTTGGAATTAAGCCATTTCGAAAGGTGTATATGCTTGTATGAGCGGAAAGAAAGCTAGGCTTTTTATTTCCTTCAGATTTTTTTTTACAAGCATATATAACAAGATCATAGGTTGGGATTGTTACATTAACCTTGTGTTGCTGATATGAAATTTGATGTTTAGATATGAGATTTGATGATTATGTTAAATACGTGTTGGTAAATATATTTCTATTTTGCTCATATTATGGTATGCTACTTTGAAAATGATTTACTTGTATAGTCATTTACTTTTGTCTTATGCCACGTTGGTGTAAATTGGGAATATGCATAAAACAAAAGCATCTTGCGAGTATGAAAGCACTCATTGAAATTTCATTCCTTAAAATATTCTAGCTGATCCTATTATAGGTGAATACTATGATTCTGAAGGTCTGAGAGGTGACGTCTAGTTGCATTGTTTGCTTGGGCGGAACCTATGTGTGTTTTATTGGCTTGTCTGATAGTTGTGGCTACCATCTTGGATGTTTTAACTTTATTTTCCATTGTTGAACTCATGTTTAGTTGAGATCTTTATCGACTTCGAGTCGATTTTCTTGTAAGTTAATTATCTACTCTAATGTATGAGATATGGTTATATAATCTATAGATCCCTCTTTAGAGTTTGTGTTGTGATATTTAAGTTGTTAATTATGCACCCCATACATCATGTGCCTATGATTTTGAAGTGTATGGGGACGGCCGAAAAGAGTTAGTGTCGGTTTTGTGTTCACTAAATGTTATCACCGAGGTTGAGTGACCCACTAGCTGAGATGCGTTGGCCGGCTGGATTAGGGTGTGAGGACTCCATCCCAAGCTACTCTTAAGTGGTCATCCTTAGTGGTATGTTAAAATTGCACTAAGTCTTTACATGGTTTTATAATTTTGTTTCAGTTTTATGAGATGCAAATTATTGTTCGGTCTTATGTCAACTGCGAGTCATACGATAATATATAGAGTTGGATGAGTGAGAGCCATGTTGTGAGTCATACGACTTGTTTCATATCTAGAGCTAGTTTGGTTCGGACCCCCCAGGCTATTGTGAGCACATACGAACAATGTCTCGTATGGTTAACGGCTCGAGTCATTGACTTCAATACGTTGCTATTTCATCTATCAAACTAAATCTCGGGTCCTGCTCAACTATAAATCAACAATTTCAGTCCCATACTGGCATAGTAGAGTCTGGAGGAAGAGGATGCACGTTGCGAGATTAGTTTCGAGTCTTAGGGTGCTTAGTTGTAGGCCATAAATTGCCATAACTTGGCTAAACATGTTAGGCTAGTTTTTAGTTCATATTACAACTATAGTTTATCATACTTTCTTAGTTTTATGGCCTACATGTCATAGATTCACTTTTAATAATGAAGTTTGCGGCACTCGTAGCTCTATTTCTCTTGACCAGAAGTTTAGGGCCTTATTAATTCAAAAGAATTTCATAGGAATTTTGGATGATTCTATTCCTTAAGAATTGTTCCTATAGACCTTGTTTGATTTGTAGGATTGAAAACTATAGGAAATTTTCTTATGGACTACTTTGCATATAATTTCAAAGAAAAAATTCTATCAATTCTAACCTCTTAGAAAATTTTGTTTGTTTCTATGATAACTATGACATGCACCAAACACCTAAAGAAAATTCCTATGTTTTCTCTGTGGTACAACCAAACAACTTTCAATACTTTTCCTGTGGTTGCAGTTCCCGTGAGATACAATATGTTGTGACACTCAACTTCTATATTTTTCCTGTTCTTAGAGAATCCTGCAAATCAAAGAGGCCATTTAGGCAAAAAAAAAGTTTGGAGTGCTAAAACATTTTGGGATCATCTCTTTCTCAGTTGCCTGCATTTTTTTTAAATCTCAGTCATATTTTAAAGCCTTTAGATTAATATCTAACCATTTTAGTTCCTATCTCACTCAATATAACCTGCAGACTAAAACTGTAGTAATGTTTCACTAAAATTGTATATTTTTAAAATTATAAATTTGGACTTCATAATATGTAATTTAAGTAAGAATTTCAGGCAACACATTTTTAAACGTCAAACAAACAGGCCATGGTGGTTTCGAGATGCACATGTACTAATTAATACCCATCGAACATTTATCCATCCCTTTCGTTGGCCCACTCCGTAATTCGTATCAGATCCTCCCTAAATCTCTCGTCTCACTCGGTCACTCCACTCGGGCACTCGAACCCCGATCCACCACCACCATCACCGTACCCCCAATCTCTCTGTTCACCGTCCAGCCGGCATGCACGACACCGGCCTCTCCGCCCGCGCCGCCGGCGCCTCCTCGTCTTCCTCGTCCTCACCCTACGCCGGCGCGTCCTCGTCCTCCGCCGCCACCAACGCCGGGGACGACGACGATGAGTCCAAGACCCGAAAGGCGCACCCCGCCTTCGTCGCCGCCGCCTACGCCCGCCTTCACTCCTCCCACCGCGCGGCTGCCTCCATTCTCATCCTCCTCGCCGTCGCCGCTGCCGCCTTCCTCGCCGGCCGTGCTCACCCCCGCGCCGACTGCCCGCCACCGCGCCTCGACGCGCGCTTCCTCGCCCTCTCGGACTCCGCTGCCGCCTCGGACTTCGCATCCCTCGGCGTCCCCTGGTGTAAGCCCTCGCGCCTCTATTGTTACCTTAGAGCGATAGATCCGATTCCTTTCTTAGTCGGGTGGTTTTGCGTGCTTTTGCCAACTAATACATATTCGTCTTTGAAAAATGTTATGTCCATCTCAAATTAAAACCTGCGTTTGCCAGTGTCGGTGTTTGGTTGCAACCTAATTGTTACTTTGTAGACTTGTAGATATAGGTTGTTCATTACAGTGACACTAAATTGCGTGTGCATTGCAGATTCACCTGAAATCCTGAATGCTATTTGGTAGAGTTGTTTCATACTTTACTTGCGGGAACAGCTACTTTATTAGTTCTACTAGCAATCGTGTGTATGCGTGTATGTGCATACACGTGTCAACAAGTGTAAATTAAACCTTTACATACATCTAATATGTCAGTGATGGAAGCACAGAACCTGCAACTAAAGCACCTAAACATATAAAATTCACAGCACGGTTAGGCATAGTTGAGATTTATCAATGAAACCCAATAATAAACAAGAGAATTGTCATCTTAACCTTGAAAGTGATTCCACAGAAACTTCATCCTTCAATTTTAGATCAAAGTAGTACAAAGATATTGGTAAAATTTGTGAGAATTTTTTTATTGAGTCGCTAAGTTCTTGGGGATTGGAAACATTGCAGCAAAAGAATGAAAGAGCATGTGGAGTGCTGCACGTATTCATGCCGCGAGATATGGAAAGGTGCATCTGGTGAGCGGAGGGGGGGGTGGGGGGTGGGGAAATAAAAGGTAGAGGTGAAAAGTGGGTTATTTAAGGGATTAATTGTGTAATTAATGAGAGTGATTAGAGGAAGGCCTAACTTTGTGGGCGGCCGATTGATGAGAATTAAGAAATTTGAAGAAATATTGTTGGATGGCCGAGATGAAAAGTATCCCACCCTTACTCGTGCTTTTTATATTGTATAGGTATAGATAATTTTGTAGGCACCTGCTCGTTATGCATAGTTCAGTGATCTCTATATGGAGCAGAAATTTCAATTGCCCTAATTTTTTCTTAGTATGATTCTTACCAGTGTTATATAGGAGCAAGGACATGACCATGACAAACTGTAGTTCTGTTTCTTCATGTTCCTCCAACAGTAGACCATCTGAGTTTGCCACCAGTGACCTGTTGTTTATGTTGGTAGCTGCTGTATAAATTGTTAATAGTGAGCATAGTTATGCTTCTTTATGCATTGTTGAGTGTTTTTGAGAAGGTGTGCTTGTTATTTTATGGACACCTTCATGCTAGGATAATTTATTCAAAGTATTGGTTTGCATTGTACAGAATATCATTAATCATTAGACTATCTTATGCTTTTTCTCCACAAAAGGCAGATCAAAAACTGGGAAGATAGTGGAGTGGACTTTGAAGGATCTACTCAATGGACTGGAAGAATTTATGCCAATATATGAGACACGTCCTATCAAGAACAACATGTATGGCATGGGCTTTGACCACAGTTTTGGGCTTTGGTTTATGGCTCGCTGGATTAAGCCGGATCTGATGATTGAGAGTGGCGCATTCAAAGGGCACTCTACTTGGGTTTTGCGTCAGGCTATGCCAAATACTAGGATTATATCACTCTCACCCAGGCACCCTGAGAAATATCTGAAGAAGGGACCTGCATATGTTGATGGGAACTGCAGTTATCTAGCCGGGAAGGATTTTATCGACTTTGGAAGTGTCGATTGGGGAAAAATGTTGAGGAAACATGGCATTTCTGATCTCAGCAGGGTGCTTGTTTTCTTTGATGACCACCAAAGTGAGTTGAAGAGGTAAGATCTTTCTATAGAACTTTTCTGTTAACCTTTTTTTATCTATTGATATAAGTTAGTTTTTGTTGGGTATTATCACGTTGATAGTGTTTTCGAATGTACTATTCTTATCAGCAAAATCCTTAGCATCAACATGCAACAAACCCAGCAGTCCTGTTATTAGGCTTGGCCTGCGAAACTGAGTTAGCGGAGGTAGAAGGTGATCTTTAGAACATGGATTGGATTGCAAGGGGTAATGGGGAGGCGAAGAATCACCCTCCAGGTCCTCATTGGGCTTGTCCTGAACAGAACAAAAAGGCTCTGAAACTTGCGTGGGTTTTCTTATTGCTTGTCTTCAAAACACGATATATATTATATATATAGGATCAACCCTCAAGAGCTAAGCCCAACTCCTGCTAGCTTGGACTCCTCTGAATGCCACTGAACAGGGTTAAGCCCTGACCTTTCCTTTATTCAACCGACTCTGAACCTGACTCCTACTGCTACTACTGTACTCCTTGTACAACTCGGACTCAGCCACTTTCAGGCCGGGCACTGCTCGGATAGCTCAGGCGCTTGGCACACTGGCTGTGGCTCTGCCCCCCAAAGGAATCCACAACACCAGCTTTGTTTAATTATTGTCTCGCTGTTTGTTAACAATTTATCTACATTACTTATTTTTATCAATTTATCTATGCTATTTTTTGAAATTTCCTGTGACTTGTTCTGTGCAGGTTAAAGCAGGCACAAAAAGCTGGATTCCGGCATCTCATATTTGAGGACAACTATGACACTGGTACAGGCGACCATTATTCCTTGAGACATATCTGCGATCAATCACACATCAGAGGTGTGTGACCTTGTCACCTTCGTAGGTTCTAAGTGTGCAAGATATGTCAGCTTTGTTACTTGAATTGAGATGATTGTATCGTTAACAACACATGAGGAGTAATGTAAGCTTGTCTTATCAGTACATAGTATAGCTTCACTTTAGCTTAGATTCTTAGTTGCTAGTACTGTTATCTACTTGATCTTCAACTTAGAGCCATATACATCAATATCAGACAATTGTCTAATGCTCTCATCTAGTTACAGTAAAAGCTTTGGGCATGGTCAACATTCTTACTGACATAATTGGTGTTCTCCAATTGTTAACAGTGTCTTCTAATCAAAGGCATAAACGATACTTGTCTAAGTGAATGACACATTACTTAGAACTATTTCACACGTCTTCTGCATTCCATTGTCATCTATTCTTTCATTTTAAGCATTCTTGTCTATATCTTTCTAATCATACAATAAATGTTATCAACATGCATGCACTTTTGCTTTTTGGTAGATGTCCTTGCAGCCAGTTATGTTTAACGTTGAAGTTTACCTTTTGTTTGTTTGCTTAATGCTTTAATTGAATGAGGAATTAGACCAATTGGAAATGCTATGGCATGTCATAATAGTTTCTATGCAATCAGGATCTGCTCACAACCTGGCATATACCACCTGCAGCTCTGTATCTTTTTTTTAATTTTTTATTTGTGAATATTATGCTTACATAATCTATTGGCATTCTGGGGGAAATAAATAGTTTCTATGAGTATACTTCTATAAATTGTTTTGAAGAACTGTTTTAACTTGTGTTGGGAACTTGGGCATAATGTTATGTATGTTTCTGTAGACTGATAATTTTTTTTGTTTTTTAGTCTATAAGCCATAAGAGGTGGTAGATATTGTTTCGTGGTAAACAAGAATGCAATCTTTTATTTAGAATTAAGCTCTGTGCAAATTTCTACATTTTGTTATTATTCATATATATCAGGCAATCGCTCTTTTCTTCCAAGTTCCGTTTTCTGAACTAGCTTAATGTCTATACCCTGTGTGTGGTGCACCTTCTTTGATTGAAGTACAAATGGACATTAGTGTTCCATATTGCATGTTGTGTGTTGTCAATAAGCAATGGTGCTATATGCTCCTAATAGTTCATTCTTTCCACTTTTGAACATGCTCTGTGGTAATGTTATGCTCTCAGCTGGAAAATAATATTCTGTTGAAGACTCCTTGTGATAGAACTAACAGAAGGTAGCTGTCCATTTTCGCCAGAACTAATTACCACATTATTTTCCATCCAGGTGGTGGACATAGCTGCTTTTGGGATAGTGATGAAGCAAGATTAAGGTCGAAACGCAAGAAGTTTTGGGAGAAGGCTGTGGAAATAGATGAACTATGTGGAAAGGATGATGCATGGTGGGGTGTTAGAGGTTACATGCGTGACAATTTCAACCATAGCAATAAGGCCATCTCATACGAAGAGCATTTCCAGAACAGCAGGCTTGTTGAATCTATGTTGGATTTATACTGGGAGCTACCTCCTGTTGCAGGTCCATCCTTAACCCACCAAACAAGATATGACCCAGCCCGCGCATCTGATCCTATCATTGAAGATGGTCGCTATGGCCTGTTCCAAAGAATTGGTCTAGCGAGATTAGACGCATCAGTGTTCAATGGTTACACTCAGATGGCTTATGTTCAGATATCAGGCAAAATGCTGGGCACAGAGGATGATTAAAGGTTTTGTTTCATGCGCTTTTTATTTTCTTTTATGCTAACTGAACAACCAATTGTTGGTAGGGTTTTGATGCTTTTGTATGAGGTTGGCACTACGTGACCGTGATTTTCGTAGTAGAACTTATGTCACTATTCAAAAGTTATCAAATCAATGGATCGCCTTATGTTACTTTCTGAGACATTTCTTAGTAACTCACTTGATTATACAATATATACTAAAAGTAGAATATAATAGAAAAAATAGAGAAAAGTTAGAAATTCCTAAAAAAAATAAAACATCTGACCGTTAATTTGGTGGACTATTTTATTATTAGTAAATCACAGCCGATAGATCTTTATAACTACACCTAAACAGATCACAGCCGATAGATTTTCATAACTACACCTAAACAGATCACAGCCGATAGATCTTCATAACTACACCTAAACAGATCACAGCCGATAGATCATCATAACTGTACCTAAATAGACGGCTCGATACAACGGCTAGCAGGTCGGCTCGCGATTTGAACTTTTATTTCCTGTACCGATCTAATATCAGGCTGGTCTAAAAAAATAAAAATAATTAAAAAAAATTTCCGTGTAATTAGTATTGATCTAATATCACGCCTATAGGTAAAAAAAAGATAATTAAAAATATTTCTCTCACAATTAGTATTGATCTAATATCACGCGTACAGATACACAATAAAGATAATTAAACAAATCACATCCGATAGATCATCATAACTGTACCTAAATAGATGGCTCAGCACAAGTCGACTCGTGGTTTGAACTTTATTTCTGTACTGATTTAATATCATGCGTACGGGTAAAAAAATAAAGATAATTAAAAACGTGCAGGTAAAAAAATAAAAATAACTAAAAACGTTTCCCACGCAATCAGTATTGATCTAATATCACGCTTACAAGTAAAGCAATAAAGATAATTAAATAAATCACATCTGATAGATCATCATAACTGTATCTAAATAGATTGCTCAGTACAACGTCTAGCAAGCTGACTCGTGATTTGAACTTTTATTTCCCGTACTAATATAATATTACACGTACAGGTAAAAAAATATAAAGATAATTAAAAATGTTTCTCGCACAATTACACGGGACACTGTGCTAGTTATATAAAAAATAAAATAAGAATCTCACTTCTATGGTGCCTGGATTGCATCGCACAAGACATGGTGAAGTATTCCTTATTTGCTTTGGTAAGTATGTTTGCATCATATTTTAATCACTTCAAAAGGGTGCCTTATATCCACCTGTGTGGTACTTTTTTTTAAGACTATCTGTACTTCACATCTTTCCGAACCAAAGTATCTGTGTGACACAGCTTTCAGAACCAAAGAATAAGCAATTCAGCCGTGGTACAAGTTTCAGAGAACCTGCGAAACGGAATATCTGCATACCCTGGCTTCTGTATACACAAGCCCTGATCTGCAGTAGTACCCTTGGCTCGGGCTGCAATGCCTGTCCTCCGAGCAGACGCACCGGCCATCCAGCGCGCACCCGTTGCCCTTGCCGAGCTCCTTGCCGCCGGTTACCTCGTCGGACCATGGGCTGTCGAACAAGCCACGCGGGTCGAGCTGCCGCTTCGCCGCGGCGAACCTGCCCCACCCCGGGTACTTCCCCTGCACGCCCAGGAAGGCCACCATCCTGTTCTTGGCCCAATGCGGCCGCGCCCCGTGCTTGACGAACGCCAGCTGCTCCACCTCCTCCCACACGTCCTGGTTGAGCCTCGCCGACGACGGGTCCGCCGCGCGGTAGTAGTTGAAGTCCAACACGACGGAGTCCTCCGGCTGGCCGAGGTATGCCTCCGACCTCTTGATGAACCGGATCAGGAGGCCGTTGTAGACGTCGACGCCGCAGAAGTTGTCCGGGTTGAGGTCGCGCAGCCGCTTGACGTCGACGACGAAGGCCCGGAACCGCGCCGGCGAGAAGATCGCCGTGCTCTCGTAGAAGAAGAGGCCCCTGAACCTGGGGTCCCACGCGCACGCGCTGAGCGGGTTGGAGGCCGACGAGTGCGCGCAGGAGCCCGACGTCTGCATCTTCCCCTGGAACCCCACCACGGGGTAGCCGGTGAACAGCAGGCCGTTGGTGCGCAGCCCGTTGCCGACGAGCCGCTTCGCCGCGATCTCTGACGCGGCCATGGCGCACTTGCCCTTGACGCTCCTCGACCTCTCCAGCTCAGTTTCTAGAACGAGAGATCATACCGTCAGTTGCTAGAAAACTCACCGCTCTATATCAATTTCTATCAGTGGTGATGAGGGAGTTGTGTAGTACTACCAAGTGCTCTGATTCCAGCGGAGACGGCGATGAGCGTGGACCGAAAGCCGATGAAGTCATTGACGCCGTCGCCGGTGGCGTTCGGTGGCGCGCGGTCGTCGATCCTGTACACTGCCTGGTGCTGGGACGGGTACCAGGCGATGTCGGCGAACTCGTGGTGCGCGGCGTGGTCGGAGAAGTCGTCCTGGAAGGTGGAGTCGTCTCTGTAATCGTAGGTTATGCTTCTCTTGAACCTCGGCTCTAGTGCCAGTGTCACCTGCATTGCAACCCCCACAATGTGTTCCATCAGTCGATGACTCGACGTGCATGCATGGCCTGGCTTGGATCAATTAGCTGAAGCATATATGGAGGTAGCAAGCCTGCCTCGGCAGAACTGAAGATACAAACATGCGCACAATTTAAAGCGTTTGGTAAACACCAGTAGAAAAACTTGCAAGTCAACTCTGTGTTTCAAGCCCATTTTTGCCATTTCTGTCTCGCAAGGCTAGCTAACGATGGATGATTAGCATAAATTAACATGCCATTGTCGGCATCATGTCAGTCCTTTACTAGACAAGCCCTGTGGTATACACCCGGAGAAATTAAAGGACATTTGTCCCATGGTTCCAGATTTGTAAAAGAGACCACGCGATGCACGCAAGCATGTATTGGTCTTGCCTGCATATCTTTTTTCAGAGTTTTGCTGCTAGTACATTTTTAGTGCTTTGCAACGTGTATCTTGGCACTGTAACTTTTCTGCGGCGCAATAGTATCCTATACGGAACAAATAGTAATCCGACTAGGATATGGTAAATGAATAAACTCTACAAGCCGGTATGGTGGTGGCATGATTCTATCCTCCTAATATCTAACCGTTTATTTTTGCACTATTCATCCAACCGTCTATTTTCTCCTATAAAATTTCTCAACTCACCAATTAGGGTTTCATTACTTTCCATATCCTTGTTCCTTTCTTCTTCCCCTCCTGCACCTAAAGCTTCTGCACTTCGACTTCAGGTACGTTTTCTTTTGTGATTTTTTTCTTGTTTCTTGAGAGTTCAACTCATGGATTTGTGTAAGGTTTGATTTCTATTGATAGGTGGGTTTTTCTCGGAAAATCCGACATAGTTCTGGCGGAATTGGCCACAGCCACGGCCGCCGTTGCGGGACATCAATGCCGCAGCTTCTCCCCGCCACGACCTCGGAGAAGACTCTGCCGAAACGGATCGCTGGATCGGGACGCACACGTGGAGATCTAGGCTCAACCCATGTGCACCCTAACATTGTTTCCACAAGCCTTCTTCGGCCGGCGTTGTCATTAGCAGGAGGGACTCGGCGAATATTTGCTGCAGCTTCTCCATTAGTTGTTGAAGGAAACAAATTATTGTTGTATATGAAACAAAATACTCGGATGAATGAAACATAAACAAATTAGCCCAAATGAATACACAATAGTTGTTGTATTGGTTTGACAAATTTGTTGTGCAAGTTTGAGTAAAATATTTTTCTCTCGTTACGCAAATGTTTTCGCATTGTCATAACCGAAGGAGCCCACGATACCAAAAATCTAGCGATTTGAATCATAAGTTTTCCAAAAATCTAGAATTGTGCTATACACATTGCATTGTTATATTGGTTCGAAAATTTTATTGCACAAGGTTTAGTAAAGTGTTTCTCTCTCACTATGCAAATATTTCCGTGTTGCCATAACAGAAAGAGCCCATGCTGCGTATTGCATACAGACAATTGTCCATATTTCATATGGTCACTACAGTTGTTTCCTATAGTCACTAAAATTGTTTCCTGTAAATTTAGCTAATCTTGTTTGTTGCTAATCTTAATATCGGCTTGCCGATTTGTCGCCTGAATTTTAGCATTTTGTTTTAGGAAATAATTTGCCTGTCTATTTCCCATGTTTCCTATTATCTCTAAATTTGTTTCCTGCAAATTAGCGATTTATTTCATGCATATGGCTCATCTCCTTATTTCCAATCCTGCCGTCCATCAAAACTCCATCCGACAGCTACCTCCTATGCTTACAAATGGCTAATATAGGTATGCCGTTTGTAGCAATCGCCATGAATAAATACGGCATTACTAGTTGTCCATTCTTATTCTAATTAATGAGCTCATTCCTCTTATTTACCATCTTATGTCCACTTACTTACCTTCTTATGAATAAACACAAGACGACATATTTGAATTTTATCTTCATGCAAATGATTAGGTTACACCAAGCTTTGTTCCACTTACTCACCTTCTTATGTCCTCTCAGCTCAGGCAGGCAAAGGTAGAAAGCTGATCATCAGGTGGGTTCTAGCAAAACTGGTTACCACATGATCTAGCAAGCTGGCCTGTCGTTGGATCAATCGGTGCGCACAATTATGAGTTCTCAATGCTGTTAATTTCGCTGTGCGTCTACCACTTGAGCATTATCATTTGTTCATTACACAGTTGTAATACATTGCTGCCTAAGTAGCTAGCATCTCCATGTTTAATAGTATCTCCATTCGAAAATAGATGACATCCTAAAATACGTACATCTAAACTTCTCTAATTTTGATACTAATATATACTACCTCCATTTCAGAAATATATGAGTTTTAGAAGCGTGAAGTTAAAATTTTTCAACTTTGACTACAAATAGGTTATAAAATGTTTCGATTGGTGAGGTCAAAATAGTATCATTAGATTTTTCATGAAAAATATATTCAAAATATAAATTTTAAATTTCTTTGCTAACATATACATAGAAAAAGTAACGGTCAAAGATGTATATTGGAGATTGTGTTAATGTCTAAAACAACAACTATTTATGAACGAAGGGAGAAAAATATTAGTTGGATTGGCCAAGTAAAAATAATATCATTAGATTTATTATGAAAAATATTATCATAATATAATATTTCACTAATATATTTGTAGGAAAATAACGATCAAAGTTGTACTTTAAAAACTGTATCAAAACCCCAAACAACATGTACTGTTGAACATAGGGAGTAGCAAATAAAGGAAACAAACACAGAAGAATAAAAGCTGAGGTAAAATAGTCTCACGATGAAGCCACATTTGCGGGATATCATGGATCGGTCAAACCAATTTAGCAAACTAGTTTAGTTGGTAGAGGAACATGCTGTTAAAACCAGCCTGGATTTTATTTCCTACACAGTGGGTTGTGATAATTGAGTGCGAACAATAGGCCGAAACCCCACCGATTGCCAACGGTTTTCTGCAGCTTATGTAAGGAACCCGGATTTGATACACATAGGTGTATCTACACTTGTGATGATCAAGGTACTTTATATTATTCCAAAAATATTTGAAACATTCATTGTACTAGTGCATATAATTGAATGGGAATAACCAAACCCCGTCAATTGCCAACGGTTTTCTACAGCTTGTGTAGGGAACCAAGATTTGGTACACATAGTTGTATCTACACCTATGATGATCAAGGTACTTATATTATTCCTACAATATTTAAAAAAATTCATGGTACTAATGCATATAATTTGATAGGAACAGCCGGAGCCCCTGCCGATTGCCAACGGTTTCCTATATTTTGTGTAGGCAAGCCGGATTTGGTACATATATGTGTATTCAAGATACTTGTACTATTATAAAAGACTTGAAAAAATTAATGATACAAGTTAAGGGTGTTCATCACGGGTTTGATCAACCCGTTTTAACCCGTCAAATGACTACCATTTCTAAAAAATCTTAAACTCTTATACAAAAGTACTACTGCACTTTGGACTTCACCGGTTTGGTCAACCCGTCCAAACAGGGTTTGAACACCCCTAGTACTAGTACATAATTGTAGGGCTACATGCAAAATTTGTGCAAATTGAATTGTACAGTGTGCTGTATAATTTGTTTTACAAAACAAGTACTGTTTTTTCAATGTAACAATACCCACTTTTTTGTCGTTTTTGTACCGTACAATGTACGAGTCAACTTTGCCCAAACTTTTACACTTACTCTTACATTTACACATACTAATACAATGAATCCTTTTAGTACCACGAATACCTTGATCCATCATAGGTGTAGATACACCTACGTTGACCAGGACATTTAGCCTCGTGTAGGACCAATAATTATTGATGTTGTTTCGATAGATTCTGACACTAAGGTTTTTATAATCCAAAGAAACAGCAGCTCTGCTTGCTTCTTAGTCAACTATTTTTCTATATCATGGTCGCTTGTTTTCAGTTTTGTCGTAATCACTTTATTTGACCGTTTGATTTTGTGCAAAGATCCGTGCTGAGTTGCTCCGTCGGATTTCTTTTTGTTGGGTCCGTCTCTTGCTATCGGGTTTTGCCCGTTCTATTTGCTTCTTTTGCTTTGATTTCTTGGTTGACTGTCCACCTGTCATATCGGGTTGTATCCATTTTAGTTGGAGACCCATTTGTTATCTCATCTGAAACCGACACTCTCTCGCACACTAACACATATAATCCAGTCCCCCCCATACACACCGAGAGACCAATGCCAGCAGTGATGCTGCTAAGGGTGCATGAGTAGTAGAGATAAGAGTATATGCTGGAACCGGTCTTCATGTTTTTTTTTGACTAAACCCGGTCTTCATGTTTAAAGTTAGGATCGCTTGCATTTCTACCGGTCATCGCTTAATTTTTTTTAGAACATCGCTTACACTTTTTATTGGTGTGACCGTAGGTAGTTTGTAGTGTAGTGTATCTCCCAACCATTTTCGCTATATATATATATACGTTATATATGTACGCATGGATTATTATTGTCCTTTTATAAGTTCTTCCATATATAGTGTTGGTTAACCCTAGTGTCATATAACAATATTGCTTAGCTTGTATTTCTATTTTCATGTCTATTTTAGTTACTTGTCTTTCCTTCTATTTCCTCTCATACAAAAATTAGTATGTGTATGCCCGTGTATATTTCGGGTAGTTTTCTTGTCTTTTATTTCTCCTCGTAGAACACTTGTATGTACTTTTCACGTCTCTTTTCGGGTACTTTCATTATCTTTTATTTCCTCTCCTACAAAATGTTATATGTCATTTTCCCTTTCCATTTTGGTTATTTTCCTTGTAATTTCCTCTCATAGAAAATTTGTATGTCACTGTCCTATCTTTCCAGACTTCAAAGGTATACCTGTTTTGCAATCTCAGATTTAATAAAGTTGTATACTACTTCACAAAAAATTATTGCTAGTGCAACCAAAAGGGAATTTTTTTTTGGAAAACTTTGGTTCATAAACACACATGTCATTATGACATATGTGTTTATGATTTTTAGGTACATTATCATGCCTCTGAATTTTTTGTTCTATGGATTTGTTATTTTCACATGTATCAAATCCTTAAGTTTAGTTACACTTTCTTCTTGTTGTAGGTTTAGTTAGTTTTAAACTGTAACCAGTAACCATATATTTGTGCAATTGGATTGTTGTTGGTCCATGTAAGTTGTCTCTGATGTTGGTTAGCTCAAAAATATGCTTAGCTTATATTTCTATTTCTTAGTTCATTTTAGGTTTTTTTTATCTTTTATTTTTCATCATAGATAATTTTGTATTTCCATTTTATTATCCATTTAGGGTACTTTCCTTGTTATTTGTTTTCTCATAGAAAATCTTGTATATCTATTTCCATGTCCATTTGGGATGCTTTAGTTGTTAGTTATTTGCGATAAGGGGCCTAATGACAAAATAATGTCTGATGAAGGGTTTTGTTGACCCGTTAAGAGGGAGAGTTGAGGGAAATAACTTGCCAAGCATCTAGATAGCTTAATTTGTTAATCTAATGATGAAAAATCCAACTATGATCAAAAGAAAAATAGTCACTTAGTGAATATACTTGATGTTTTTCAAAAGACATTTCCATCTAATTGTGTTCAGATCCAACTATGATCAAAAGAAAAATAGTCACTTAGTGAATATACTTGATTTAATCATATGGTAGAAAAAGTGACTATATCCAAGTCAAAAATAGTCGTTTTTCAAATAGACATTTTCATCTAATTGTGTTCAGATTTAATTGACAATCTAATAGGAGTAGTACAAGTCTATCCTTTTTAGTCTTCTTCCATTTTGTAGTTTTCCGATGACAACATTTAAAACCTCAAATCAGCCCAACGAGAAACAGTTAGGAACAAAAGCGACATTAGCCCCCTACCTAGTTGCAATGCCGGATCTAGCCCCCTCTCATACTCAAACACAAAAATATCCTCGCGATGGTTTCAACAGCTGCCGCGTGGCACCTATCGGAGGTCCGAGCCGCGAGGATGCAATATTGCGCTCTACACACACGACTTTCTGTGCATCGCAGGCAGCAGCCACAACTGGGCTGCCCAGCAGCTCCCGCCCGTCGCTGGAGATGATGAGACTCGTGAGTTCTGCATACAGGCCTAGGCTGCATGCTTAAAATGTAGGCACCGAAGTATATACCTTATTTTATGTTTGTGTATGTGAGAGAGAGAAAAGTATTTAGAGATGCCAAGTAATGCTTTCCGACAAGATTAACATAGCATGGAGCAGACTGCGGTTGCACTCATGGTGTAAAGTAGAGAATTTAGTGATAGTGTTTTTGCCTCTAACTTAACAATTAGATCTTGATCTGTGTTGATTTATTCTTCACAGCTTGGAATAAGACCAAAATTTGAGAATAAATCTAGTCATTCACTATATGTTTGCACTTTGCAGAGCCTAGGAGATGCATGCATGCGGACATGCTCGGCAGCCCGATCGCGGCTGTTGCCGCCCGTGACGTACGGAAAGCCGCACCGTACGCGCCAGCTTTCGTAGGTCCAGCCTGCTACAGCTCTTGTCGCGGCCCAATCCACGACGCGTGGGCTGTCGCGGTCATCACACGGCACGGAAAGCCCCACTGTACGCGCTAGCTTTCGTGGGTCCAGCCTGCTACAGCTCTCGTCGCGGCCCAATCCACGACGCGTGGGCTGTCGCGGTCATCACACGGGTCTCACCGTAATCGCGCCTGCAGAGCGCGATATTGCATCCCCACAGTTCGGTCCTGCGATAGATGCCACGCGGCAGCTGTCGAGACTATTGTGAGGATACTTTTGTGTTGCAGTTAGTGCTGGGACTTGGGCCGTGCTTATCTGGGCCAGCCCAAGCACGGCCCAAAAAAATAAGGGCCGAGTTGGCACGGCCCGAAGTCCGGGCCGAGCCGAGCCAGAGAAAAGGCATGACGGATGGCCCGGCCCGGTACAACGGGCGGGCTAGACCTGATCTGCAGCCCATATAGTTCAGGCCCGACCCGACCCGGCACGGCCCGATGTGCTGCGGGCCGGGCTTCGGCGCAGTCAGCAGACATATGGGCCGGGCCGGCACGGCACGGCGGGCTGGCCGGGCTGTCTGGCCTCGGGCCGTGCTGGCACGGCCCGGCCCAAGTCCCAGCACTGGTTGCAGTAAGAGACGAGGCTAGATCCGGCGTTAGAACTGGACAGGGGCCTAATTTCGGTTTTTTTGGGAAACAGCTAGTACGCTACGGGAAAATCACTGAATACGCGTACTAACCTTGGAGACCACCCCGAGCAGGCCGAGGGAGACCAGCGCGGCGGGGAAGAGCGCGTCACCTTTCTGGAGCGCCACGACCCTGGCCCACCCGTCGGCCTTCCCGGCGGGCACGACCAGGCTGAGCCCCACCACATGGTCGTGCACGGCGCCGCCCCGGCCCCACCACGAGCTGCCATGGGATGCCGTGCTCACCAGCCCGCCGATGCTCACCCCCTCCCAGTACGGCGCCGCCGGCAGGCTCAGCCCGCTAGCCTCCGCCGCGTCGATCACGGCGCGGAGCTGCGCGCCGGCGTCCGCGGTCACCATCCGCGCCCCCACGTCCACCTCCACGTTGGCGTACCTCGCCGTGCTTATCAGCAGAGAAGCGCTGCCGTTCCCGCCGCCGGGGCAGGCCAGCTTCGGGATGGTGTGCGCGAAGCCGCTGACGGCCTTGACCCGCATGCTCCCGGCGCTGGCGCGCGCAACGGCCGCGACCACGTCCCGCTCGGACGCCGGGTACGCGACGGCCGCGACGGGGCAGTCGGCGCGGTCGCTCGACCACGCGCCGTACGCGTTCGAGAGCGCGCAGCCCGCCTCGGCCTCGCCGTCTCCGCCGCACCGCACCGGCGGGCGCGGCGGCACGCAGAGGGCCGTGGGGGCCAGGGAGGAGAGCAGGAGAAGGAGGAAAGTGGTGATCATTTTTTTTTCTTCTCCATGTGCGTGAGTGGGTGTGCCTTTGCTTGGCTCTGCTTTTGCTTTATCTGTGTTTGCGGTGGCGGGGGAGGCTGGTCTGTCAAGCAAATGCTAGTTTGGTTGCAAAGATTTGCGAGAGTTGCCTTTAAAGGATTGGCCATCGATCGGCTTAAGGCTTTTTTCATATCATTTTTGTGTAACTTTTCGGACCTCGTTTGATCGGCTGACACGTGAAATGGTAGTATAGTAGATCTGATCGTTCGTGGAAGGCTACTCGGACTTGATTAAGTTTGGAGAGATTTTTTTTAGAACGCCGTCTTGGATCATTTTCACCGTAAACATACCAAAACTCTGGAAGATTATTATCCTTTTTGGTGTATAGTAAATGTGCCCGTGCGTTGCACCGGCGAAGCACCTCCGCGCGGAGGCGGCCTCGGGCGGGACCTCCACCTCCGCGCGGAGGCGGCCTCGGGCGGGAGGAGGTCCCGCGTCCCCATCGGGACATCCGCCATGGCGGCAGAGGAATCGGCCAGCCCGCACGTCGTGCTCTTCCCCTTCCTCGCGCGCGGCCACATCCCGGCCTTCCTCCGCCTCGCCGGCCTCCTCCACGAGCTCCGCCCGGGCCTCGCCGTCACCCTCGTCTCCACGCCGTGCCTCCTCGGCTCCCTCTCCCTTCCGGCCACCTCCCATCCCGTCCGCCTCCACGCGCTCCCCTTCGCTCCCGCGGACCACGGCCTTCCCCCCGGCGCCGAGTCCTCCACCCCGCGCGGCCACATCCCGGCTTTCCTCTGCCTCGCCGGCCTCCTCCACGAGCTCCGCCCGAGCCTCACCGTCACCCTCGTCTCCACCCCGCGCCTCCTCGGCTCCCTCTCCCTTCCGGCCACCTGACACTGAAGAATGAAGAAAATGAGGACACAACTGCAGGCTGATCGAAATGGCGGATGTCCCGATGGAGACGCGGGACCTCCTCCCGCCTGAGGCCGCCTCCGCGCGGAGGTGATTCGCCGGTGCAACGCACGGGCACATTTACTATCTTTCTAACATACCGTGCAGAATGAGTGAAGCACTGCGTCCGTGAGCAACGAAGCCAGCAGGCAACAAGCCAGTAAGTTATGGCAGCGAAGTGCTCCTCCAGTTTGTCACCGGGGCCCTTGCAGACGTAGAAATCGTTAATCTTCCCTATTTCAAGGGGCGAATGTACTTTCAGCTTGCTTATTTCTTACAGCTTCAAATTATCTTCACAAGAAAGAAACTATCCCTATTGGCATCGACCTGCTGACACTGTAACCTTTTAAGTTGCATCTTGCACATTAACCAATCACAACTATTGGATGAAAGGAATTACTTGCTTTCCATTCTACAAAGGCAGAAAAAAATAGTATGTAGCATAGATATCATCATTAGCTATTAAGTCAATCAAATTAATGCCAACAACAGAGACTATGCTGAAACTCAGGAAAGCTGTACTACCTGCGGCAGCAGTTATTGTCTTACATTTCTCAACAGACAACGAAAATTGGAACCAGCACCATACCCATTATACAATCTCTCCCATTGTCCTGATGCCACGAGAAAACAGGAGCGACACATAAAGCAACCAGTCTCGGCTATAATCCTGTATACATGCCCCTACCAAAATCTTTTTCTTATGTACCAGCTTTGCTCTACACAAATAAAGCAATATCTATCCTAGCGGGGGCATCACACTCGACACAACGAAAATCAATACACTTGCTTCGTTGCCAGGAGCAAGCAAGAGGGAAAGCCTCAAAAAATATTCTGCCGTCAACCAAAGCACACCGACAGCATCAACCAACAGCAAGTAATATAGGCCTCGGGCACATAAACAGACATATGTTCAACCGCCATTTTTCTTCTGTTGAGGTCACTTTGTGATCCTCTTTGGCATGCTATCTCGAAAGAGGCTTTGTCAAGGGCTTGCAGCCCAGATGGAAGGTTTCTCAATTATAAATCTTCACAGGCTTCTCATATGTGTGACGGTTCTGCAGACAGTCCAAAGCACCAAAGTAAAGAACAGGTACATCAAGGGATAAGTCAGCATATTAGTTCATGTAAATTCGTATCGGTCACCCTGGCTTCTAACATATAGATTAGGTCATGTAAATTCTATGCAAGGAAGAAAATCACCCCTAGCTAATCGGTGTGTCCGCATGCTCTCTATTAATACGGACGATGTAGATTTTTCTTTAAGATGATATTTACAAGTAAACTTAGGGTGTGTGTGTGCTCATGCAACATGTGTGCAGTAATTTAGTCTTATGCTCTCAGCAGATGCTATAATAAATTTTCCATCAATTAGCTGCTCTTGCAAAATAACAAAGGCAGCTTCAAGAACACTCTAAACACCCTGCATCAAACCTATGGGTTTGGGCAATAAAATCAAGAACGAGAGCCACGGGTTTGCTGAAGTAAGATGTCACAGACAAAAATCTTTGCATGTTTAGACCGGTTCGTAATGTCAACATTTAATCCCCCTGAAACCATAAAACATGTAGTTATGCGATAAAAATGGCCCCTAAATCTTTAGGATTTCAAAATTGTTTCTTCAACATGTAGTTTCTTGATACTTTGTAGCATGTCTTACGGGAAAGAAGCAATTGAAAAGTACGGATTCTGGGAGGTATAATCAAAGATCAATTAACAGGAATATAGACTGGAATGCTTGGCTCATTTGCATCACACTGATCTCGATTTGCATCTGACCAACACACATGTATGACACGGCCTTACCTTCAGACTGAGCCGGCGACGGGAAGGATGGAGCCGGCGGCAAGGATGGCGACGACCTGCTCCGGTGGGTGAGGCGGCGGGATCCGGCGGGGGATTCGGCGGTGCAGGGCAGCGGCGGCGGCTGCTGTCCACGCCCGCGTCGTATCCGGGAGGCGGCGACAGGGGAGCTCGGCGGTGGGGAGCTGTGGCGGTGACCGGCGGCCTGGATCTGCGCGGAGCGTCGTCGGATCTGGGCAGCAGGCAGGAGGAGGGCGGCGGCCGCGGGTGCGGGCGAAGGCGGGAGGGAGAGGGAAGTCGGCGGCCGCGGGAGCGGACGGGTGGGCGTGAGAGGTCGGCCACCGCGGGGGGACGCCGTGCGGAGCTCGACCACCGCGGGGGAGGTGGGGAGGGCGGCGGCCGCGGGCACGGGGAGGGGGAAGGAGCGGGGCGTGGAGAGGGGGTTGTCGGGGGACGGAAGAGTATAAATTTAGAACCCGGGAGCGACGGACGAAGAAAGCGACGGACGAAGAAATCGTCCGTCCTTTAATATTAGGGAGAGATTTAGGTACTTGCCTTTCTTGTCTAAGTCCAAATCACCCCTAACATATGTTTTAGATGATAATTCTTCTCTAGAAGCAATATTGTTCTTATCTAGCTTACCAAGCAATATTATTCTTCTCTAGCTTACCAATGTTTATGTTATTTTTCTTTGAGGTATCTAAAGAGGTCCGCAAACGCATAGACTTCTATAGGTCTGAGTGTTATTGGTAGCGCGACAATCACAAGTGAAAATACAGACTTACAAAGTGGAGCATTGTGTGTCGCCTGAAAGACTAAGGTGAATTGGAGATTCAAAACTTGACGCGCGAAAACAAGTGTCTCCTTAGCAAATGGTTATTTAAACCGCTTAATGAGGACGGAGTCCGGTAGCGTCTCCTCAAAAATAAATATCTGTGCACTAGGACCTTGACTCAAGCTGGATCTCATCGCGGGGATTCACAATTTTGGAAGGGCCTCATGAAGGTGAAGTGTTATTTTCTACAGTTAGCCAAGTTCAACCTTCGTGATGGTCGGAGTGTGAGGCGCTGGGAAGTTCTGTGGCTGGGATAGGTCCCTTAGTGAGAGATACCCCATTTTACATGATATTGTAGGTCAGAAGCATGCCACTATGGCACAAGTGCTCTCGATGGTCCCGCTCAACGTCACATTTCAATGACTCTAAGGCGTGGCTTAACTTCATGTCTCGAGTGTCAGTAGTGGAGCTGCAGACAACACCAGACACTTTTTCGTGGCTTGTCCACCAAAATGACCATTTTTTGGTCCACTCGATGTATCGCGTCCTCATGGATACGCATTGCCTATTTCAATATAAGCATCATTGGAAACTAAAGCTTCCACTCAAAAATAAGATTTTTATGTGGTACTTCGGGAATGGGGTCATCCTAATAAAAGACAATTTAATCAAGAGAACTGGTGCTAGAGTAAAATGTTATTTTTATGGTCAAGATGAAACAATTCAGCATTTGCTTTTCAACTGCCATGTTGCATGTTTTATTTGGTCACATCTCATGTAGCATTTAACCTAGCACCCCAACATCAGTTTCCCATATGTTGGGTCCGTGGCTTTATGGCGTTGAAAGGGGGTTGTGGGCAAAAATTCTCATGGGTGCAGCATTTTTGTGTTGGCCATTTGGTTCTGCCATAATGACGCCATTTTCAGTAATAAATTCTTTTATCATCCGAAACAAGTAATTTAAAGGTGTGGCTATTTGCTGCGGTCTTTGGCGTGCTTGCAGAAGCCGGAATACAGAGAAAGTATGGTCCAGGGGAGCAACTAGTTGGAGGCCATAGTGATGGAGCTATTTTCTACTAGCTTCTAGCGCACTAGCAAGAGATTGAGCGATGGATGAGGCATCCAATTAGCTACATTTATTTATGTATTCTTGTCTTTTCGGATTTGTCCATAACCTAAGAGCTATGTTTTCTCATACTCTGTAAAAATGTGACTTTTTGGCTATGCAAGAGGGCGGGGGTAAATAAAATCTTCCACTAAAGAAAAGAAAAACGCTTGATAGGCTCCGCCACGCAGGGTGGAGCTGAACCATGCAACACACACCAACTCCGAACTCTCCTATGAAGCTGGGCACGATTGTGAGGAATGTGATAGCACCAAGGGTGTCCTAATCTTTCAAGAGAACATGATATCGATTTTGGTGGAGATGACCTTGATGATTCGACCACGACCGTGCAACGGTGGTGCACCTTAGCAACCGCTGAACCAACTCTAGAGGGTTATTGACCTTGCCGAGAAGTATGATCAATCTATCCACGAAGGATGTATTCCTGCAAGCAATTGAAGAACAAGCAAGAACATGATAATGTCAGTCTGAAATTGCAAATATAGATGAAGTATTCAATGATAATGGTGGATTCCTGTTAGTTGATTTTATAGGCGATCGCCTGACACGACAGAAATCACAGAATAGTACCAATATGGCTAAACTATGTATAAACAAAAACCCGACGAAAATAGAGGCGGCCAGGGGGTATTTATAGATGGAAAAACAACCCTGAGCCGAAACGGACTCGAACTAACCTAAGTCGGTTTGGTTGGTTTAAACCGGCAAGTCAATTGTTTGGCAGACTTCCATTTTTTGACAGCTCACGAATCGATTGACTATAATTATTTTATTCTTCTTATACTTGACCGAAGCATTAATTAATCTTCAAGTAGGGTTCTTCGGTCCTCAGCTTCATGTCGTCATGGGGGCTTCAAGGTCCGGAAGTCATCACTCATCGTTTCCTCCTCATGCCGCCTTAAAGTGCATCTTCCCTTGCTGTTCTTGAGCCTTCTCTTCATGGAAGTTGTGGTTGCATGAGTAGGGGAAGTAGCGAAACTAGTAGAAGTAGTTATGGTCGTATCAATGGGAGTCATGTCCTTCTTTGAAAACAAAGCCGTCCTCGGCTTGGTACATCCTGAAAATCAACTAACAAGAAAATAACATATGCACTGCATAGACATATATGTGATGACACTTATACCCTTGTTGCAGAGGGTTAATCTTTGATAGCAAATAGCAAAAACACCAGTTATAATTGAAGCATTTAACAAGGCAAGACAAATTACAATATTCATCCTCAAACCATCCCAACATGGGCACATCAAATTTAATTTGTAATAACTGAGCAACCTCATGATGAAAGGAACAACTAAACTACCAGCTACTTTGTAAAAGTTCAGCACTTATATTTAAGGTCATATGAAAAGGAATAAAAAGTTGCATTGCAATATTGGCCAAATCATAAATTCTATCATGTGCGGCAGATTGTGAAGTGTCTAAAATAGATAATAATTTATCGGTCATTTCACATAGCACATCCCAATAGAAAAATTCAGCACTAATGACACACATAGCATCATCTTGTGCATCCAAAACATGAGGTAATTCACTTGTATCACATAATGCACAGAAGTATTATTTTGTCACACAATAGAGAGCAAGATATAGTAGTAGATGGTGTCACCAAATCAACAAATAATGGCGTACTCTCTTTGTATGTCATATCGATAAGCTCATGACAATGATCCAAGTCATCAATAACATATTTATAAGCAAGCAAACATGCATCTTTCAATTTTATTTCACTAAAAAGCTTTGGTTCATAAATAGGCTCCTATACAGGAGGTGCAAACTCTCTAGGTACATGCGGATTGTCATTTGTAGATAGCTCGTGACATTTAAATCTACTAACTCTAGCAAGATCATCTTTCTAATTTGTTCAGGAGTCATAGGGAATACACCAATTTTCTTTCCTTTATACACAAGAGAGTAGCAATTAGTTCTACCATGATGAACAACCTCTCTATCATATTATCATGGCTTATCAAGTAACAAAGCACATGGTTGTATAGGCACAACATCACAATCAATAACATCAACATACGTGCCAATAGCAAAATGTATTCTCACAGTGCGTGTTACCTTAAGCTTGCCATTGTTGTTGAACCATTGAATTTTGTAAGGATGAGAGTGTGGCCTTGTGGTAATGGAGAGCTCCTCCACCATATCTGTGCTTGCTAGATTATTGCAACTTCCCCCATCGATGATTATACGAATACCACGCTTTGTAACGACTCCTTTTGTATGAAACAGATTATGCCGCTGATTTTGCATGGTACGGTTCACTTGCACATTAAACACTCATTGTGCAATTAAGCTCAAATACTTGTCGGCATCATCCGCTCTTAGGTACTCCATGTCTTGATTAGCTTTAACCTTATATTGCATGGTACGGTTCACTTACACATTAAACACAACCGATCACTGGTGACCTTAACCTTATATTAAACAAACCCGTGTGATGATACCTATCTTCCCATGTGCCAGCAGCACCTTTTCAAGGTTTCACCACCCACCATGATCACGCCCAAAAACCGGCGATAAAAAATTCACAGTTGATTCATCTTTAGAAAATAGGTTTTTTTTAATGCATGTTATAGACAACAAGAAAAGTTTTGCAAATCATTCTCAAATGATATGAACAAGAAACTCGACTTGCCTGGTAACAGATTGGAAATGGAGTTCGACTGGTTGATTGGTTAAACTCCGGCTTCTGGTAAGGAAATCGATAAAGTCCAATAAGGACTAATTTTAGAAAATACTTCAACATGAATGCCAATGTCATGATTATGCATGTCTAAGGAAGCATGCCATCTAAAAGTTATAAAAAATAATACACCATACTTTCTTGAATATTTTATGTAAGACTTATTATGGTTTCCAAACATCTTTAATTATTCTTAAAGTTTACCTAATATTACATAGAATGTTTATTTGATAAGCTTTAATTTGCCTTAAACCTTTTTTTCTAAAGAAGAATTTATTTAACTCAAGTGAAATAACTCACAACTTCAAGTTAACTCTTTATATTTTTTTGTTCTTATTTTGCTTTTATGATCCTTATTTCATAGAGGAGAGGAATATTTTAACTTTGACTCTACCTCTACTTTAGGGGAAATAACGTAATTTGAATCTCTAGCTTATGCTCTAATCTAAAAGAAAAATAGTGAATCTTCTTATTTTTATTTAAATTTGGGCCACATCTAATCTGGCTCGGCCAGCTTTCCTTAACAGGCCCTCGGCCCATTTCAGCCTCTCCTCCTCCTTTTACTGTTTTCCCCTCTTCTCTTTTTTTTTCTTTGCGCTGACACCCACTCAGTCTCTCTCTCACTTTGTCTCTTTCTCTTCCTCACGCATCCGCCGCCGCTGCTTCGCTCCCCAACATCGCCGTTGTTCCCGACGCCCCTTTCTCCTTTTCTCTCTCTCTCTCGAGCACACATACGCCGCCACCTCACTCGCGGTCGCCTCCTCCTCCTTCGACGCCACCGATGGCGTCGCCACTCCCGTCTCCGTGCAACGCCGCCTCACCTCGTGTGCCGTCGCCTCGAGACGACCTTGCCACTTCTGCCTCTCGGTCCGATGCCGGTAATGGCCTTCGTGCCTTTCTCCTCTCCTCCCATTGGTGCCCCTTAGTTCCTCTCCGCCTCACTCCCAATTCCCCTCTTTTTCCTCTTATGCGCCGCCACCACCCAAACGCCGCCGCTGCCTCAGGCGGTTGCCCCTGTAGCCGCTTTCTCTCTTAGCTTAGCTCCACTGATGCGTCGCCGCACTCCTTCTCTCTAGCTCACGTGCGCCGCCGCCCACGGACCGCCTCCTCCTCGGTCCTGCCCGATGCCGCCTCCACTTACCAACGTCGCTAGGGCTTGGGCTTGGGTCACTGGGGTTCGGCTCCGGCGCTCCTCTCCGTTGCCCGCTCGGATTCTCCCGACCACCGCCGCCTCCTCGCCATGGCCGCTCTTGCCGCTGCCTCTGTCGCTCCCCTTGGCGCCGCCGTGCCGTGTTGCCTGAGATAGCTGCGGCCTCGGTGTCGTAGGTCCCGGCGTCGCCGGTGCTCCGCTGAGGTCCGCCTCCCGTTGGTGGTGCGGCGCGGCATCCGGTCGTCGGCCTCCTCTCAAATTCGGTAAGCCCCCTTCTTCTTCCTTGTGCTATAGCCGATCTATTTGGTTCAAATCCTTACTTAATTCATTTGTGAATACTTGGTTGGGGTCTTGAGATGATGATTTGAAGCTTGATTGATATACTCATGCTATATGGTTTTGGTTATTATACTCGATTCAGTGTATGAGCTGCGTTGATGTCTAGTGATTAGCTAATTTGATTGATATGCTTGAGTCAGTGGAAATGTTCACGTCGTGCTCTTATGCGCTTAACACATTTTTAGATGATATGCCCCGGTACTTGTACATATATATTAGCTAGGATTTGGAAATGATGCACATGTTCTTGAATTTTTCTTGATAAGAAAAGATGTTACACTTGTTTCTCGCGAAGCATTTTGAATGTTACGTGTACTGTCTACGAAAAGCTATAGTTGCCTTTCTTTGTTTTAAACACTAATTATCTGCCATCTTAATTCACAGTATACAAGATATGCTTATATGTCTATGCCTCCGAAGTTCTATGTTTTGGTTCGGCTGTGATTTAATTTGATTCATGGCGGTTAAGGTTTGAATTGATGTCAATGTTAGCTGATTTATCCTTAAAATTTATTAACTTAAAAGAATAAGGCTCGAGTGATTTGTGTTGGCTCGAGTGATTTGTGTTGCTCTACACAATTTACCTAGATTGGTTTTGGTACCAAGCTGCTATAGTTCTTCTACAGAAACTGACATGAACAATTTACCGCCTGATTTTTAACTATGCTCCCTTCTTCTACATGTGTACATACATTGTGTGCTTGTGCTTATAGATTGTGCTTAGGGTATTTCCTTTTACTGATAAGAACATATAACACTTGATCTTAATTGTTCTCTGCCTCTCCCATATATGTGTTTGCTTATATCAGTTCATCAAACTGAAAAGAACAGAACTAAACTTGGTCTAGCTTATTTACTATTGTGATATTTTTATTTGAAAGAGGTTTGAGAAACGGTGTCAATTTGGATAAGAACAGATACTCTATTCGGCTTAGTTCCTTTTTATGATAGTTCCTTATATGAGAAGGGTTTAGAGAAAAGGTATCCTGATAAGAACAGGTGCTTCACTAGTTGCCTTACTACACCCTGTAATGATCTTTAGCTGAGGTTTTTGTTTGAGAAACTTGTGGTGTTAATTGATAAGAACAGACATTGCCAAGTTATCTACAAAATTCCTATGATGAAAACAGATTCTGAGGGTCCCTTATGATATCAGATTCCCATCCATGTGCATGGGTAATCTATGATGACTTTGAATGGGATTTTACCTTATTCCGATTTGGGCAAAGACAGGTTGGTTCCTAAGCTTATTGATAGCTCGCTCTCCTCTTCTCGGCTGATCCTCTTGATCTTGACGGCCTGCTTCCTTCTTCTCCTTTGCTTCTGCTCCTGGTGGCCTCCTGATCCCCTAGCTCTTGGTCTTCTTGAGCTTGTTCCTGAGAAGAATGCTACTAAGCTGTAGCTTTTTGGGCTGGTTCTAGTGATGCTGTGGTGCTGGCTACTGCTATTACTACTATACTTTTAACACTGGATGGCTTGCTATTGTGAAGGCTTTTGTTCCCATTTTCTACAGAGCTCACTTATATGGTCCTCTCGTGGTCATACTGCCACCTCGTGTTGACCTGTTGAGCTACGTGGCTGCATTGGTATTTCTCTGGATTACTATAGAGGCTTTTACCTGATCTTTTACCTTGGTCAGCTGCTATTGCTATTATTTCGATAGCTACAGTGGCTATTTCTACTTATCTTGGTTGGCTGCCTTCCAAGTTAAGGTATTGACTTGGGTCAATTCTTGTGGACTGCTACATGAGTCCTTTGATGGATATGCTGCCTTTTGAACCAATTAAATTTGACTTCGGTCAATTTATGTGGGGTATTGGATAAGCATTTGATGAATGGTTGCTTTATCTTTATTGGTTTTTTTTGCAAAAATGATTTCTTTTTGAAACAAAATTGATGGGAGGCAATTAGTATAGGTAAAAATAAAACTATTTTTATCCTCTCACCTCTTTTCTCTCTATTATGAATATAGTAGATTTGTCCATCACGGGTCTTAGCCAAAGTGGCCTTTGGATATTTTTGAAAACAAAATGTTTTCTAAAATTATTTTTGAAACTAAAAAGTATCTAGTACCACCCTGGTATTCTTTTGCCCCCGTGGCTAGGCGAAAATGTGCCGGTGAACCGCATATATTTCAAAACACTATTTTAAAAACTCTTTGCCTCTCATACTAACGGCGTGATTCCAACGGTCTCGAGTGCACATACTCGATGACCTCGGATGTTGCCAACATTTCCAAAAGCTGCTCCCCCGACGTCCGGTGCTCCAACTACGGCTCAACACTCGAAGATTAGCTTAGATATTGGTGTATAGGTAGAAATATCACATGTAATTTTATTTCTTCTCTTTATTTCCATTTTGTAATAATGTTGTAATAAGACATTGTATTATCTTTTCAATTAATAAAGTTTCTATTTAAACAATGTTGTATATCTTGTAACAGACATTCTTTATTTACTTAAAGTTCCAATTCCAATGTATATACATGTGCATGATATACCTATGATGAATGCCATGCATGAGATGAGTGCACATTACAATCTTCCCCCACTCTCGTACTCTAGTCGGCAATGCGACTCGATAGAACTCACTCAACTCGGCAAAGTGAGTTGATCTACCTCTGCCTTGCCTCTTCTGTCTAGACCTAAAAGTAGGGCTCTCACATTGATCTTCAATTAGGCTTCTTCGATCTCCATCTTCGTGTCGTCATTGTGGCTTCAAGGTCCAGAAGTCATCACTTGTCGTTCCCTCCTCATGCTGCCTTGAAGTGCATCTTCCCTTGTTGTTCTTGCTGTTCTCGAGCCTTCTCTTAGTGGAAGTCGTGGTTGCATCAGTAGGAGAAATAGTGGAGATAGTAGAAGTAGTAGTGGTTGCATCAATAGGGGTCATATCCTTGTTAGAATGTCCTTATTCTGTCGGCCGATCTTCAGTACTTTGACCTCAGGGAGACAAGCATCAACTCCCATCACTTCTTCATAGATTGCAAACTCGAAAGATCATCAGTCATCGAGTGCAACGCCTAGTACACGATGTTAGAATTAACCTGGTTGGTAATTGCTAATTAACTGAGTCCTAATTAGAAACACAAGCGAGTGTGATGATATGACGGCACTATTCGCAATTCCCCGAGTATTACCGCCCAACATGCTGTCAGTTCTGGCAGTGAAGGAGATGGCAAAGGAGGCGTGGGACGTGATCAAGATCATGCAGGTTGACATCGGCCGCGTCTGTGAGGCCAACACACAGAGGCTACGATCGAAGTTCGAGGTGATCACGTTCAAGGACTGCGAGTCTGTCGATGCTTTCTCCATGCACCTCACCGGCCTCATTAACAACATCCGCACGCTTGGTAACACATAGGAGGACAAGAAGGTTGTCAAGAAGTTCCTCCGTGTCGTGCCGCCACAGTACATGCAGATCACACTCTTCGTTAAGACCCTCCTTGACCTATGCACGCTAACGATCGAGGAGCTCACTGGCCGCCTCTGTGTTGTTGAGGAGTGCCTCATGTAGGACGATGTTGGCAGGTCCGTAACATACCTACTCCTCACTGACAAGGAGTGGGATACACACCGGAAGCAACGCGAGCAATGCGAGTGCAAAGAAGCCTCGACTGGCGGAAGCGGCGAGCAGTCCAAAAGCACAAAATGAGGTGGTCATGGTCATAAGAAAATGTGATGAACTAGTGTTGCATGAAAAAAATAAACGACCAACATGGTCATGTCCGAGTGCATGCATAAGTCACATGGTGTGGTGCTTATGAATGATAAGGTGGTGCTAGAGTTATACACCAACGGGGGAGTACCTAAAGAGTCCAAAGTATGGTACTTGGACACCGGCGCAAGCAACCACATGACAAGGCAATGAGCCTTGTTCAATGAGTTGGACGAGAGTACTTATGGGAAAGTCATATTTGGCAATGAATATGTTGTGGAGATCAAGGGGAAATGATCAGTCCTTCTCGAATGCAAGATTGGAGAACAACGAGTACTACCTAAGGTATATGTTGTACCAAGACTTTGTTCTAATATCATCACTCCGGGACAGTTTGCAGAATACGGCATGATGGTAATTATGCACAACGATCAACTGAGGGTCTATGAACAAAGGGAGGTAGTAAGCGCAAAAGCTGTCGACACAGGTGTATGTGTGAGGCAGAGGAGGCTATTACACACGACTAGATAACGCCTCTATCACTGGGAGCAACCTCGATTGGCTCGTTGAGCATGTTGACACCATGTACTATGACCAAGGAGTTTGTCGAAGAAGTCAACGTAAGCTACCAGGATCTGAGGGGCAGGAGGCCACACTGAGCTCACAAGCACAAACGAAGAGCAGATGTGATAAGTCGGAGCTTAGGCCGTGGCATCGCAAGCTGAGTACAATAACAAAGACATGGTAGAAAGCAAACAGCAGGTGGCTGTTCCTCTGCTCGCAACACAACTCTTGGATTTCTGTGTAGAAGTCAGCAAGTACCATAAGCAGGTGCAGGAGGCAGCCATGCTGCCCAAGAAGTAGAGCACTTTCAAGCTACTTGATGACAACGATGATAATGTGGGAGCCGCCCGTTGTCCTCCAACAACGCCAGGAAGCAGGAAGGAGAATAAGGTTGAGGAGATGCGCAACAAGATCCTCGACCACGAGAACATCTTCCATGGTGTTCAGCTGACAGACATCGAGGAAAAGGAGTTCATGCGCAAGAAGGAAATTTACGATCTTGTCAGTGATCGCGTCAAGAAGGATGGCAATACTTATAATTAATACAGGATGACCAAGGCATATAACGCTGCCACAACCATGGATTAGGAGAAGAGGTTCGCTGTGGCAAGACGGCGGTATGAAGACCCCGAGGCGAGAGGAGGCATGAAGAACAACTTCTTAGAGCAAGAGGCCTTAGAAGAGCAGCAAATAAGGAAATCTCAGCTGTAGTTCGGATCAAATGATCACAGTCGGCCTGACGACAGCTACGAGCTCATCTTCAATGACAAGAGTCACTAGATTGACTTGATCGAGTTCATCAAGTTGACGGTGATGGCAAGCACCAAGCTAGACGGTGAGATGCGACAGAAGTTGGGCATCAAAGATGTCAAAGAAGCAACTAGGTTAGGGAGGCGAACGTTAGAATTAACCTAGTTGGTAATTGCTAATTAATTGGGTCCTAGTTGGTTATGTGTAGAAGAGGGATTAGAAATAGGATTAGGAGTCCTAGTTCTAGTCAGTTTATATATAATATGCCTTCTATATAACACACGTGAAAATAAAGAGAAACTTGCCTGAAAATATTTCCAAGCCTTTTGTTGTGAGTTCAAGTCTAACACACGAGACTATCAGATCGCAAAGCATCAGTCATCGAGTGCAATACCTGGTGCATGACGGGACTATCAGTTTCCAACGCAACCTAGCCATAATCAGGAGGCAATGTAGACATGCAGCATTTTGGCCTCAATCAGGAGGCAATGTAGACATGCAGCATTTTGGCCTCATCAACGCCTCCAAGAATTTCCATGCCGACAGACCGTTATGATTCATAGACAATAGCACCTACTCTCGCTCGTAGCATTTGTGGCACTATCAGAGCCCGCGTCAACATTCACCTTTGCCCATCCAACTGAGGGTGAAACCCACTGCATACCATCAGTTTGATCAACATGCGCCAACTGGGACGAAGGAACATCATTCATCACAGCTTTACCCTTTGGAAACTGTTATGCTTGAAGTAGAATTTTTCCCGGTCCATGAATCTGTTTAATTAAGCCTGTTACGTATAGTCTAATCCTCTATATAAGGTTAAAACTCACACGATCTTGACTACTCGCGCAAGAGATCCAATGGCTACCAACGCTATGTCCCCTAGATCATGTCCCACCACAATTAATGCATGCAATAACTTTGTGCGCACGATCAGCTACGGGCGCGGGAAATCAGGAGCTACAAGTGCACGACCCATCAGATGTGCCTAGGTTTCTGACGTCATCATAGTAGTTGCAGAAAAAGAGGGAAATATTCTCACCACCATGCAAACTCTCCTCCACGATGGTTCAAATTTTGGAAAACCCACTGGTTCAGATAAGCATGATTGCAAGAGTCACGGGAATGGCCCTTACATCTGTTAGACTACCCTGACTACCTGCTCGGATGTGGGACTTCTCGGATGCTTCTTAAATATACTTGAGGATGCCTGGTTCCGACTAGGAAGATTTGAATGACCGAGAGCCCGAGTAGATGGCTCATCCTACTCAAGGGTTCTCACGACAACACACAGGCTCATCCAATCGGATGAGTTCCCCGACTAGGTTGATTTCTTTTGATCCGTCTTGGCCTTATTTCACGTATTGATGAGGGGCTTGACAATGACTAGTAGACAACTACTGTATGCGATGACCGTATCCATATACAAATACATCATGACTACGGAGTATCTTACCTACCCGGGAGGAAGTGTATCCCGGAGAAGGACTCCCTATCGATAAGGAAACCACCTGTAGGTATCTGGGACTCCTTAAACTAGGTAGTCAATCCTGACATTTAAGGAAAGTAGAGTCCTACTCGTAGATGTGTACATATCCCTTACAATATGGTATATCCTCTATATATGGTATATCCTCTATATAAGGATCCCGAGGGCCTCCGGAGAAGACATCGAATAGAAGCTGAAGTAGTTCCATAATAAAACAAGCCTTTGAAGATCAATCATCCTCCGAGCAAGTAGAAGAGAAGATTGTCCTCGACAAACACTTCTGACTAGTTGTAGATCCCACCTAAGGCTAGACACCCCCCTCTTGTACCTTGTCTCAAGATCAATATATACCAATAGGACGTAGGGCTATTATCCTAAGGGAGGTCTAAATCTGTATAAATCTTTGTCGCTGGTGGCCTGATTCGTGGGTTATTTTACTCGGGACGATCCCCCTATCTCCTTTCTCTCTTCTCCGCGAACTCCGTAAGATTGGCAGTTTACCGATCATCGACAACAGCAGTATATAAAGACTCTAGGACGTCCACCCTAGTATTAGGGTCGAAATCTGACCTATCTCTAACTTCCCTAAGTTACAAGACTGTCACACCCCGATTTTCTAAAACCTAAAAATTAGGGCTAACAAAAACTTTTGTACTAGTAATAATATTCTTTAACAACCCTAATGAAAACCTAATCGTCTCCCTCGTATTTGCATCACCGTCAGTTCATAACAACCACATGAACCCTTTCTTCTCCCGACATGTGTCGCTCAAACCTTATTATATCTATCTCTTCAGCAGTCTGGCGTCCTTCGACGTAAGGAAATCTCTGCTTATCTGTGCCATACTAAATTGCTTGCATGTCTATAAATGCATGTCCACAAGTCCTTATGTGTGTATACCTATGGGTATACATGTGTAGGTACGCCTATCCCGGTCATCTTCACGTATATGCATATACCAACCTAAGTGTGCATATATGGATGTATATATCTCCCCCGCCACCTTTTCTCTCTCCTAGAATATATATCCTAGTATATCCCTCTAATGTTTATGGTTATCTTCCCTCTGAATATGTATGGTCCAGAGAGCTCGGACACTTGCGTGCCGACCCTCACCTTATTTTTGTTTCTTGAGAATCCAAATGCTCGGCACTTGTATTCCTGTCTGGTCTATTTAACCCTGGGTACACTTTTCCCAAACCAAAGTACTTCGGGGAAAATATTCCTTTAAAGTGAGATATGAGTTTTCACCTAATCTTGGATATTTAAAAGCCTTTCAAAAATCGTGCTCCAATTGCCTCCATTCCAAATTTTGATTTACTAAATTGGAGACAAGACTAATCTACAAATTTCATCATCATGTCATTTTTGAAATGTGAGTAATTTGTAGCATAATTAACTCTACACTTGGGATTTAGCTTCTTTTGCATCTTACCTTAATAGCATGTATTTTGAAACAACCTTCTTGTGTAATAAAATTTGCTAGGTCACATGAGTATATGTATATATCCATATATGTGGCATTAATCTATTCTATCCACTGTAACTTCCATGGGACCATCTCTCCAACCTATTGGAGAAAAAGATATACACATATACATACTACATATATAGGTGCGCATGTAACTACACACACACACACACACACACATATATATATATTTCTAATTACCTTTCACCTAACCCAAAGGTGAAAAATCGTATCTAAATCCAATTCCATTCCTGGAATCGAACACTAATTTAAAGCTGGTTCCATTAACCTAATGTTGCATGTGCTCCTTTCAATTTCATGACTCCCCATAGAACTCACATGGACATCTAATTCCCTCCAGAATCTATTCATCAGCACGTCCCATCACCTGCATGTCCAAAACCAAGACCGAGATGAGTTAAATTCTAGCAGTGCGAGTTTGCTTTTGATCCCTCTCTCTCTTCTACCAAACATCTGCATTGTTTTCTTGCCACTGCACAAATCGGTGCCACTTCCCTGTTGATCTATAGCACTTGCTAGCTACCTTCCTTCTTTCTTTAATTCTTCCTCTACCAGTCCTTTTTCCCGAGTTTCTCTCCTTGCCAAGCTACCTTCTTCTCTGTCTGCTCTTCCTCCCTATCCATTCTCCTCCTCAATAACCAGCTGAGCTCCTCTTTGCATTCTCCTCCAATTGAGCTTTCGCACTCAAGTCTTAATCCAAGCTCCATCTTCTTCTGATTCACAACCGAGCAGCCCACTCCCAGCACTCCCTTTCTACTTCCTCTAGTTCTCCTCTACCCTCCAGGATCTAGCAAAGCCGAGGAGCGCCTGAGCTCACCCCGAGCACCACCCTAGAGCTGCGCCATCCCGCATCGCCGTTCTGGACACCGCCAATGCCAACCTCTGTCTACAGCCAGACCGCCGTGCCTCTGATCCACCATACGCCGCCAGCGATGCTCCAACCCTGCCGCGTCCATCCGGTCTGCCCCGGCGTCCTCAGCTCGGAACAGTAGTCACCTCCTCGCAGCCGGCAAGGTAAGCCGAGGCGGGCGTTTTCACAGCCATCGGGATCTAGCCATTTCTGCTCTCGGCAACATCGCCGCCACCATCCGATTACCTGAACTCCGCCCAACATCACCGAGCATGCAGTGCACCGTCACCTCTCTCGGCAAGCCCGCCGCTTACCTGCATTTGACTTCCTCCCTTGCACCGTGGCCACGCTCCATGGTGGACGTCGCAGGACCCGCCGCTCGTCCCTCGGTGCTCGTTGCCGCCGGATCTGCTGAGCTCGTCCCGGGCGCCGCCCCCAACCAACTAGGCCCTCCGCCCCTCATTACGATGCCACCCACTGCCGAACCCCGTTGGTCATTGCCGCCTACCCCATAGCCGCTTTTTCGCTCCAGCTATCCCCGCCGACCACCAGCGCTCCAACGGACGAACGATGGTGAGTGCCACCCAACCCTCGTCGGTCTAATCTCCCTCCCAAATCCCGCTTAAACCCTAAGCTATGTTTAGCACCTAAGTTACCAAGTCGGTCCGTAAGTCATTCGGCCCACAAACAGCCCGTTAGAGGACACGTATTTGGCAGAGTACGTCTTCTCGTTGCGGAGACGTACTGCCTAGTTTCCTTCTATCTGATTATGTTTTCCCCTTAGGGAGACATATCCTTCATTTCCCTTTGGCTCAAGTGCGTATTCTTCCTTGTAACACGTATCCTCTCCTGCCTAGTCTCCTGAATACGTTTCCCTACCCCGAACACCGCCGAGCTGGTCGTCCACAGCTCTTTCTTCGAGCGGGGGT
>JAGXJF010002740.1:0-329270 GCA_019208055.1 Stipa capillata | reverse complement strand
GGCTGCGGCGGCTCAATGGGCCGGCCGAGCAGGCCTTCGGCCCAGGCTCCTTTTCTTTATTCTTTTGCCTTTTCTTTTTATTTGTAATACCAGTGATCTTCCCGGCGTTATTTCATGCGCTAAATTTTCTCCAAAAATTGTGAAATTTTTACAGGACCTTATAAACATTATTTTTGAGCTACTGTAGGATTTGGAAGCAATTTGGAGCTTGTTTGAATGGGTCCCTAGTTCAATCGTCGGGTTTTGACCTAATCCGTCGTTGATACTCCAATTAGGTTTTAAACTCCTCCAAGGCTGTTGAAATTTTGTATGGAGCTAGCATGTTTATATGTTTGGCTATTCCCAAGTTTCGACGAGATTTTATGTAGCTTAACTTGCCCAAATGCTTAACCCTAGTTTCCGACGGTTTAGGGTTTGCATTCGGACGTTTTCGGTTGAAGTGTTATTTCGTGTTGCTTTTGGGGGCAAGTCTTGGGAAGAAAAGAGAAGGTTAGTGGAGGGATCCATCGACGGGGTCCACTGGTCACTCCACCTGTTAATACTAGTTCGAAAATTTGGAAATTTCAAATAAGTTGATTGATGTTGGCAAGTTTATCCACCGAGGATGAGATATGTACATATTCTATAAACTAAAGTTGATGTACAACTAAGTTTAAGCAAGTTGTGGGTGATGAGGATGCCATGTATGCATGAAATGCAGCGTAAAACCCTAATTGTCGAATCTGGGTATTACAAAACCTACCCCCCTTAAAAAGATCTCGACCCGAGATCTCTAACGTTCAGCAGATAAGAATGGGGGGCTCGGTCCTGAGCCAATCTTCATGTTTCCCACTTAGCTTCATCTTCGGTGTGGTTGCACTCCATTCTACCAAGAGACCTTCCTGTAGTTCTTCCATCGTGGGGTCATGGAGGGGTTACAACACTTCTGCTGGTCTCCGATGCTTAACCTTGACCAGGTGACCTAAGTTGTACTTTGTAACAAACCGGGCAGGTTTCCGTTCCTATGGGTCCATCAAAATGACAACGAAGGTTTTGGGTACATCTTTATGCTACCGGAATAGATGGATAGCGGAGATCCATGTGTTTCATGGAAGATTAGGCCCTTATGTTGCTGATGGCAAGTCGTGAGATCACTACTTGACTTCTACACCAGTTCTGGAAAGAGGAAACCAGATCAAGTTATTATTTTCAACAACAACCGTATTCTGGGAGAGTAAGAGTGCAAGGACCTTGTCAGTCCTGCAAATTCAGAATTCAAGATCGTTGGTTTGAGTGAGAGGGGCCACAACGACTAGCTATCTCTGCTCCACCAAGGGCTGGCGAAGATAGCGAGGGTAGTGACTTGAAGCAATCGAAGTATCTGTTTATGATTACTTGGGAAGAAAGATTGGGAGTAGAATTGGGCGTCTGAAAGCTTTCCAGATTGTATATTCTATTCCTCAGGACTCCAACTAGGGTACCCGCAAGGTTTTGGGTAGTGTTCCCTAGGTCTTCGAAACTTGACACTGCATCGACGGGTTGGTGCTAATATGCACATTTATCCGTTTTCTTGGCTGTTGATCTCTCTCCTCCATTTGATTCTTTTATTCAACTTCCTTACCTCCACTTTCTCTATACCATTCTTCGTACGGGGTTTAGGGCGAATTGCGATGCGAATTATTCTTGATTTGGCTGTTAAGCTAGATTCTCTAGAATCTTTGTTGTATTTTTCTCAGTAAAAACAAGGAGGTGATATCCTTGTAATTAACTGGGTGGTGGGGGTTGGGAGATGACAGAGTCCATCGTGCACCATACTCAAGGATCTTCGCGCTCCGGCTCATACTTGGGACGGGTGAGGATGCGACCTCTAGGGATGACCACTAACGATCGGATTACCCATGGATAGGAGATCCATGAGGTGGAGGAACGCGGGAAGAGGGGGTGTGTCCTGACGAGGGCTAAGTCACGTTCGTTACTTCTCTGCCGGAGCTGGCGATAAGGAATACTGGTCTTCAGGTGCTGTCTACCTTAATCTGGAGCTTGGTCAACCATTGCAGGTCTATTATAGCACTTGGGTTTTCTTACTTCAGGTACCATTACATGGGTTAAAAGCAAGTTCTTACCCTCCTGGTCTTAACACCGTCATATACTAATTTGGTTCCTAACTCCGGATCGAGGATTGCAACAAAGCGGGAATAATGCAATGCGGGTAATGGAACCTAGTTATCCTGTGCAAGCTTGCTTAATGGGAAGGGATGGGATGCTCCGGAATCAAAGAGAGCGGTGGCAGGAGTTAACTTAACAGTGAACGTACCCAACACTTCCTCCGATGCATCCATCGCTTCTTCGACGGTGATGTAGTTCACCCTGCTACTGCGGGTGGATTGAGGCTTGTTGGGAGCTGATCCCTTAGCTTGAGGCCCTCCACTAGCTTGTCCTTGTTGCCCCTTGGGAGCAAAGGCAAAATTTGTGCGCGGCGAGGTGCAGCGATCAGCAAAGTGCCCCATATTTCCGCAGTTATAGCACCTGATCTTACTCCGATCAAATACGGGTTGCGGCTGTCCGTTCTGGGGATGAGGCTGATGTCCTTGTTGCTGAGGGCGAGGAGCATAATCTTGTGGCCTTGGTGGATACTGTCCAGTGGGACGGGGTGGTTGTGGCTGCCACACCCGTGGCCTCTGCGAACTGCTTGCAGCAGCCTTTAGTGCTTCTCTTTCACGCTTACGAGTCTTGTCGAGGGCTAATTCTTTGGCCTCCACGTTGATGGCCTTATCCACCAGGTGCTGAAAGTTTCGCACATCAACCGTGGCTAACTTAGCTTGCATTTCTTCACTTAATTTCCCCATGAACTTCTCCACCTTGTCCTCGTCAGAGGAGACTTCTCGAGGTGCATATCGCGCCAAATGGTTGAACTCACGGAGAAACTCCATGATGGGCTTCTTGCCTTGACGAAGGTCTCGGAACTCTTCCTTCTTCAATGCCATGATACCGGCAGGGATGTGGAAATCACGGAAGCCGGTTCGGAACTCGGCCCAAGTGATCACATGGCCGGGGGCTTGCAGGGCCAAAAAGTTCTCCCACCAGTCCGCGGCGGCTCCTTCTAGATAGTGGGAGGCGAAGTTGACCTTGTCCTCTTCAGCACACTGGGCCAGCTGAAGTTTCCTTTCAATCGTGCGGATCCAATTGTCGGCTTCAAGAGGGTCATCGGTCCGATCAAAAGTAGCTGGTTGAGTTCTCTGAAATTCAGACAGACTGCCTCTGCCCTGACCACCTGCTGCGCCTTGATTACGCACTATCTGCTCTAAGATCCGGTTCTGGGTGAGCAAAATTTCGGCGATGTTGGGCTGTTGGGGAGGGGGTGGCATTTCTTCTCCTTCACGCTCACGACGCCCGCGAGCGGCTCCACGGGTTCCAGATGCCATGCTGCTGAAGTAAAAAGGCACCGGATGAGATAAAGAAGTTGGACACTTGGAAGATCAAGGATATTTCCACCAGGGTATAACAAGGTGGTCCAACATGCGGCACATCATTTCATACGCACTTTCACGAGAAAATGAGGCACAAAACAATTGCAAGGAACGTTGACGCTAACACACGAGTGCATTAATACGATCAACGGAGTTTCATACAAAGGCTGCGGTTTAGATCACTCTTTTAGTGAAATAAACGGGGGTAATGTTCCAAAATTGCAGCCATGGATACCCAATTACAACTCTCCAAGAGATGCCCTAGGACCTAACATTATGAGTTCATCTTACATTCCAAAATACAAATCACACTAAGGACTATATGGAGCTCCCACATTACGACGACTGATCTCATAAGCTTCCAACTCAGTGGGGAGAGGAACCATGGAGTGGAACAAGGGAATGCTGTGTCCAAACTGAGGGATCACAGAGGGAATACGACGAACGCTGCCCACCGCCATTTGTGGACGCAACGAATCGGGTGGGAAACCAATCTCCATTCCGCCCACCGACGGATAGTGGTACACCCATGGACCTCTTCCATAGACCGAGTAGATGCCCTCTCCGGTCCAGAAGTGAGGGGGTGCAGCGAAGTCTCTCCGTTGTTGATGTGCAAGCTCAAGAGAGGTGATGAGGCGATAGCGATACCGCCTCATCTCGAATCCACGGGCACGGTATGCCATGTCCAAGGATCGGACGAGGCGACCCAAATGGGCTAGTACCACGTTGCTCTCCTGGGTGAAGTCTTCGGATGGCGCCACGTCCTCCATGGGAGTTCGCGACGGAAAGTAGGTGAAGGGGCCTCCAACGAGACCCGGAAGCTCATGCCGAAGATGGCACATAGCTGAATAAGCTGCGTCTTGGACCGCGGACTCCAGTTCAGCTCCATAGCCATTGAAGAAGCATGGCTGGTGGGGAGGGTCCTGCGCACGCGAGTGAATGAACACACGCGCTTGATACTCGTACATGCCAAACCCTAGGTCGGCTTTATGCACAAGGTACTCCGGGAGATAGGGGAATCCGAGTTCCCGAAGCATGTATAAAAGCACCTCTGGAAACCCGTCGACATCCAAGGCGTGGGTAGCATGCACCAGACTGAAGAAATTCCATCTAACATGACAAGGATAAGTCAGGGTCAGCCACACCAGGAAAAACAAAAGCAATAGAGAAGAAAATCAGAACTAAGAGCGACGAGGGTAAGGAATAAAAAGCAACCTACTTATTAATTTTAAACATAGGGTTTACTTTTTAAATAGTTTTGCTGGCCTCTCGGTGAGGCGCAGCGGAAGCTCCTAACTAACGACCACCTGCAATTGGCTTCCTACGGTCAGCTCGGCTCTGATACCAAGCTGTCACGGACCCGGAATTGCATATGATTAGGGGAACGCGAAGTCGCCAAGGACCGAAGGACTCGTCCGCCCGGTGGCACGGTACCTGCGCCGTACGCACCAAGGTAGAGCGATCCGACACCCGCCACGTGCGAGCCGGCCGGAAGCGACCAATCTTCCCAAAACCACATACGATTCCGTAATCCGGTGAAGAGTCAGAGTCGTTCCCAAATCCTACCACGACAAGCAAGGTCGGAGGAGCCCGGCAGTTCTACCCACACCCTAGCCTAGCTCGGAAGCTAGTGGGTCGCTCGAAAGCCCGGTAGAACGCCCACACCCTGCCTGGCCGGCACAGCATCTCAGCCAGCGGGTCACTCAACCAACACCTGCTCGACTTAGTAGAAAATGGTACGGCCTCGACCCTTCACGGCATACCCATACACTTCATATCATTCACACATTGTGCAGGGGCAGCCTGAATTAACAACTCGGATATCATCACAAAGCTCTACAATACGATATTACTAATAACAGTCCACGATGGGACGACATATTACATCAGTTGGTTATATTCGAAAACATATCCGAGTACGGAGAAGTTAACAACAGCGGAAGCAAAATAAATGAGACCCACAGCGGCACAGTGACCGCTGACCAAAATCCACATCTATCCCATGAGTCGAACACTACCGAGGAAACCGGAAACTAGGCAGTATTGAAGTATTCCTTGACCACCGGCTCACCTGCAATGATCTAGGAATATCCTAGGTGAGTACGAAGTACTCGCAAGACTTATTCGTGCTTGATTAGATGTCCTACACATACTAGTAAAACGGTAATTAAACATGGCATAATTTCAGCTGAAAGGTACAACATCCAAGCATTCAATTGCCAGAACAAAATCAACATGGGAAACAACCCACAGATCAGAATTCACACGGGTCCACGAAGGGACATGGTGGCACTCACTTGCCGTATATATACACCTTAGTTCCTGGGTATAGAGGCACTCACTTGCCAACTATACACCTTAAAACATGGGTATAGAGGCACTCACTTGCCAACTATACACCTTAAAACATAAGCAGGCACTCACTTGCCTTTTCCCACTCACTTGGGATATCACACATCACCACATTGACACACATTCACATAATCTCTCGGATCGTTACCGGCAAATACATCTCCATGGAAATAACCAGTGCTCTTCACTCGGAGGTAGCTAATCTCCAAGTGACCGAGGCTCACCATGCGTAACGTCCATGGCAGAGATTTCCGCTAACATCCACGCGTTGGTAAGGGAAATGCTACGACCGGAATCACCTCAGGATGGTAGACCCTACCAACCGTATCCGTCGAACGGAATCACCTCAGGATGGCAGAACCAACCGTATCCGTCGAGCGGAATCACCTCAGGATGGTAGAACCTACCAACCGTATCCGTCGAGCACACCCTCGACTCTCACACCTCACTTAAATAGATTCAAGTTATTAGAAGGACCGAATCAATTTCCAGCCATCACTGGACACAACTGGCAGCACATCCTAACATGCTAGTTTCATCGAACTGAACCACACATTCCAAGCACAATCCACACATCAACAGATAATCAAGTAAGGTATATAAATAACGATGCAAGGATGCAACAAGCTCTGCTTGCCTTAGTCGTAGGATTCCTGATCTTGCGTGGAGTCGTAAGCCGGGTGGTCTCCTTCTTCGGGTTCTTTTATAGGCAATACGACGAACCGGAAAAGAAACGGTAAAGTGGATATTAAAATCCAACATGTATGCATGATGAATGAGTCTAGATATGCAATCCTAAAGTGAAGTGTGGGTATTACAAGCCTACGGCATCAGGAATTCCCTATCGGCAATGGTAGATAGTAGGTTATTGTCCTAACCATGCATGCATGTCGATTTCATTTGATTGCATGATAAAGTTAGAGATTACTACGCATAATAGAGGATCATGAGGTAACATGCTTGTATTCTAGTAGTGCTCTGAGATACAAGACTAACGCGACTGGAACGAATCAATTTGGAGCTAATATCGCCAAGTTACAGCTTATCGAGGAACGTTATACGCCATGATGGAACGTTAAGAAAGAACTTCTACGATGTTGTATAGGCGTTAGGGTTTCATGACAGCGAGCCTTGCTCTAAGTAACCTTGTGGAAATGGACTTGTAATCCTAACTTTATATATGTCATTTTACGTGGCTATGAAGCTTAGGGTTTGGAATTTCTAGTTACGATGGGCGGACGTGGTATAAGGTGGTAGTTCTTAGTTGACGACTATTCTCCAAGGGTATTCTTTTTGAAAGCATGATGGGTGATGCTAAGTATGTAATTCTAGGGTGACCTATAGGTATTAGAACCCTAAGGCAACACGAATCCTCAATTGACAATAGTAGATGTTAAAATATTACCCTACAATGCATGCGTCTCGATTTCGATTGATCGTATGCTATGGTTAAAGGTTTTCTGCGCACAATAGATGGTCATGGCCTATGATGTCTATATTAAGGTTGGGTTCTGCGATACAAAGCTAACGCAATGAGATCTACTCAGTTTGGAGCTAATTCCATCAAGATACGGTTTGTCAAAGAACGACGCTCGAGCAGGGGTGAACTAACGTGAGTTCGAATTGGTCTGTGGTGCAATTGCTCAAATTAAAATTTTGTTCCAGCCAACATGTAGGAAATCTTACAAGGTTTCCGAATATAAAAATTTCGTCGCAATCGGAGCTACGGTTGAAGAGATATCGCAGTTTAAAGTTTCCCGGAAAATGGGTTCAAACCCTAACCCTAGACCTGCGAGGAAAGAAATGCTAGATGTACCCGAAGCACTGCCCTAATAGCTACCCGCACTCGAGCTATACTTACCCCAAATTTCCTACCCCTAACCATCACAGGCTGACAACGGGGCCCACTTGACAGCCGGTCCTGGACTCGGCAGCCAATCGGAGGGCGCCACGTCGCCCTCCCTTTTTCCCTCTCTCACCTATCCTCTCTCTCTCTTTCTCTCTGTGGCAGCCGGAGAAGGGCTCGGGTGGCGGCGCTCTCGCCGGAGGCACACCGGCCGACGAGCTAGGGGACGGCATGGGTCGGGACTGGGGGCAAAAGAGGCAGCAGCTCACCCTGGATGGAATGCACCGGCGCGGGGGAGCTGGGGAGGTCCGGGGGAGACCGGCGACGAGCACTGGCGGCGGTGGTCTTCGGTCACCGCCGGAGAGGAGCTTCTGGGCGCGGATCTGCAACGAGAAGAGGGGAGAAAGGTTAGGGGGAAGCTAGGGTTGCTCGGGGGCAAGTTGGAGGGGGAGATGATTCACCGGAGCGCCGGGAATCTCTCACCGGAGCAGCTACCGGAGTTGAAGAAGGAGGTAGAGATGGGGGAGCTCGGTGCTAGGGTTTCGGGAAGGAGAGCGGGGAGGCAAGGGGAGAAAGAGGCGCGGTCCGAGCGGCGCGTTTAATAGGGCGGCGCGGCTGGTCGGAAGGGGGCTGTCGGGACGGCACCGCCCGCCATGGCCGCTCACCGCCAGCGACGTGGAGGCCTCGCCCTGACAGGCGGGCCCCACGGGTCAGCGGGGAGAGGAGGCGCGGTGAGAGGCCGACAGGCGGGGTCCAGGGGCAGGCGGGGTGAGGGGGAAGTGGGCTGCGGCGGCTCAATGGGCCGGCCGAGCAGGCCTTCGGCCCAGGCTCCTTTTCTTTATTCTTTTGCCTTTTCTTTTTATTTGTAATACCAGTGATCTTCCCGGCGTTATTTCATGCGCTAAATTTTCTCCAAAAATTGTGAAATTTTTACAGGACCTTATAAACATTATTTTTGAGCTACTGTAGGATTTGGAAGCAATTTGGAGCTTGTTTGAATGGGTCCCTAGTTCAATCGTCGGGTTTTGACCTAATCCGTCGTTGATACTCCAATTAGGTTTTAAACTCCTCCAAGGCTGTTGAAATTTTGTATGGAGCTAGCATGTTTATATGTTTGGCTATTCCCAAGTTTCGACGAGATTTTATGTAGCTTAACTTGCCCAAATGCTTAACCCTAGTTTCCGACGGTTTAGGGTTTGCATTCGGACGTTTTCGGTTGAAGTGTTATTTCGTGTTGCTTTTGGGGGCAAGTCTTGGGAAGAAAAGAGAAGGTTAGTGGAGGGATCCATCGACGGGGTCCACTGGTCACTCCACCTGTTAATACTAGTTCGAAAATTTGGAAATTTCAAATAAGTTGATTGATGTTGGCAAGTTTATCCACCGAGGATGAGATATGTACATATTCTATAAACTAAAGTTGATGTACAACTAAGTTTAAGCAAGTTGTGGGTGATGAGGATGCCATGTATGCATGAAATGCAGCGTAAAACCCTAATTGTCGAATCTGGGTATTACAAAACCTACCCCCCTTAAAAAGATCTCGACCCGAGATCTCTAACGTTCAGCAGATAAGAAGGGGGGCTCGGTCCTGAGCCAATCTTCATGTTTCCCACTTAGCTTCATCTTCGGTGTGGTTGCACTCCATTCTACCAAGAGACCTTCCTGTAGTTCTTCCATCGTGGGGTCATGGAGGGGTTACAACACTTCTGCTGGTCTCCGATGCTTAACCTTGACCAGGTGACCTAAGTTGTACTTTGTAACAAACCGGGCAGGTTTCCGTTCCTATGGGTCCATCAAAATGACAACGAAGGTTTTGGGTACATCTTTATGCTACCGGAATAGATGGATAGCGGAGATCCATGTGTTTCATGGAAGATTAGGCCCTTATGTTGCTGATGGCAAGTCGTGAGATCACTACTTGACTTCTACACCAGTTCTGGAAAGAGGAAACCAGATCAAGTTATTATTTTCAACAACAACCGGATTCTGGGAGAGTAAGAGTGCAAGGACCTTGTCAGTCCTGCAAATTCAGAATTCAAGATCGTTGGTTTGAGTGAGAGGGGCCACAACGACTAGCTATCTCTGCTCCACCAAGGGCTGGCGAAGATAGCGAGGGTAGTGACTTGAAGCAATCGAAGTATCTGTTTATGATTACTTGGGAAGAAAGATTGGGAGTAGAATTGGGCGTCTGAAAGCTTTCCAGATTGTATATTCTATTCCTCAGGACTCCAACTAGGGTACCCGCAAGGTTTTGGGTAGTGTTCCCTAGGTCTTCGAAACTTGACACTGCATCGACGGGTTGGTGCTAATATGCACATTTATCCGTTTTCTTGGCTGTTGATCTCTCTCCTCCATTTGATTCTTTTATTCAACTTCCTTACCTCCACTTTCTCTATACCATTCTTCGTACGGGGTTTAGGGCGAATTGCGATGCGAATTATTCTTGATTTGGCTGTTAAGCTAGATTCTCTAGAATCTTTGTTGTATTTTTCTCAGTAAAAACAAGGAGGTGATATCCTTGTAATTAACTGGGTGGTGGGGGTTGGGAGATGACAGAGTCCATCGTGCACCATACTCAAGGATCTTCGCGCTCCGGCTCATACTTGGGACGGGTGAGGATGCGACCTCTAGGGATGACCACTAACGATCGGATTACCCATGGATAGGAGATCCATGAGGTGGAGGAACGCGGGAAGAGGGGGTGTGTCCTGACGAGGGCTAAGTCACGTTCGTTACTTCTCTGCCGGAGCTGGCGATAAGGAATACTGGTCTTCAGGTGCTGTCTACCTTAATCTGGAGCTTGGTCAACCATTGCAGGTCTATTATAGCACTTGGGTTTTCTTACTTCAGGTACCATTACATGGGTTAAAAGCAAGTTCTTACCCTCCTGGTCTTAACACCGTCATATACTAATTTGGTTCCTAACTCCGGATCGAGGATTGCAACAAAGCGGGAATAATGCAATGTGGGTAATGGAACCTAGTTATCCTGTGCAAGCTTGCTTAATGGGAAGGGATGGGATGCTCCGGAATCAAAGAGAGCGGTGGCAGGAGTTAACTTAACAGTGAACGTACCCAACACTTCCTCCGATGCATCCATCGCTTCTTCGACGGTGATGTAGTTCACCCTGCTACTGCGGGTGGATTGAGGCTTGTTGGGAGCTGATCCCTTAGCTTGAGGCCCTCCACTAGCTTGTCCTTGTTGCCCCTTGGGAGCAAAGGCAAAATTTGTGCGCGGCGAGGTGCAGCGATCAGCAAAGTGCCCCATATTTCCGCAGTTATAGCACCTGATCTTACTCCGATCAAATACGGGTTGCGGCTGTCCGTTCTGGGGATGAGGCTGATGTCCTTGTTGCTGAGGGCGAGGAGCATAATCTTGTGGCCTTGGTGGATACTGTCCAGTGGGACGGGGTGGTTGTGGCTGCCACACCCGTGGCCTCTGCGAACTGCTTGCAGCAGCCTTTAGTGCTTCTCTTTCACGCTTACGAGTCTTGTCGAGGGCTAATTCTTTGGCCTCCACGTTGATGGCCTTATCCACCAGGTGCTGAAAGTTTCGCACATCAACCGTGGCTAACTTAGCTTGCATTTCTTCACTTAATTTCCCCATGAACTTCTCCACCTTGTCCTCGTCAGAGGAGACTTCTCGAGGTGCATATCGCGCCAAATGGTTGAACTCACGGAGAAACTCCATGATGGGCTTCTTGCCTTGACGAAGGTCTCGGAACTCTTCCTTCTTCAATGCCATGATACCGGCAGGGATGTGGAAATCACGGAAGCCGGTTCGGAACTCGGCCCAAGTGATCACATGGCCGGGGGCTTGCAGGGCCAAAAAGTTCTCCCACCAGTCCGCGGCGGCTCCCTCTAGATAGTGGGAGGCGAAGTTGACCTTGTCCTCTTCAGCACACTGGGCCAGCTGAAGTTTCCTTTCAATCGTGCGGATCCAATTGTCGGCTTCAAGAGGGTCATCGGTCCGATCAAAAGTAGCTGGTTGAGTTCTCTGAAATTCAGACAGACTGCCTCTGCCCTGACCACCTGCTGCGCCTTGATTACGCACTATCTGCTCTAAGATCCGGTTCTGGGTGAGCAAAATTTCGGCGATGTTGGGCTGTTGGGGAGGGGGTGGCATTTCTTCTCCTTCACGCTCACGACGCCCGCGAGCGGCTCCACGGGTTCCAGATGCCATGCTGCTGAAAGTAAAAAGGCACCGGATGAGATAAAGAAGTTGGACACTGGGAAGATCAAGGATATTTCCACCAGGGTATAACAAGGTGGTCCAACATGCGGCACATCATTTCATACGCACTTTCACGAGAAAATGAGGCACAAAACAATTGCAAGGAACGTTGACGCTAACACACGAGTGTATTAATACGATCAACGGAGTTTCATACAAAGGCTGCGGTTTAGATCACTCTTTTAGTGAAATAAACGGGGGTAATGTTCCCAAATTGCAGCCATGGATACCCAATTACAACTCTCCAAGAGATGCCCTAGGACCTAACATTATGAGTTCATCTTACATTCCAGAATACAAATCACACTAAGGACTATATGGAGCTCCCACATTACGACGACTGATCTCATAAGCTTCAACTCAGTGGGGAGAGGAACCATGGAGTGGAACAAGGGAATGCTGTGTCCAAACTGAGGGATCACAGAGGGAATACGACGAACGCTGCCCACCGCCATTTGTGGACGCAACGAATCGGGTGGGAAACCAATCTCCATTCCGCCCACCGACGGATAGTGGTACACCCATGGACCTCTTCCATAGACCGAGTAGATGCCCTCTCCGGTCCAGAAGTGAGGGGGTGCAGCGAAGTCTCTCCGTGGTTGATGTGCAAGCTCAAGAGAGGTGATGAGGCGATAGCGATACCGCCTCATCTCGAATCCACGGGCACGGTATGCCATGTCCAAGGATCGGACGAGGCGACCCAAATGGGCTAGTACCACGTTGCTCTCCTGGGTGAAGTCTTCGGATGGCGCCACGTCCTCCATGGGAGTTCGCGACGGAAAGTAGGTGAAGGGGCCTCCAACGAGACCCGGAAGCTCATGCCGAAGATGGCACATAGCTGAATAAGCTGCGTCTTGGACCGCGGACTCCAGTTCAGCTCCATAGCCATTGAAGAAGCATGGCTGGTGGGGAGGGTCCTGTGCACGCGAGTGAATGAACACACGCGCTTGATACTCGTACATGCCAAACCCTAGGTCGGCTTTATGCACAAGGTACTCCGGGAGATAGGGGAATCCGAGTTCCCGAAGCATGTATAAAAGCACCTCTGGAAACCCGTCGACATCCAAGGCGTGGGTAGCATGCACCGACTGAAGAAATTCCATCTAACATGACAAGGATAAGTCAGGGTCAGCCACACCAGGAAAAACAAAAGCAATAGAGAAGAAAATCAGAACTAAGAGCGACGAGGGTAAGGAATAAAAAGCAACCTACTTATTAATTTTAAACATAGGGTTTACTTTTTAAATAGTTTTGCTGGCCTCTCGGTGAGGCGCAGCGGAAGCTCCTAACTAACGACCACCTGCAATTGGCTTCCTACGGTCAGCTCGGCTCTGATACCAAGCTGTCACGGACCCGGAATTGCATATGATTAGGGGAACGCGAAGTCGCCAAGGACCGAAGGACTCGTCCGCCCGGTGGCACGGTACCTGCGCCGTACGCACCAAGGTAGAGCGATCCGACACCCGCCACGTGCGAGCCGGCCGGAAGCGACCAATCTTCCCAAAACCACATACGATTCCGTAATCCGGTGAAGAGTCAGAGTCGTTCCCAAATCCTACCACGACAAGCAAGGTCGGAGGAGCCCGGCAGTTCTACCCACACCCTAGCCTAGCTCGGAAGCTAGTGGGTCGCTCGAAAGCCCGGTAGAACGCCCACACCCTGCCTGGCCGGCATAGCATCTCAGCCAGCGGGTCACTCAACCAACACCTGCTCGACTTAGTAGAAAATGGTACGGCCTCGACCCTTCACGGCATACCCATACACTTCATATCATTCACACATTGTGCAGGGGCAGCCTGAATTAACAACTCGGATATCATCACAAAGCTCTACAATACGATATTACTAATAACAGTCCACGATGGGACGACATATTACATCAGTTGGTTATATTCGAAAACATATCCGAGTACGGAGAAGTTAACAACAGCGGAAGCAAAATAAATGAGACCCACAGCGGCACAGTGACCGCTGACCAAAATCCACATCTATCCCATGAGTCGAACACTACCGAGGAAACCGGAAACTAGGCAGTATTGAAGTATTCCTTGACCACCGGCTCACCTGCAATGATCTAGGAATATCCTAGGTGAGTACGAAGTACTCGCAAGACTTATTCGTGCTTGATTAGATGTCCTACACATACTAGTAAAACGGTAATTAAACATGGCATAATTTCAGCTGAAAGGTACAACATCCAAGCATTCAATTGCCAGAAACAAAATCAACATGGGAAACAACCCACAGATCAGAATTCACACGGGTCCACGAAGGGACATGGTGGCACTCACTTGCCGTATATATACACCTTAGTTCCTGGGTATAGAGGCACTCACTTGCCAACTATACACCTTAAAACATGGGTATAGAGGCACTCACTTGCCAACTATACACCTTAAAACATAAGCAGGCACTCACTTGCCTTTTCCCACTCACTTGGGATATCACACATCACCACATTGACACACATTCACATAATCTCTCGGATCGTTACCGGCAAATACATCTCCATGGAAATAACCAGTGCTCTTCACTCGGAGGTAGCTAATCTCCAAGTGACCGAGGCTCACCATGCGTAACGTCCATGGCAGAGATTTCCGCTAACATCCACGCGTTGGTAAGGGAAATGCTACGACCGGAATCACCTCAGGATGGTAGACCCTACCAACCGTATCCGTCGAACGGAATCACCTCAGGATGGCAGAACCAACCGTATCCGTCGAGCGGAATCACCTCAGGATGGTAGAACCTACCAACCGTATCCGTCGAGCACACCCTCGACTCTCACACCTCACTTAAATAGATTCAAGTTATTAGAAGGACCGAATCAATTTCCAGCCATCACTGGACACAACTGGCAGCACATCCTAACATGCTAGTTTCATCGAACTGAACCACACATTCCAAGCACAATCCACACATCAACAGATAATCAAGTAAGGTATATAAATAACGATGCAAGGATGCAACAAGCTCTGCTTGCCTTAGTCGTAGGATTCCTGATCTTGCGTGGAGTCGTAAGCCGGGTGGTCTCCTTCTTCGGGTTCTTTTATAGGCAATACGACGAACCGGAAAAGAAACGGTAAAGTGGATATTAAAATCCAACATGTATGCATGATGAATGAGTCTAGATATGCAATCCTAAAGTGAAGTGTGGGTATTACAAGCCTACGGCATCAGGAATTCCCTATCGGCAATGGTAGATAGTAGGTTATTGTCCTAACCATGCATGCATGTCGATTTCATTTGATTGCATGATAAAGTTAGAGATTACTACGCATAATAGAGGATCATGAGGTAACATGCTTGTATTCTAGTAGTGCTCTGAGATACAAGACTAACGCGACTGGAACGAATCAATTTGGAGCTAATATCGCCAAGTTACAGCTTATCGAGGAACGTTATACGCCATGATGGAACGTTAAGAAAGAACTTCTACGATGTTGTATAGGCGTTAGGGTTTCATGACAGCGAGCCTTGCTCTAAGTAACCTTGTGGAAATGGACTTGTAATCCTAACTTTATATATGTCATTTTACGTGGCTATGAAGCTTAGGGTTTGGAATTTCTAGTTACGATGGGCGGACGTGGTATAAGGTGGTAGTTCTTAGTTGACGACTATTCTCCAAGGGTATTCTTTTTGAAAGCATGATGGGTGATGCTAAGTATGTAATTCTAGGGTGACCTATAGGTATTAGAACCCTAAGGCAACACGAATCCTCAATTGACAATAGTAGATGTTAAAATATTACCCTACAATGCATGCGTCTCGATTTCGATTGATCGTATGCTATGGTTAAAGGTTTTCTGCGCACAATAGATGGTCATGGCCTATGATGTCTATATTAAGGTTGGGTTCTGCGATACAAAGCTAACGCAATGAGATCTACTCAGTTTGGAGCTAATTCCATCAAGATACGGTTTGTCAAAGAACGACGCTCGAGCAGGGGTGAACTAACGTGAGTTCGAATTGGTCTGTGGTGCAATTGCTCAAATTAAAATTTTGTTCCAGCCAACATGTAGGAAATCTTACAAGGTTTCCGAATATAAAAATTTCGTCGCAATCGGAGCTACGGTTGAAGAGATATCGCAGTTTAAAGTTTCCCGGAAAATGGGTTCAAACCCTAACCCTAGACCTGCGAGGAAAGAAATGCTAGATGTACCCGAAGCACTGCCCTAATAGCTACCCGCACTCGAGCTATACTTACCCCAAATTTCCTACCCCTAACCATCACAGGCTGACAACGGGGCCCACTTGACAGCCGGTCCTGGACTCGGCAGCCAATCGGAGGGCGCCACGTCGCCCTCCCTTTTTCCCTCTCTCACCTATCCTCTCTCTCTTTCTCTCTGTGGCAGCCGGAGAAGGGCTCGGGTGGCGGCGCTCTCGCCGGAGGCACACCGGCCGACGAGCTAGGGGACGGCATGGGTCGGGACTGGGGGCAAAAGAGGCAGCAGCTCACCCTGGATGGAATGCACCGGCGCGGGGGAGCTGGGGAGGTCCGGGGGAGACCGGCGACGAGCACTGGCGGCGGTGGTCTTCGGTCACCGCCGGAGAGGAGCTTCTGGGCGCGGATCTGCAACAAGAAGAGGGGAGAAAGGTTAGGGGGAAGCTAGGGTTGCTCGGGGGCAAGTTGGAGGGGGAGATGATTCACCGGAGCGCCGGGAATCTCTCACCGGAGCAGCTACCGGAGTTGAAGAAGGAGGTAGAGATGGGGGAGCTCGGTGCTAGGGTTTCGGGAAGGAGAGCGGGGAGGCAAGGGGAGAAAGAGGCGCGGTCCGAGCGGCGCGTTTAATAGGGCGGCGCGGCTGGTCGGAAGGGGGCTGTCGGGACGGCACCGCCCGCCATGGCCGCTCACCGCCAGCGACGTGGAGGCCTCGCCCTGACAGGCGGGCCCCACGGGTCAGCGGGAGAGGAGGCGCGGTGAGAGGCCGACAGGCGGGGTCCAGGGGCAGGCGGGGTGAGGGGGAAGTGGGCTGCGGCGGCTCAATGGGCCGGCCGAGCAGGCCTTCGGCCCAGGCTCCTTTTCTTTATTCTTTTGCCTTTTCTTTTTATTTGTAATACCAGTGATCTTCCCGGCGTTATTTCATGCGCTAAATTTTCTCCAAAAATTGTGAAATTTTTACAGGACCTTATAAACATTATTTTTGAGCTACTGTAGGATTTGGAAGCAATTTGGAGCTTGTTTGAATGGGTCCCTAGTTCAATCGTCGGGTTTTGACCTAATCCGTCGTTGATACTCCAATTAGGTTTTAAACTCCTCCAAGGCTGTTGAAATTTTGTATGGAGCTAGCATGTTTATATGTTTGGCTATTCCCAAGTTTCGACGAGATTTTATGTAGCTTAACTTGCCCAAATGCTTAACCCTAGTTTCCGACGGTTTAGGGTTTGCATTCGGACGTTTTCGGTTGAAGTGTTATTTCGTGTTGCTTTTGGGGGCAAGTCTTGGGAAGAAAAGAGAAGGTTAGTGGAGGGATCCATCGACGGGGTCCACTGGTCACTCCACCTGTTAATACTAGTTCGAAAATTTGGAAATTTCAAATAAGTTGATTGATGTTGGCAAGTTTATCCACCGAGGATGAGATATGTACATATTCTATAAACTAAAGTTGATGTACAACTAAGTTTAAGCAAGTTGTGGGTGATGAGGATGCCATGTATGCATGAAATGCAGCGTAAAACCCTAATTGTCGAATCTGGGTATTACATCAATGCCTTGGAGTTTGCTACTTCAAGTAAATAGCAATCTGGATCAGGAGGCATCAATTTGTAGTTGTTTACAGCAGGTGGAGGAAGAAGGTGCTTGTGGTCGTCCTCGGCGTCCTCCACACAAATAGCGATTAGGGCCTTGCTGTCATCATCAGTGTCCTCTACAAGAAAAGGGATGAGGGCCTTGGAATCATCCTCGGCATCTTCCGTTTGGGAATCGATGAGAGACTTGCAGTAGTCCTTGGCGTCCTCCATGGGAGAAACGATGGGGACCTTCAAGTGGTCCTCGGAGTTGTCCATGCGAGAGTTGTCATTTTCGGGGAGGAAGAAAGAGACGAGTTGGTCGTAGGTTGGTTCAGATCTAAATATCTAAATAAGATGTTGGAGTTTGTTTGTTTGTTTGTTTACGAAGTTGAAGCATCACAAGAATGTAACAAACTGCAACAACCCTGATCATAGTCAAGTAACTAACATCTTTATGATCTATATTTTTATTTAACATGGATTTCTTATTGATTGAGTATCGGCAGATTTCATTTTTTATGAGCAGTGAAGTTAGGAATCTGTTAGTTCATATGGGTTGTTTGGATGGTGTTGGAGGTTAGTAAAGATATGTGTTATGCGTGTACTTATTTCACTCACCTCACGGTTGGTTTTGTTAGGATTAGTTGTGTTAGCTCTAATAGGTCTTTCTTCCTTTTCTCATTATATGTTTTAGGTGTGCTTAATAACCGAATGAAAAGCTAACAAATTGATCACACCTTGCTAATGGAAGCTATTTCCACCTGTGCCTAACAGATGATTCAAAGACTGATAATTGATCAAACCTTGCTAATTGATGACACCTTGCTAATGGAAGCTATTTCACGCGTTGCATGTATAGCTTCTTACTATTCTTAGCCTCCTTTGCTTTTTAGTTCGATGATGGAATTTGACTAAATTATGTCATTCGTCTTCATTTTATTGCACATGGCTTTCTTGGATTTGTGAACAACTCTTGTTTTCATGGATTTGTGGAGTAGGGTGCTTCTATTTCCACCGAATTTCAAGCTCTTTTTGATGTTTTTGTATGTTTTTTTGGGTATGGACTGTGGGATGATCTTATGCTGGTGCTGGATTTTCTTGAGGAATTGAAAGATGGCCCCTTTTCTTATATTTAGGTTAGATGTCCTCACCAAAGATACTTTCTTGCTGTATAGATGTTTGTGAAGATATTCTTTCTTTAGTTCAGAACTTATGGCTGTTTTTCTTTTAGTTAATTTCTTCTTATTTCATTCTCAAATTGTCAACCAAATTGGTTGGTTTCTTGCCATATAATTTCAGCTTATCCATGGAGGGGCCTTTCTGAATTCTAGCCCAATTCTAAGCCTTCTTCTTTCCTACTTGATGCTTGCATGGAAGTTAATTGCTATGAGTATAGCTATTTTGGTTCACTGTTATGAAATGGATTTAGTTGGTTCAATCGAGGCGTATGTTTAACAAATGAATCATGAATGAAATAGAAAGCTGAGAGCCAGCTTAGAGTTATTGGAAGTAGTGTAGTTGCCCAACTCTGAATCTGGTACAGATATGCTGCTGACACTTACCCACTCTGACCAATTCTACTGACCGTAGAAATGAATAGAATACTAAACACCAAACTAAGTAATTGTCGGGACCCAAAATCCATAACAGAGAGTCTTAAGTGAAACCACCCGCTAAGTCGAAGCGTCAACCCCGACCTCAACCCCTGGGTATCAATTCCAAGAGGAGTGGGGTGATATGGCTTCGAATAGCCCGAGACGTCAACCCCGAACTTTCTCCGACAAACTAATGCACAGATCAAGTATGGTGATATGGTCTCCTCACTCTTTTCTTACTGAGCCGGAACGTCAATCCCAAACTCGTCCCGGCAAATTAATGCTCGGCTGGAGTAGGATGATATAGTTCCCAACTTCTCAGTAGCAGAGTCACTTCACAGGGGTGATTAAACTTAATAACTCTATGATATAGACTCTGAAACCCTACCCACATCATGCGCTTCATCAACATACACACATGGCACATGAGGCAGGCGAGAACAACCAGATTTCACAGCAGTAACTCTACGACTGAAACTGCAATATTATAAGTTCTTGAAACTTAACAACATATATTCACATAAGGGATCCGAAGATCCAAATCCAACTACACAGTGGAAAAGTATATATGGCTACGAAGCCAAAAAGGTCAGGCCAAAAGTGGCAGCAGAACAAACCAAGCTGCCAAACCCCGGGGGCAGGACCACTGCCTGGGATTTCTAGCGACTAGTCGTCGTTGGTGTCGATCTCTAGGTAGAAACCACCCTCGGGAGGGGTAGTTTCCTCTGCAACAAAAATTTCAACGATAGCAGGGTGAGTACAAAAATTGTACTCAGCAAGACTTACAGTGGGAAATTAGTAATAGATGTGACAGGTATCAATAAATGGGTAATTATGGACTATTTTGCAGAAAGCTAGTTTTACCTTTGTCAATAGGAGTTAAGTAGATGAAAACCGACTACCAGAATACTTTTTCAAAGGGGATGAGTCGAACACTTCACAATCATTCCTTACTGCAGATCACCACACCTTAGATACTCCGACTCTTCCTCAACCACCCTGGGAGGAAGCAGTCGCTAACACCACAGCCTTAGAGTTGGCAAGTTTTAAGGTATTGTTATAGTTGTCTAATTCGACGTAGGTAATCACCAAGTTGTCCATGACCGCGGACACGGCTGTTCAAACAGTTCAAACCCTGCAGGAGTGTACATCTTTACCTACACGTATCAACCGACTCCTAATACCAATGCAATTCACACACTTCACGAGGTGTGCTGGCGGAGGGTGATTGAACATGACCTTTACAATGCTTTCGACCTAGGTATGAGCCACCCTTACGGGCCAATCCATGTACATCAGTCCGGCCGTAACTACGACACGGTCTCATAAGTTGTAGCAGGTGATACATCCCTGGACTCGAACCGTGTGTACCCCTTACACCTATATTGAAGCACCACACCACATCATTTTTCACTCACCCAGTGAATAGAAACGGCAAACTATGCAGCTTATACTCTAAGTCTAGGCAAATTATTTAGTCGTGGGTGGTCCATTATCCCACCCGTGTAGAAGTACGCAAATCTTGGGTCAATGTACGTCGGGAACCGGTGCTTGCGGGAAAATGAGACAACCCACCATGCTCCCAGCCATGGCCTCTCGTCTAACCCAATGAAGATTAGTCAAGTTCATTAGTTGATTCCCGGTGAACACCCACCTACCACGTAACCCATCCAATGGTGTTGATTCATTTGCCATCCCAGGAATTACGACTTTTACATGTCTAAGCATGTCTAAGCATATATAACATAGCAAGCATCATAAAAGTGCACACTATGCTACTAGATAGGTTGGGATGGTGGTGGAGTTGATTGAGTGACAAAGTAAGTTTTATGCACAGGAATAGGGTTTCTACTTAACGGAAAATAGAATTTGAACGCATGTGATAACGAATTTGAAAACAACTAATACTTTGCAAATAGTAGGTGTCTACAATGTGATCAAAGGGGCTGCTTGCCTTGTTGCTCTGCAACTAAACCTTGCTCGTGATCGAGGTGGTCCTCTTCTGGATTTTCCGGCTCTAACGAAGAAGAACGAAAACACCGGAAAAGAAAGGGCATAATTGTAAATACCAAAATGCTGAACATCGGCATGGGATGAAATGCATGCCATGACGTAGAGGATGCAAAATAAAGACTAATGCAAGTGGAATCAATTTAATCGGAGTCCGGACGCTCAAAATATCGCGATCCAAAAATTCTCCAGCTAATCGGGGAAACCCTAATTTGAGTTTTTCGCCAATTACATTTTTTCTAGCATGCAAACATGCATGGAAATGACATATTTGAATAGCTCTCATTTTTCTAAACATTTTGATATATTATTTGCATTTTTCTGATTTAAACTGAATTTTCTATGAATTTTCTAAGATTTAATCCATTTTTAGATCCTTTTTGTATTTTTCTCAGTGAAAATAATATTTAAAGAAACTCAAATACTAACAGAGGCTGACAGGTGGGCCCCATGGTCAACTTTGACCAAAATTGACTTGAGTCAATGACAAGTGGGGCCCACTTGTCATAATTTCCTTTTCTTTAATTCTTTTATTTTAATTTCAGCCATATGGGTCCCACATGTAATAGAGACATAATTAATGAACTGATTAATTACACTGCTTAGTCATTCATTAGTGTCATTAATATGTCCGAACAGTGATTATGCTCACTAATTAAAGCACTAAATCCCGAATTGATCTCAGTCAGTAATTAATGCTAAATGATTAGCATTTAAAACACTCATTAACTACTAATGTTAATTAGGGCATTGATTATGCCCTAATGACCGGTTAGAGGGGCCATTAACGCCCAACCGAGTCGGTCGGGAGCTCGGTGGAAATGAGGGCAGAGCGGAGAGGCTCGGCGGCGGCGCGGCGAGCTTACCGGTGAGGCGGGAGGCGGCGGCGCGGCGACGGAGGCGAGCTAGGCGGCCTGGGGCGGTGCAAAGCTCGGGGGGAGGCTCCCTTGGTCGGGCGGCGACGAGGAGGTCGGAGGCGGCGGGAGGCTCGGGAACAGGACGAGGGAGGTGGCCGGGGCAGCGGCGAGGAGCGGCGCGGGGCTCGGGAGCGAAGCGGCGGCGAGGGAGGAGCTCCGGCGGCGAGGGTTAGACGGCGGAGGTGGCACCAGGGTAGGCGGCGAGGAGATGGGGGCGAGGCTGAGGCAGAGCGGTGGCAAGCGGAGCGAGGCGGCGTGGGGAGCAAGAGCTCCGGCTCGGTGCTCGGTGGGGGATTAGAGCGGGGGAGCGGCGCGGCGAGGAGGCTCGGCGAGGAACCGGGGCAAGCAGCGGCGACGATGTAGCTCGGGTGGCTGTGGTGGCCGAGGCTAGAGCAAGAGAGATGGAGAGTACGGGGAAGAGAGGAGCTGGGAGGGGGTGGGGCGACCGTTCGGTCCAGAGGAGATGGCAGGGGGGTCACCGCGAGCGAAGCAGGAGGTGGTCTGCACGCGCCCGGGTGCTGCCACGCGAGCAGCTCGGTGGCGGGGGTGGGTTGGTAGCTGGCGGCGGGGAGAGGAGATAGGGATGGGGGGGTGGCTTACGGGAGAAGGAAGAGGGGGCGGGCCAGGTGGGCCGAGCGCGGGGAGAGAAGGTGGGCCGGGTGAAGAGGGCCCATCCCGGGGGGGAATTAGAAATTAGGTTAGGTTTTGATTCTTTTTCTTTTGGTTTTTGTTTTCTGTTTTCAATTTTTGTTTTGCCGATTTAAACAATTCAAAGCCCTTCCCTTTTTAAATTCCAAAATTTGATGCAAATTTACTCATGCTCATGCCATGATGCGCATTAATACTAGTTAAGAATTGGGGATGTTACAGTAATAACCCTTTCTATTAAAGAAAGACCCTTCATGCCCTTATGACCCTCAAACTCGCTTTGAGCGCCTCTGGGATGTTATCCAGGGCTGAGTTACCCTTGCACATGAGTAGTTGAACAACAAATTGCTTCCTTAGCTCAATGGGATCCTAGTCATGTGCAAACTAGATGTCAGCTCCAAAAGGCAGGAAGAAAATGAAAAATAGCAATCGGCAATAGTTGTACTTACATGAGTGACGGGGAAAACACGACGGCTTTCACCATCCCAGGAAGCCATGAAGTTGAGTACAGTGAATCCGGAGTCACCACTGTGGCAAAAATAGGAGCTAGGTTAAGTCTGCCTTGATGTTCATCCAATAATAATATAGTCGCCTAACATATTAAATTACCTATTTCTCTCCATAGTCATGACCAAATGACTGTCCATCGGCCAGTATGCAACTTGGTCATTCCAGTCAGGCTTATCACACGCAGCACCTCGTTAAATTCCATCAACATATTACTCCTCGCCTTGTCTGTCTCCATGTTGTGATAGAGTGACTCTTTTATGTCGACATGGTAGGAAGGATCCATAAAAAATGTCCTCTTGCTATCCATGTTGACCACAAGAAGTGTGTACACATCCATAACAACCAGCGGTATTACGAACTGCAGCAAGGAGAAACATGGATTAGTAATTCAGACATGAGCAAGCCTAGCATGGGAATCTGAACTGTAGAAAAACACGAGCACATACGATTCTAGATTCAGAAACATTGTAAGGACGAAAAGGTGTTACTATGACGTTGTCAATTAGCGTCATGGTGCGTTCCTCTCTATGTATCCATGAGCGGTCCAGGGCCTGTGCTAAGGCCTGAAGTTGCAAGTCAAAAGTACGTCGCCATCCCAAGAAGTGGGTGCCGACATGCCTCTCGACTTTAGCGCAAGCGAGCCTACAGACTGCGAGGTTGAAGCAGTCGACATGAACTGTCCCAAAAGCTCGGATGGTTTGCTGAATCATCCGAAAGCTGAACTCTATGAGATATGGCTGGGTGCTCCGTATCCATATTGTGCTGCAGAACGTGACATGAGGAAAGCTTAGCAAAGACACAGTATTAAATTAGTAGCAAATTTAGTAATACTTACTCTAGGACCTCTTCGTCATCGATTTGTAGGATGTAGTTGTAGATATACTCAACTGCCTGTTGAGCTAAGAACGCCATGAGGTCATGCTAGGAGATGGACTATGATATGCCAGGCAACCTTATTTGCTTTACGAATGAATCAGCACATTGGCTTTTGATCTTTTCTTTTTGATGGATGAAGAGGAGATGAGATAGTTGTATGCTGCTCGTGTAATGTGATGCAGAGAAAGGGATGATTGTTATAATACATCTACCACGTGACAAAAAGAAGAAATCTTAACAACCAAATCCATACTCGAATAAAGATATTAACAATAACAATCTGGGGATCGAAATCTGTTTTTTTTTAAAAACTGCACGTGCTAAACCCTTCTCTCTAGGATTTGTTTAGTTGCAGATTTGTTGTGTTAAGAGAAAAACAAGGGTTGTCATTTTTTATAGGCCAATAATTCTCCAAGTGCTGATTGGATTGATAGAGAAGAGAGGGGCAAAAGTTTGTGCAAATTCTATGGATCTGAGGGGCATAAGTAGAAGAGAAAATTTAAAGTTTATTTCAGTTATCAATCAATAGTTTATTTTGAGCTTATTCATCCAGCAGATTGATAGCGTATCTACTATTTGTTAGGGGGGTTGCTTGTGTAAAGGTGTTTGGATTTGATAGCATCTGTTAGCTTTTAAAGGATTTGTTAAAATTTAGCTGTTACATGGAGCTTTTTTAGGTGAACAGAGTTGGATGAGAAACGAAACTTGCATCCTTAATGGAGCCTAGATATAAATATGCATGTAACTGAGTTGATTACACTAAAAATTAAAATATTGAAGAAAACCAAAATGATTGTCTAATTTGTCCCAAAAACATGTCGTTGGTACAATGCTTGGTTCATTAGCTGGATTTGACCCGACAGCATCTCGTTAGTTGAAAGATTGGTTCCTTAGCTGCACTGCACCATTGACGTAGGCACAGATTCCCTCCGATTCAGAAAGATTGCCCGCCTGAAGATCTACATGAGTTACACAAATAAGTGAAGGTAAGGATAATTTAATATGTAGAGAATTATGAAAACCGTGTGGAAGACTTACCTTCCAGATCGCTAGACTCATTGGTGTCCGGGGAGAAGTTGAATCTACTCTCGTCTATGGTTGTCAAACATCCCATTCTTCTATCTTTTTTGACATGGGTAACTGCTAGCTGTTCGAAATCTTCTTCTGCTATTCTCTAATGCGTGATGTGATGCGTGACATAGGCATCTAGTACATGCACAAATATCAATTGACGCCTGTGATATAACAAATATTTACAGCTTTTTTAATAATAATAAAAATGAGAAGAGTAAGCAGTGAAGAGATAGAAAAAAAATTAATACCTTATGTTCATTAGAGCAAATTCATGACTTGGGATGTTGCGGTAGTACATTTCCTCGTACTCTATATCACCAACGAAAGCTAGAACACCAACGACATCTGCAAATGAAAACACAACAATTTAGTATTAAGTTTTATGAATTGCAAACACAATCTATATATATACAAAAAATTGTGAGGAAGATGCACCTGTGATGGTCTTGTCCCGTAGAGAGTAAATGGTATTAAAGTTTGGGAAACGGTGAGGAAAGAGTGGGAACTCTATCAGCGCAAGCATAGTACTGAGCTCAGTGTGAGGCAGTAGTGTCACAACAAATTCCGAGTCTAGATACCAGAAATGCCTTAGAGGCATTTCAGTAGGCTCAAACCCAATACCAGTAAGGTTGTATGCTATGTGTTGCCGTAGGACATCATCAAAATGATCAGCTTGCCGATTATACGCGAGGGCCTCCATTTTTGATCCCTGTGAATTTCATAAGATAATAAACATCGCATGACAATAATTGTATTTGAACCTAGAAGATAAGTGACGAACAACCTCATCCAGCAAAATGCATTGAAGGTAGCGGTTACCCATCCCATTCTGTCTAATCTGCCCTTTCCACACGACCAACACACGGACAATCCAACAAGTTTGGTATATGTGTTCCATGCGCACTTCATGGAAGTGTAGATGCCTACACAAAGAGTAAATGTTAAACATCTAAGATGTAAATAGGTACCCACCCCAAAGAAATAACAAAATAACTTACCTTTTGAATGGGATGATGGCAGAAGGTGGTGGTGCCATTACCCTCTTAGAGTTCATGGGGTGGTAGGGGATCACCATTCTTTGCTAGATGAAGCAAAAGTGGCAAAGAGGAGAGGATTGTTGCTTGTATGATATGGTGTGTTTAGGATATGGAAAGTAATGGCTTCATCAGGCCATTTATATAGGAGGGGACCGAAATAATGTTTGGCGCCTAGGGGATGCTTTTGAAATTCAAAATTGGGCTAAACAAACCAGGCCCAAACAAATTCTGTTGAGAGTTTGTTAGCAAAAGAATTGAGGAGAGCTGTCGCAGCTGTTTTGGCGCCTAGGAGAGCTTTTGAAATCCGAAAATTGGGCTAAAAAACAGGCCCAACAAGAATCAGTTGGGAGTTTTTTAGCACGAGCATTAAGGATAGCTACCATAGGTGCTTTGGCACCAAGCACAACTTTATAAATTTTCGAAGGCTAAAATAATCTAGCCCAACAGTATTCAGTTTTCAGTTTGCTTGGATAAGGTTAAAGCTCAGCTTATCAAGTTTCATGTCACTGACGCCAAACAAATAGTATTTGATTGTGGATGAGTATATTATTTTGAATTTGCATAGTTGGGCTGAGAACTCCATTATGTTAGCAGGGATAGCAAATGAATTCTGTTTGCAGGGATAAGGATAAAATAGAGATATCCATGTGATTTCTGGAGATAAAATGAAATGTTCCCATTCAAATTTATGTGTGTTCTAGCACTGAATCTTGCTTTTAATAGATTGGGTAAAACTGCTTGCAAGGATAGGTGTTAAGTAAAAGGTTTCGTAAGAAAACAAATTGCACTACAAGCAATATAACGTAGATCAGGGGTTTGTTAAATAGCTGTATACTACAAGGCTATAAAATTTATTAAGCAAACACATTCTACCACAGCCTATATAACATAGCTCAGTCTCTTATTTTAAAGGAGGACCTATATATGCTCTATGCTTAACATGTATAATAGCTGATATATGTATGCCCTATGATGTACATGTCCATGTCCTAATAATGACTCCGATGCGATGAGCTCCCTATTGTGCCGTTGAACAACTCCCATGTGACAAGCTACCAGGTGCGCCGCTCAGCCATGTAGGCACGCACTCAGCTGCCAAAAAAGTGCAAAGGCATGGTAAGATTTCTGATAAGATCTTAATTCTACAAACAAAGTGAAGGCATGGTAAGATTTGTTGAGCTCATCATATGATTTTTGCAGGGTACAGTATCAATCTATCTAAGTCTAACCTCAAACTATTGAGGAATGTGATCATATTTCTGTAACCTTGGCCTGGGGTGCTGCAATATATTTCTGGTAAGTACTTTTGAGTTCATTCCTCTTGTGCTTTAGCACAACATTAGTTATTCCTTTCAGAGAAACTTTAGTACAACTAACTCTAGAGGAAATTTCAATAATACAAAGGGATTGATGGTGGACATTTTCTTTAACTTCTTAATGGATAAATCTCAGCCTACACCAATGTAGCATTAATCCAACTAAGAGGATATATTATTGTTGTAAGGTATAAGCTTCAAGTAACCGGCAAGTATAATTTAATCTACCTTGAGATCCCTAATTAACAATAGACATAACAATGAGCATACTGAAGCAAATGAGTCATGAAATACAATCTTCACACCTGAAAGGGCACACTGAAACATGCGTGGGCATTTGGAGGCACAAAGTATAGAATAAACTTGTAATATATGGGCAGTTTCAGTCAGAGCTGTCACACTGAAGCACAAATTGTGAACACAAGTTAATGTGGCTAGAAGACAGTAACATATAGCATCTGTAAAGTTCTATGTAGATAGCTTCAGACCATGATATATTGATATGTGAGGTATGGAAAGCCAATTTTCAAACAAAAGTTATCTGTATGCAATTTAAAAACAAACTAAAAGTGGAAGCATGAAGAGGTCAAATGATGATCCTTTTCTCCACAAAATGACAAATCACTACCTTCAGATGAGATCAACAGAACCAATCTCAGAACATTAAAGAGCTCAGCCATCGTTTAACAAAGCACAATACTGAGTGAAGGCATATGATCATTTCCCTTCTACTGTGCCATGAAAACAAGTTCAGGAACGGGAATACAAAGAAGACATGATTTTCATGTTTAACTAAAAGCTTCAATAATAGATCAAACATGCAAAGAAAAACATAAGTAACAGAGTATACAAAGAATATGGATCCTAAAAGTTTACAAAACGGAATGCACACTTCTTAGCATATTGCTAATATTGTTGTTTTAGTTCTGTTGAATTTTTTGTTATCAGCCTGATCAGTGGCATGATAATCCATGTTTGTGCAGAACTTCCTCTAGGTAACTACTGGCTTCTAAGCCTTCTTAACGATCTCTCCCTTCTTAAGTTTAGATTTCCCAATGCTAGGCAGGATAGTTTTCATGATTGGCTGGACTGTTTAAGCCTTTTTCCTCTTCTTTCTCTTCTCCCCCTAAGCTATATAACTTATCTATAGTATCCTTTGTACATATTCTATTTATGAAAAAAATATGGGGTCAGATGCTCTCCTACAGCTTTTCATTAAAAAAATAAAAACTTCCTCTAGGTAAGTGAGCCAACAATTTTGTAAAAGAATACATAATCAAATTCCAATGTCTAAATAGTTTCAGAGCATACATTTCTAATTCAAGAAAAAATAGAATTATCTAATGGAGTAATAAGTGAAGCGGGTATAAAAGTTATATGACATACATGTAAAATTAGTGCAAAAAACTCCAAAAAGGAAGGAAGAATGCCTTGGAATTGGAAGGACATTACAATTGGTAATTCCATAGCCACATTACAATTTTGATCAAGATGTGGTGAGGACTTCCTTGTACACTATGTTTTTTGTTCTGGTCACTGTGGAATTGGAAGGCTTGGATCGCTTGCGTTTTTCAATCTATCGGACTTCTCATTGCTCGTGACAGTAAGGATCTTTATATGCGCTCTTGCGGTTGCTCTAGACAATGCAACATACAACTGGCCATGGGAGAATACCGGGTCTGGTAGGTACACACCAACGTTAGGGATGGCCTGCCCTTGCGCCTCGTTAATCATCATGGCAAAGCTGAGCCTGACCAGGAGCTGCTTCCTCTTGAACCGAAAAGGGAACATCTCATCACTGGAGGGGCATAGAGGTATACGAGGAAGGAACACCCTCCTCCCGGCATGCTGCCCTAGGACTATCTCGGCATTGATGGTGTTTCTTTGGAAACCTCGGACAACCAACCTAGTGCCGTTGCATAGTCCGTTAGCGGGGTCGATGTTCCTGAGCAATATGACGGGGCAATTGAGTTTCAACTTGAGAATGTGTGGAGGGAGACCGTTTGGCGTCAGTGAGTTGAGGAACTCGGGCGGGTAGTAGTTATGCGGATCATCCTCCGCACGGTCGAAGCTATGGTAGATCCTTTCCATGCCCCGGAAATGATCTATCATCCTCATGTTTATCCTGTCGACGTTATCATTCTTGGTCGAGAGGATCACACGAGAAGTTATATAGTTTGGGTCGGACATGTTGTCGTCTAGAGCATGACAAACATGCTCTATCAATTGCTCTAGGTCAGCATCCTCTCCTATACATGGCACGCAAATTTCTTTAGGGAGACATATGTGATCTTCCTCATCGGCCTCCTCGGTGCCATTACCAACATGCAGCAGGTAGTCCGCGAACCAAGGGTCGGCCTGTGCCTTCATGTTCGTCACAAGCCTGAGCTGTCGCATGCTCTCCCAAAGGTAAGAACTATGTAGAGATGCATCGATTATTTGAGGCCGCGTCCCCTTCCTCACAACCGGAAGGACCTGCCTCAAGTCCCCGCCGAACACGACGGTCTTCCCCCCGAATGAAAGGTCTCGTCGGCCAATTACATCGTGCATGTTGCTGTCCAGCGCCTCAATTGATTGTCGCTTCGTCATGGTGGCCTCATCCCATATTATAAGTGAAGCCATCCTTAGGAGTTTTCCTGTCCTGCTCTGCTTGGTGAAGTTGCACGACGATCCATTTCTATGTTAAGGGGGATCTTGAACCTCGAATGGACGGTCTTGCCTCCTGGCATGATGGATGTAGCGACACCTAATGTTGCAGTTGCCACGGCTATCTTGCCCTCACCTCGGACCGTAGCGAGCAACGCCTTGTGTAGGAAGGTCTTTCCTGTGCCTCTAGGGCCATCGACGAAAAAGACGCCACCATTGCTGCTGTTCACTGCCACCAATATTTCGTCATAGGCAGATCTTTGCTCAGGGTTAAGGGAGGACACCAAAGAAATATGCTCAATATCTATCTCGATCGTGGACTCTTCGGTGACCTCTCTGACTTCTTCACCTGTGGTGTCGTGCGACTCATCGATGTCAGGTAGAGGGAATGAAGTTATTTCTGTACCCATGGACTATAGCATGTTCCTAATGTCAATCAGCACTAATTGCTACACAGTGTGTAGGGACATGTGTGATCACCAATAGTCATCTGACATCACCTCAACGTGCCTATCCCACAAGTCACGCACATCGCTGGCCTCACAGAATACCAAGATGGTTGCAAAGAGCCTCCGGAGCGAGGATGGCATTTGGAAATGTTCGGCTTTCGTAAGGCATTTGTCAAGGGTGTTGTCAGCCTCGATTAAGCCCCTCCTTTCGGTGGCTGCTCAGAAGCTAGGACAGAGAACACCATCCACCATTCGCAGGTCTTCAAAAGATGTCGAGCCTGAAACGGTTTAGCAGCACCCTCAGATAGAACCGTTCCCTCTCAGCCAGATCCTCTCAGCCGGATGCGCCAACATGGTTCTATCTACCTGGCACCACTGTTGCCTAGTTTTCTAGGACTTTTTCCCTAGGTTCCATGTAAACTTTTCTAGGAATTCCTTGTACAGTAGTGTCCGAGCCCAGTCATGTTCAATGTTAGCATCAAATACGCCGTGAGCATTGACTTCGATGCACTATCCCGGGTGATGACATCGTTTAGGTCCTCACTCGCTCTGAACAAGACCCTGTGCACATCTGGCAGATGAAGAGGCAGCTGCAGGACTGGTGGGAAGTTCTCAGAAAGGTCAAAGCTGAATATCTGCCAAGGTGCCTTTGGAGGAGTAACCCACCTCGCATCCACGTATCGCTTGACCTCATCGATGTTTCCTTCGTTGTCAGGCTGGACGAGAGAAAATGAAGTCCGAGCGTGGCCCTTGTAGATATACTTATAGAGATACTTGACGGCCTTGATGCTTGAGCAGACCTCAACATTAATGTGACAATTGAACATCCGAAGGAGGTACGGGTTGTATGGCACAACCCACCTGTTGTCTAGTGTACCTCCTCGAAAAAATGGGTGGCGACCGTCATCTCGTCTCCAATAGACGGGGTATGAGTCCTTCCCCTGGACGGTGGTCTGGTTGAATGGTCGTGGGTATTGGTTCTTGCATAGCCCGTCTTGCATGCACACATTGTTGGGCTTTAGGACACCACACGGACCGTGCATCATATGCTTCACGACCATGCCGTACAACTCCGGGTATTTATGCTTGTCCGGGAGCTCTGCTGAGATTAGGCAGTCATACTGCTCAGGAACCTTGAGCTTGTAGTTGGAATCCATGATCAACAAGAAGTGGGCATGCGGGAGGCCCCTCTTTTGGAACTCGACCATGTAGACATACGCAATGACCTTGCCCAGTATGTGCCTTTTGAACAACTGCTCCTTCATGACCTCCAGCTTGGCTCTGAAAACACATGTAACAAGATCAGGCCGATCCTGTGGGGTCTGGCCAGCTAGCAGCTCACTAACAATCTCTTCCCAATTGGGATTGCAGGTCATAGTCAGGAAGATGTCCGGTTTTCCGTACTTCTGCACCAATGCCATCGCGTCCATATGCCTATGCTTCATATCTCTAAATCCTCCGTGGAACGACCATGGGAGTACTGTCCTTGTGCCAATCTCACTCGCACGAGTTTCCCCGGCAGCGATGCTATAAATGATGCCTTTATAAAGGTCGGCACGTATCTTTTTTTGGTTGTTTCTGACCCAGTTCAGCCTGGTACCCTCTATCTTGATGTACATATCAACCGCATACTGCTGGAACAGACGTGCTCCGTGTAGTATGGGATTGAATATCGCAGGCTGCATCTGCAACCTGTAGCAGTAGTAGTCCCTAATAGAGACGCACAACCATCCACTTGTCTCTACAAAAAGGCAGGAAGGAGTAAAATGTCATGCAACAATTTAGGTGGATAGTGTAAAACACACACAAGCGTGCGAAAGGTAAAACCTTGATCGTCATCTTGGTTTTGCACGGACTGTTGGACCAGATCCCAACTGACACCATCCTTTGGGATCTTGGGATGCCAGCCGAGCTCGCCCTCCAGGAAGAAGAGGGGATATGAGAGAGGGTCGTAGCAGCCTTGTGTGTGTTGTATATGATATTTCTCATCATTGTTGCCATACAATGTCACGCTACGTTCGAACCTCCTGGCTAGGTTGCTACCCTCGACCCAAACTGCGGCCACCTCGGACGACACTGGCAAATTATACATACGTTGGCCTAGCCTCTTGTCGACATTCAGGTCTATTCAGTACTCCTCGAGATCATCGACCTGGGCCAGACTCCTGCCTGCACTCCTGAAAGTTTGGGAGTAGGGGTTGTCTCTAAGGATGTCGACCACTTTTCTAATAACATCTTCATCAAGGTTAGGGGCATGCTGGGTGCGATGGCTCAAGTTGGGGTTGTCATCGTAGAAGTACAACTGCAGATGTTCTGGACGCGAGCGTGACTCTCTCCCGAACGAATGCACCTTGTGGTACATCGTGCCGTGCACCCGGAATGTGTACACCCCTGACCTCATATTTGTGTAGTTGTTATCGAGACTAACACTGAGGGTGGTAAAGGAGAAATGGCCATCGAAGAACCTAATGCTCTGTCAAAAATGATGAGAGTCAGAATCCACGCTTGACCACAGCCGCATCAGCTCTAGGATGGGCTCTGGTTCCGCAAGCTTGGTTTGACCATTTCGACAGCAGAAACCAATGGTCTCATACTGGAACTTCTTGGCTTCGCAGTGTTTGCAGGACGCAACGTGCTTCAAGATATGTGTGTTTTCTGGGATATTCGAGTAGACAATGTCGAACGGATCAGGGACGCTGGAGACTGTGGAGGAGTCTGCTGGTTCGTCAAGGTTTATGTCATCCTCGACGTTTGAAGCTGTAGATTTGGATATTAAGCGTGTTATAAGAATATATGCATATTATCTTATAATAGAAAAGAGTTGAGCAAGCGCGCAACGGACATACCTTCACCAGCAAACATGTAATACTCATCGTCCATGTACTCGTTGGGGACGGTTTCCTCGTCCATGATACCACTGAGGAAGACTTCCATGTTGTCTGGGGCATGATTGAGCGGGTAAGTAATGGATCAATTCATCGTGGCATGCGGGATATAAGCATGGAGCATTACCGTCGGTTAAGATGGTGAATGCTGGCATACTTGATGAGGGGTTTGCTAACGGTGAAGCACATTGTTCTCCGGCACAGGATGCAGGCATGCTAAAAAACGGGAGGGCTAACGGTGAAGCACTTGGCTCTCCAGTTGTGTAGGTAGGCATGCATGATGAAGCAACTGCATCGGGGCACTGCATTGCAATGGATTCAATGCATGTGGCGTCCCGTCTAGCTGAAAAGCTTGCGTTATGTTGAGCTAGCAGTGCAAGCCTCTCCCCAGGCACTACGGACTGCCTACGTGCTCTTTGGCGACCATTCATTGCCTCTCTCTGTTCTGGTACTTGCCTATGCGATCTTCGGCGAGCATTTATCTCCTTTCTTTGCTCATCTGTTAGCCTTTGTCGACGAGCTCTCTGACGATCACGCGATGCCTACCTCCTCTGCACACATATATCTGGAACCTCTTCTCGTATAGAGTCTTGTTCGACCCCTATCGTACATACCATCTTGATCAACACTGATAGCTCCCCACCCACTAAATATTAAAGAATTCAACATAATGCGTTGGGAATAGGGCTATACCGTTTGAAATTTTGCCGAGTTGTGTAGCTCCCACTGTCGTGATGGTACTATTAGTGGGAACTGTTGTGTTGTGTTGGGTAGGCACGTCATTGTCACCATCGGATGACGTAACACTTAAGCTAGAGGTGTTGCATGGCTCGCGTATTAAGAAACCTCTCTATTGACGTGGAGTACCATTGGGGAGTGACCTCTTTGATCTTCTTTTTTCAACAAGCACTGATACAGTTATTAGAAATAAATTATTCCAACCAATGTAAACACTGTGTTCAAAACAAATAGAGGACCTCATATATACAAACCTGCTTCCCTTTATCAACAGGTTGCTTTGAAGCGTGAGAGGGACGTATGAGGCAAGGCACACTTTGCATCATACAGCCTGCTTGTTGGGACCCTGCTACGATATATGAGGAAATCTGAATCTTTATGTATATTACCAATTGGATCTTACATAGTGCGGCATGAGTAATTGATGGAGCCACTAATTTATTAGCAGATTAACAGGTTAACAGGTTGAAAAGAGTGTATTTCTAAATAGATTAATAGGTTAACAGGAGTATTAATCTTCTGTTGATGACAATCCAGGCAGAAGTTAACTATCTTAGGCAACTTAGCCATCCAAATCTGGAGGAAGTGATTGGCTACTTTTGTGAGGGTTCACATAGATTGCTTGTCTACGAGTACATGGCTGGCTGTTAGTATTCGTTAGTTCTATCTAATCCTGTGTATGCTAAATGGCATCAGTCGTTTAATGTAGTATGGCTGGCTGTTAGTACTCATTAGTTCTATCTAATCCCATGTATGCTAAATGAGGTAAAACAGGAACAAAGCTCGAGGAAACTATTTTTGGTTTTTGCAAGTATTAATCCTATATGCTTGTTAAGTTCGAACATTTATGGGACTTGCATATATGATATGCTAGAGCTTTCTTCAGATGGTTTCAGCAATTGATCCTAAGTCAAGATATCAGGTCTAGCATCTTAGAGTTAATTTCTAACAATTAACATTTCTTGCATTGTTGATTTATTCATTAAGCTAATATTGTCAGCATTAATGCAATTATCTTTGAAGGCTGATGAAAGAGGTGTCTATAACTTCTTCTCAGGAGCAAGGAAGGTGAGGAAATGCAAATTATTTACATCATATTGCATTCGAATTTGGAATGTTTCCTCGACACAGAAGTTTTTAGTTGCACCAGTTACATTCATCAATATATGATGGTGTGGACATCTTTTGCTCTGTTTTGTTGAAACAGATTTTTCCCCTTATAATCACAAACTCCCAGATTAAACTTATTAATGAGGGAGCAAGTCCTGATTATTGGTTCTGGACTTATAAGCCAGCTTGTAATTAAGTGAAGTCCTTGCCTGTAATATGGTCTAGTGACTTCATGCAGGTTGGCAGGAGTATTGTTCAAGTTTAGTTCTATCTAAACCTGTGAATTGCAAATTAAGACATTAACATTTATATAAATCAATGTCGAATCAATATTGGCTAGAAGTGATGTTTCATCAAAAATTTACTTACTGAAGATGATTTTTTCTTATGAGGTGATGATGCCACAGACCTGGAGGGTACTATGCATCATATATTGCCACTATTATTTTCTTCCACAATTTCCATAGGTATGATCATGATATACTATCACCAACCTTAATTGTTAGCGAGTGTTGTTTCTTTGAAAATTAACTTACTAAAGAGGAATTTTCTTATGAGGTGATGATGACGCACCACAGCCCTGGAGGGGACTATGCATCATATATTGCCACTGTTTGTTTCTTCCACAATGTCCACAGGTATGATAATGATATACTCTGAATCTTCTCAAATTAAATTCAGCTGATTTTATAAAGAAAATAAAAAACTGATCAGGTTAACTGATTTCCATGTAGGCTCGCTTGCACTGAATTCGACAGGAATGCCGGCACCCGCTTCTTGGGATGGCGACACACTTTTGACGTGCAACTTCATGCTTTAGCACACGCCCTGAACCGCTCATGGATGCATAGAGAGGAGGCTGATCGACAATGTCATAGTAACAACTTTTCCATCTTAGCCATTTCTTCCATTTTTTTAAAGGCAAGTGCTTTAGATAACTAATTGCATGCATTTAATTATGTAATTTGGAACAGATGGACAGGCAGGTTCGAGGCACATCTCTAGCACAAGAACTACTTCACTTCCCTTCAGAACAAGAAGAAAAGGAGGCAAGGTACAATTCTTTTTCACGATCTTCTTGAAACATTGAGAAAATAAGTATCGGATTTAAACAATCATTTCTATTCCTTTTTTCGAAACATTAAGGAAAAAATAAAATGCATATGAGGATAGTACAGAACACTAATAAATAAAACTGCAAGGTGCTTGTGAGGCTGCCGCTCTAGATCCTGATACATCTGCCATTAGTATAAAGCTTTTTTTCTCTAAAGTGCAACGAATTTTTTAAGGTTGACATTCTGATTATACTTTTCCATCTTAGCCTCAGGTCTAGTTGTTTGCAATTATTATCATGATATACTTCCCATCAAAGCTGCTATACATGTATACATGTAGGATTAAAGCAACCCGAATGATTTGAGCTGATTATATGAGGCAAATAAAACATTGATCAGGGTTAGAAATTTGAAATATACCTCTGTTTAGCATATACAAAACAAAAAGTGTAATCACGGCGAGGACTTAAATCTAAATTTCAACAATTAAATATTTACATATTGAATCTCAATATTCGAATAGTCACTTCTACCTGTAGTCTCCAGTATTGGAATAGTTGCTACTCTTCCTGATTTTGATGATCTCTGAAGAGTTAATTGTTTCCAGTAGTAGAATAACCCATCCTTGTTGTCCTGTAGCTCACCGTACCATGTATTGCATATTAATAATACATCAATATTGATATTAATGAATGCCTAATCAGGACATTGTCAACAGCAACCTTTCTTGGTTAGAAGTGATGTTTGCACGAAAATCTAGAAGTTAAATTGATATTGATACCATCCTTGCTGTCCAATTAAATACCAATTTGGAATATGAAGCACGTGAGGCAGGACTAAATGTGTACACTCGAAGTGCATATACTACCTGCAAAAAAAAACCTTCAAAGCGCATAGCCGGAATCTAATGCATATACACAACGCAAACTGCAATCACGATGAGTAGTAAAATCTAGATTACACTAATTAAAGACTTACATATTTAATCTCAGTATTGGAATAGTAACTTCTACCTATAGTCTCCAGTATTGGAATAATTACTACTTTTCCTGAATTTGATGATCTTTGAAGAGTAAATTGTTTGCAGTAGTAGAATAACCTGGAGTGTACCCATTGTGGTCTCCTGCAGACTCCAGATAGAGAGAATGAAGAGCTGTGTTAAAAAAGGGTAATAACCCAATGTTAAAAAAAGGGTAATAACCCAATGAGAACATGATTGAGATAGCACGGATGATGCACCTAGAAATGAGAAGCAGCCGAATAGAGTGATCTAGTCGTTGGCGTGGCAATTGGTAATCAGCAGCAGCAATGGCACAGTGCACCGGGACAAGCAGCACAATTTGGAAGGGGGATGCCGCCGTTGTCAAGGCAGATGGAGGTCAACACAAGCAATGAAAACGATGATCAAGCAGTCCAGTAGCTGAACGAAGGTGTCAAGGATGATGAAGATCGGCAGCAGCGAAACGGAGGGAACGTTGTTTTGTTTGTTAATGGTGATAGATATAACCAATCTTGTTGTACATAACATGCTTAGCTTTAGATATAGATAAGTATTAATTTGTTAGACAACTGCTGAGAATAAAAAAGGATGGACGTGGATATCGATTGGTTGGACTGGACGTGGAGAATGGTGTTAGTTAGTTTGTTGTGCGATTGGAATTGACGTGGGATGGTGTTAGTTTGTTGTTATTAGAGGGGTAAAAGAGAAACCTAAAATGTGACACCATCACCAATTCAAATATTATAGAATGGTATAGATATAGATTTAAAGTGGCCCAGATCAGCAAATTTAGTTATTGTTTAATCTAGATAAGGTAATAACGTGGGATTTATTAGGGGTTACTATGTCTATTTTCTTTGGGGGGGGGGCAGTGGAAGAGATTGGACTTAATCAAGTCCTCATGGATAGCATGAGACACACTCGGTGGCAAGAACCACCCAACAAGCTGTTGGAGATTCAGTACGAGTTAACATAGCAAGTTCATAGCTGACTCTATTTTGATCATGATGTACACCTCTCTCTCTCTCTCTCTTAACATCGGCATTTTAATGTCCTCAATTATATTAGAGTACCGCGACATATTTCTCCCCAGCTCCTGGCACATCTTCACCGCTTTCGCACAGTCCATTTCCAGGATAATAGACAGATGGGACCATTGCAAGGCCAGCATGAGCCCTTCATGGCACGCAACAACCACTGCTACAGAATTCATTTAACGGGACGCCCCTGTACAGACGGTTTTTTGAAGCCGTCTGTACAGATAGTATCACAGACGGTTCCAAACGAAAAACGTCTGAGAAAATGAATACGAACGGTTCGTAACAAGCGGGACGCTACAGTACAGATGGTTCCAATTTGGAACCGTCTATACAAATAGCGCAGACAGGTCCAAACTGGAACCGTCTGTACAAATCAAACAGTACAGACGGTACAAATCAAACAGTACAGACGGTTCTAAGTTTGAAACCGTCTGTACAAATCTGTAAATAGTACAGACAGTTCTAAACTTGGAACCGTCTGTACAAATAAAACAGTGCAGACGGTTCTAAGTATGGAACCGTTTGTATAAATCTGTAAATAGTACAGACGGTTCTAAACTTGGAACCATCTGTACAAATCAAACAGTACAGACGGTTTTAAGTTTAGAGCCGTCTGTACAAATCTGTAAACAGTACAGAACCGTCTGTACAAATCAAACAGTACAGACGGTTCTAAGTTTGGAACCGTCTGTACAAATAGATGAAGCAAGGCTAGTTGATACTCTGCTGCCGCAGCAGCAAAAACTGTAGATTTTCTTGCCGCGGTAGGAAAGTGGCAGCGTCGGGGAGAGAGTTTGACAGCTCCGATTGTCGAACGGTTTTCATGGCTATGAGCGGGAGGCCAAACTCTACGTCTCCAGAAATTTTGAGCCAATTCTGAGAAAGTCGATGAAACGACTAGTGAAAATCCCAGTCCGAAATCGAAGATTTTGAAAATGGCACCTCGACAAAAGTGCTCGATAGAAGCTAAGATCAAGGTGAAAAGCAAGTCCTCGACTTAAGCTAACCAGGAAAACAAGAATCACCCAAATCGGAGTCCGGGTGGAGGAGATATGCCCTCCGCAAGATCAAAAAAAGTAACAGAAAAACTTCTGGAGCCAAAAAGTCCTACTTAGAAGCTGAATTTTGAGGGTCAAGATGGATATAAGTGTATACACATGTAGAATTTTCAGATGCGCCTCGTCGTTAGCTTCGATTTGAGTGGTCGTGGACCCAAAACGGACTTTGTATGAGAAAGTTATGGCTATTTTACTAAAACCTCTCAAACTAGGGTCGGATCAGAACTCAAACTAGCACTTAGAGTTACAGCACAGATGGCTCCAATTTGAATAGTACAGACGGTCCTAAACTTGGAACCGTCTGTACTATTTGTACAGACGGTTCCAAATTTAGAACCGTCTTTACTAAAAGCGTCCCGCTTAGTCGTAGGGATTAGTTAAGAGGAAAGACATCTCGTCTGTATCGTGTACTCGGCCTAGTTCAACTGGCAACTCCCCTGGCTTGGACAACACGAGGTTGCGGGATCGAATCCTACTGGAAGCATATTGCGCGATTTAATTCCAGTGGTTGGATGGGATGACGCGGATGGCGGGATGAGACGTGGTTGAAGACTAGGCACATGCCGTGATGGGTCATTTTTTTATAACACGACATCATAGACGGGTGCTAATCGATTTGTACAGACAGTTCAAAACTGATTTGTACAGACTGTTTTGTATAGACGGTTCGGAAAACCGTCCCGCACGGGAGTTCCGAACTGTCTGTACAAATGATTTCTGTAGTAGTGAACTTCAGACTCGATCGAGGGCGTCACGGCACGATCTAAGCGTGCGCATGGCAGTAAACAGGAGCTCTCCCTTATAATCTCGTAGGACCATACCCATGCCGGCCACCCTATCCATTATAAATGACCCATCGACATTCAATTAATCCAGCCCGGGTCCGGTGATATAAATGCACGAGACAAAGGAGGGTCGCTAGTGGGGGCTGTAGATACAATAGCATGATTCCCAGCAGGTGAATACTTAACAATTTGCTTACCTTTATAAGGTCGGCATCAAGGTACTGCGTATCAGGAGTAGAGAGTCCATGTAGCTACACAAAAAGCGATGCGAAGCCTCAATCGGTGGTGCTACTCATTATGTAGTGCCATATACGCCATCATATCATCAGCACCCACACCCGTTGCATATCAGAGAGCCGGTACAGCATCTCTACAAGCCATTCCAGCCCTGAATTCCGAATGAGATCTTCTGACGGCAAGTCCCAAGACGAGTGCATGGCACTCCACAGCCTCCGGGCTTGGGGGCAGCGACACAGAGCATGGTACGTGTCCTCATCCTTCGTCCGACATAATCAGCAAGTACTCTTGAGTCTCCAGCCAACATCGTCGCTTACTTAAATTTAGTAGCGAGCCCATCACTTACTACCCGCCAAGCAAAAAGATCTACATTCTGGGGCACCCTGCATTTCCATATAAGTCTCCATCCCAGACGATGCCCATCTGCATGCCAACTTGTTGCACCCATGCCCTATACACAAAGCTCTTTTATTAGAAATAATATGTATGCACTATGAACTATAAAGTTACCTGGCTTCTCGGGATGGCAGGCCAAGAAATCCTTCGTTTGTTGTCGTGAAGGCTGGATTTGAAAAATAGCTTCAACATCCATGGGCAGAAAATACAGCCTGAGAACATCCAAGAGTCATGACCCATGGAGGTCAATAAGATCAGTGACCCATTTGGTCGACTAACAAGCTTAAGCGTGGAGTCACATGGAATCCACTGGTCCCTCCATATATGTACTTGTGAACTAGTACCAATGCACCAGATAAGCCCTTTCTTGAGAAGATCGAGACCATATTCGATTGCATGCCAAGATGAGGAGCCATTGCCTTTAAATACAGTCGCCTCCCATCAGAAATTCCTGATGAGCCTTGTCAAATTCTTGCACACCCCTACCGGTAATTTAAACACTCCCATCACATAGGTTGGGATGGCTTGGGCCACAGCCTTGATCATCACTTCTTTCCCAGCACTAGACAGATGATTCTCACCCCCAATAAATGAGGCATTTACAAAGCTTAGTTTGGAGGCTTTGGAATTTTCCTTTAGTTTCCGGCGTTGGGAGCCTCAAATATTTTGTTTCAAACGCCTGTTGTGCCACATTTAAAGTGGCCTGAACCTCCTCCTGGCTGATGGACGAACATGACTCCCGAAGGAAATAGAGCATTTTGCTGGGTTAATGAGCTGACTTGTGTACATATATAGGACATGCTGCAGATGAGCTGCCTGTGCCCCCGTGGCTTCAAAAGATAGAAGACTATCGTTAGCAAAGAGAAGGTGCGAAATGCTTAGCACCCATCGGCAAACTTTAAGTGGGACCAACTGACTATCTGTGATCTCTTTATTCAACAAAATAGAGAGCCCATTAGCACAAATAGAAATAAGAAAGGGGACAACAGATCACCTTGGCGAAGACCACGGCTTGAGAGGGCTCCATTAAACTTGACGAAATATCTAGCCGTGGTAACGCATGACATAATCCAGGGTACCCACTGATGAGCGAAGCCCAACTTTTGCATCAAGCACTCTAAGAAGTTCCAGTCTACCCTATTATAGGCTTTAGACAAGTCAAGTTTATAAGCACAAAAATTGGTGGTCTGAGTAGCGCCATATTCAATAAAGCGAAGACATTCAAATGCTACTAGGGCATTATCAGTTACCAGTCTCTCAGGTACAAAGGCACTCTGGTTAGGCAAATGATCTCACGCAAAATTGGTCTCAACTGGTTAACTAAACATTTAGCAACAATTTTATAAAGGACAGATCAAAGGCTTATAGGGCAGAATATACAAAGTAGCAAAAAAAGATTTAACTGCAGCGGTTACCTCTCTCTTCAAAGACACCCAGTTCCGTCGATAGAATCGTGCAAGGAAGCCGTTCGGACCAAGTGCCTTAAGCGGTCCGATTTGAAACAGAGTTGTAGCTATTTCCTCATCCGTAAATTCTTTTAACAGCTGAGCATTCATATCCTCCGTGACCTGAGTATCAAAGAGCTGTACAATATGATGACAATCAAGATAAGGATCTTGAGAAAAAAGTTCTATAAAATAAGACGATGCCATGTTCCCCATCATAGCACGCTCCGTTTACCATGTACCATCACCGCACCATAGTTTTTTAATTTTGTTTTTCCGGGCACGCCACACCACACGGCTGTGGAAAAATTTCGGATCTCCCTCCTTTAGCCAGGCTAGCAGCCAGAGCATTTCTTCTCGATAGAGGAGTTCATTGAGCTTATCAGTTTCACGCCTGATGTCCTGTCGGTGCATGAGCTCCTCCAAGCGTCTCCGAGATTTGTCAATTGATCGTATCACGTTAACACACGTCCTCTTGCCCCATGACTGCTGGGACACCATCACGCGACGCAATGCCTGATTAATTGCGTCAAGTTCCTCCTTTGGACCTGCCTCCTGCCACGCTTCGGTGATATCATCCATGAGCCCAGCCTCCCACTCCAAGAGAATCTCATATCACACACAGGTAGAACGGCTCTGAGACTGCACCTCCTGTTCAAAACAAACAAGCAGAGGAAAGTGATCAGAGCAGGCAGTAGTTAAGTTATTAACCTAGGCAGCACTAAAGATGGAGCGCCACGCATCATCAGCAACCGACCGGTCTAGTCGGACCCGGACATGACTTCTCCTAGAACGTTTGTTATCATAGGTATAGGGCAAACTGGCAAACCCAAGATCTCTGAAGCCACACAAAGCCAGGACTTCTCGAAACGCTGACAGCTGGCTCTTCGCTTGGGGGGTGTTCGCACACGAACACGTCACCGTGTACCCCCGAGGCCGAGCGCGATGCGCGGGACACGGAATCGGGGGAGACCCGCCGGGAGCGCGATACGCAAGACACGCCGGCGAGTGCTTTTGGAACCCGAAACCCCACACCCCCGGGAGGGACCCCGTCAGGAGGTGCGGCGGCTATGGGCTGCCCTAGGTCGACCTGATCGCCCCCAGGGCCTCGAGTCTCGTTGCCGTGAAACATGAAGAACAACGAAGAACGAGAAGCATAAGACAAAGGGAGAAAATAGTAGATGAAAAGATAATGTATTGAGTGCGTCGATTGGGAGGGTTCCACCTCAATCGGCCACATACCCTTCATATTTATAGGGTACGCCCGGTCTTAGGGCTGGAATACAACTCGGTATCGTGCACGATATGGTTTTCCATACAAATCGAGTTATTTCCTAAATCTATGGTTACCCTTATTGATACGATCAGGACTCTGCCTTGCGCACGAGATTTCTTCCAATTAAACCGAGGGTCTTCCTTATCTTCTGATCATCTTAACCGCCGTGATCTGGACTCCATCTTGCATACGAGATATCCTTCCATATTATCCGGGAGTCCTTCCAAATCTCGGACTTTCCTTTAAACGCCATGATCCGCCACTGTTCCTTGCATTCCAAGTCTAAGGCTTCGAACACAAAGGACTTCACCTTGAAACCCGGCGGGAGCGCCACAAATCACCCGCCGACCTGGCGCTGCTGGAACTCGGTCGTGCTATGTAGAGCCCGCCTTGGATCTACTCGGGACCGCAAACGATCGGGAGCGCAAACACTCGGAAACACGAGTACTCGGGAATATTGTTCGGGATCTTCTGCTCGGAGACGCGAGTACTCGGGAACACAAGTACTCGGGGATACGAGTGCTCGGGGCGCCAGTACTCGGGACTCTGGGACGCCGTACCACTCGGCATGGGCTATTGACTCGGTAACATTGTAAACCTTGCCCGATGCACTCGGCCCATCTGGGGGTACTGTCAAATTTGGTCATCAACACATGCCCCCCTGTTTTCGGTATACAGATGCATTTTACCGAAAATAATGAGTCCTGTCCTTAGGGCGATGTGAATTATCTCATCGGCCATTTCCTTTCTCAGGGCGATATGATATATCGGCCACAGCACTTGTCATGCTTCTTGCCATACGCTCGGGTGGAACTTCTTCAGGTACTTGCCATTGAGAGCTCGCGGCAGCAAAGTACCCTGTATGGATTCTACTAAATATGAATTTCCAGGAACCACCCTCACAACTCGGAAAGGTCCTTCCCAACTCGGCGACCATTTACCAAACTTGTTATCTTTTGAGCCGATTGGCAGGATCACCTTCCATACTAACTCGCCGACTTGAAAGCTCTTCGACTTGACCTTCTTGTTATATGCTCTGGCTATTCTTAACTTGTCCCTTTCTATGGCCTTTAAAGCAGCCAAACGCTTATCGGCGACTTCATCAAGACCGTCCATCATTAGATTATAAAAGTCGACCGCCGATAAGTCATTCTGCTTGGCTAATCTTAAAGCACTCAGATTTACCTCTACGGGTAAAACGGCCTCTTGTCCATACACGAGTTCATACGGGGTTACCTTGGTAGCACTGTGTCTTGAAATTCTATGTGCCCACAATGCCTCTGACAACACTTCATGCCATCTCCTCGGGTTGTCTTCGATCTTTTTCTTGATAAGCTTGATCAACACCTTATTGCTGGACTCGGCTTGTCCATTGGCTTGGGCATAATATGGAGAAGAATTGAGCAACTTTATTTTATAAGACTCGGCAAACTCCTTCACTTGTCCCGCCATAAATGAAGTACCTTGATCCGTAGTCAGAGTTTGAGGGATGCCGAATCTATGTATAATGTGCTCGGTTACAAATTGAATCACCTCCACATGTGTCATATTCTTGAGAGGTACTGCTTCGGACCACTTGGTGAAATAATCAGTTGCCACCAATACGAACCGATGCCCCTTTGAGGAAGAAGGATAGATCTGTCCAATGAAGTCCAGTCCCCAACCTCTAAATGGCCACGGCTTGATAATAGGATGTAGCATGGCAGCAGGAGCGAGTTGAATGTCACCGAACTTCTGGCAGGCTTCACACCCTTTGTAATACCTGAAGCAATCATTGATCATAGTCGGCCAATAGAACCCGGCACGCCGTAATAACCATTTCATCTTGTGAGCCGACTGATGAGTGCCACAGATGCCTTCATGTACCTCTCCCATTGCAACTCTTGCTTGATCCTCGTCCAAACATTTCAAAAGAACTCCGTCGACCGTTCGGCGATAAAGATCATCGTCGATCAAAGTGTATTTGAAGGCCATCCGTCGAACAGCTCGGTCTACCCTCTTAGTCGGATCTTGTAAGTAATCAATGATCGACTTCCTCCAGTCTTCTCTGTTATTCATACTCGGTTTTCCACTGGCGACCGAGTCGGTGATCTCTGACTCGGCCTTTCCTACCGAGTTGGGCCCAAGCATCGGCTCTTGAGAAATATGAAAGACACCACGACTAACATGGTAGCCGGATGCTTGCTGCGCCAACTCGTTTGCAACCCAATTTTCTTGTCTAGGTATATGAGCAATACTAAAATAATCCAAGGTAGAGATTATATCTAGACACTTATCAAGATAAACATTAAGTGATTCGTCAAGACATTGATAAACTTTGGACACTTGTTGGACTACTAATAACGAATCACCGAAAGCCTCAATATGTGTGGCACCTATTACAATCAGAAGCTCTAAGCCGAGTAGCAAAGCTTCATACTCGGCTTGATTATTTGTGCAAAAATATTCTAGGCGGCATGAGGCTTCGTGGGTAGTACCATACGGCGATATGCAAACAACACCGACACCTTGGCCATTGCTACAGACTGAACCATCAAAGTACAATCTCCATGGTACTAGCGAGACAAGATCAACGTCAATGCTATGCTTGTCAACCCGATGTTCAACAATGAAGTCGGCAATGATTTGGCCCTTCATAGATTTCAAGGGTTCATAAGCCAAATCGTACTCGGTCAGCGCGTAAGCCCACTTGCCGACTCGGCCACTAAGAATTGGCCTATGCAACATATACTTGATAACATCGGTTTGACAGGCTACAGTGCAAGTACTAGACAGCAAATAGTGTCTCGACTTCGTGCAAGCGTAATATAGGCATAAGCATAACTTCTCAACGAAAGAGTACCTTGTCTCGGCGTCGAGTAGTCGCCGACTCAAATAAGTGACAGCATGTTCCTTTCCTTCGGCTTCTTGGGTTAACACAGCCCCAATTACGCCTTCCTCTGCTACGATGTAAAGTCGGAAGGGTTCCCCATGCCTAGGCGCTTTCAATACCGGAGGGGTAGATAAATAGCCTTTGATCAACTCGAACGCCTCCTGTTGCCTTGCCCCCCAAGTGAAATCGACGTCATTCTTCAACCGAAGGATAGGAGTAAATGCGGTGACCTTTCCCGACAAGTTGGCTATGAATCTCCTCAGATAATTGATTTTACCAAGGAGTCTTTGCACGTCTCTTTTGCATGTTGGAGCTTGTAACTTCTGAATAGCTTCTGTCTTTTTAGGATCAATTTCTATGCCATGCTGATGTATGATGAAGCCTAAGAACTTCCCAGCCGATACGCCAAAAGCGCACTTCAAAGGGTTCATCTTCAGGCCGTACCTTTTCATCCTCTCAAAAGCTAAGCGCAAGTCGGCCAGATGAGATTCAAAGGCGTCCGACTTGACAACGATGTCATCAATATAGACTTCTAGTATGACGCCGAGTAGATCATGGAAGATTAGATTCATAGCTCTTTGATACGTGGCCCCAGCATTCTTCAATCCAAAGGTCATCACTGTCCACTCGAATAGGCCGAGGAACCCGGGGCAACGAAAAGCCGTTTTGGACATGTCCTCTTCGGCCATGAAGATTTGATTGTACCCCGCGTTACCGTCGAGGAAGCTGATGACCTCGTGTCCAGAAGTACTGTCAATAAGCATATCGGCTATAGGCATAGGGTACTCGTCTTTGGGTGAGGCTCTGTTCAAATCTCTGAAGTCGATGCACACCCTCAACTTGCCGGACCCTTTCTTTTCCACGGGAACGATGTTAGAGATCCAGTCGGCATACCTGCAAGGTCTAATAAAGTTAGCCCTAAGCAACCGACCGATCTCTTCTTTGATCCGGTCATACATCTCGGGGTTGAATCTCCTGGCCGGTTGTTTAAAAGGTCTGAAACCGGCCTTGATAGGCAACCGATGCTCCACTAGCTCTCGGCTTAACCCGGGCATCTCATGATATTCCCATGCAAAGCAGCAAACATATTCTTTTAGTAAGCCGACTAGCTTAAATTTACAGTCGGCTTTCAAATTCTCGTTTACAAACGTCGGCCTAGGACTCGAACCATCCCCTATGTCTACTTCCTCTAATGGATCGGCCGACGTGAAACCTTGTCCTAACTTGTCCATGTTATCCACCTCTTCTACGGACTCGTGCATATCGTTCCTACCGGACCGATACTCCGCGAGTCGCTTCTGCAACCACTCCGCGTTGTGATCCATCTGATTATTTCTTATCTTGGAGCCGATTGCCATCAACCGGCTCTGACGATGTGGGTACTCGGCTGCTTCCTTCGGCCCTGGGGAAGTCGGCTCCTGAGGATTTGCCGAGTTGTAGCCGACTCGCCACCACATCGACCAAGGCGATAAGAACCGAGTTGGCCTGAAGTCGGTCGGCGCCGACTGGCTTTAAAGATACGGGTACGAACCCGTTTTTCGTGGCACTAAGGAAGTCGAACCCGGAAAGGTCTCGCCCAGACAGACACGTCGCATTGGGGTGCTGCCAGTCTACCAACGCATCGGCTAAGGCGACACAAGCCGAGTTGTCTGCGTGAATGACTTCGACTTCTTCATCAATCCACTGTATAAGGCATTGGTGCATCGTGGATGGCACGCATTGGTTGGCGTGAACCCAATCGCGGCCCAGTATGACATTGTAATTTCCTTGCACCTCAGCGACGAAGAATGCAGTGGCCAAAGTCTTGCTTCCAATGGTAAGCTCTACGTACATCACACCTTTGGCCTCTGTGCTCTCTTTGCCTTCAAACCCGTTGAGTACCATATTGGTCTTCATCAACTCGTTATCATGTAGACCCAACCTCTTGAAGACCGAGTATGGCATGAGATTCACCACGGCACCGCCATCCACAAGCATCCTCGCCACCGGTGTTCCATTAATATGGCCCTTGACATATAGCGGTTTTAAGTGCCTCACCGGCTCTGTCGGCTTCTCGAAGATGGTGTTCTTGGGGCCGAAGTCGAACTGGGCTACCTCCCTATTCTCATCTACAGCACGGAACTCGGCAGGTAAGTAATATACCATGTTTATGTCCATACCTGCGTGAACCGGTGTAGACTCGTAGTCCATCATTTCCTCTTCGCTATCTTCCGTGGTAGCTACCGACTTTGGCGACTTGCCGAGTAGAGGAGACATGTCTTCGGGAGTCGTCGTGTCCTCTGCTCGCTTAGGCTTCCAGACCTGCTTCGCGGGTATCATGGGCCGAATCTCGTTAAAAGATTCGTCCCTCAGCGTCTCAGCCTCTCGCTCAACCTTCTCCTGGTTCCTCATGCGCTGCAGCCTTCTTTTCTGGGTTTTGGTCAACCCGGGAGGACACCAGGTGGGCTGAGTGTACTTGGGGTCTCTGGGCCTGCTCTTGCTTGTACCGGCTTCATGGTCATTGGCCATAGACCCCTGCTGAACAGTGATCACATTATCGTGAGAGTTGACCAGATTACCGATAGTAATCGGCCCTTTGCCGAGTTGATTGATCTCCATTCTCGGTCCGTTGTCCGTTGGAGTATCAGCACTCGGTGACTTAGCACGCCACACCTTTCTGGCTGGTTGGCTCGGAGAAGTCGGTGAGGACCGACTGGTATCGCCACCGAGTCGGCCTTGAGTAGGGTAGTTGGCCTTCTGTGTCGGCCGACTGGCCTCCCGCCTAGTCGGCCCCGAGTAGGATGAGTGAGCCTCTCACGGACGGGTCTTCTCAATGCCGACCATCCTGGATAGAAGGCGTAAGGGACCATTGGGTGCTGCCCCCATCTTCCGCTGCAGTCGTTCATGTAGGGCGTGCATGGAGGTGGCACCATCCACGGAGTCGGCATCCATGGCCCCTGTAGTCCGGCCTGATACTGGAACTCTGGCCTTGGAGGTGACCTTGGGCGTTTTAAGCGCGATGGCCGGTTAGGGATGACACCGGCCGCTTGGTTGGTGTATTTGAAAAGCAACCTATCGAAAGTCGGCTTTACTCTTTTATGCTGAGCTCTGGCTTCATTGGTCTTCCACTTGCCGACTTCCGGACTCTTGGGTTTGATGAACTTGGCCCGGGTACTTTCTGGAGTCGGTGGCTGCCCCCCGAGTGCACTGGTGTGGTCTTCCTGTACTCGGGATTGCCCCCCGAGTGCGTGATTTCTGATAGTGATTTTCAATGTCTCTTTGCCGCCGGGTTGTTTCTCGAGCACGACTTCCCTTCCCGGGGCTTGGCCGACTTCTTTCTTCCGAGGTTCCCCGAGGACCACATTGTCTTTGTTAGCTGATTCGGCTATGTCGGGCCGAATCAAAACTTTCTTCCCTTCTAAGTCCATAGCATTCATTGGGAAGGGTTGTTTATCGATTTGCATATCGGCAAAATTCAATCGTCCCTCATTAATGGCCGATTGTATCTGTCGCCGAAAAACATTGCAGTCATTAGTCGCATGAGAAAAAGAATTATGATACTTGCAATAAGCTCGCCGTTTTAGCTCTTCAAACGGCGGTAAAGAATGAGATATTCTAATTATCCTATCTTGTAACAAAGAATCAAATATTTTATCACACTTAGCTACATCAAAGGTGAATTTTATCTGCTCTTCATGATTCTTGCGAGTCGGCTTGAGGGCATCACAAGTATATGGTTTGGTCTTGGAGGACCAAACGAACTCGGCAGCGTATATGTTACCCTCATCGCCCGAGCTGTCGTACTCGACCATGTGCATCCTAGGGCGATCGGGTTTGGACCTATGAATCTCTTTGACTTCTATGCTTCGGCTTTCTTGAGCCAAAGCTTTTTGCAAGACTTGGTTGACACTTAGAGCTCATAATTTTCTATCCTTTCTCGGATGTGGGTCTTCAACCCGGCCAGTACCAAGTCGGCCAAGTCTCTCTCGGTTATTACCAAGCTGTAGCATCGGTTCTTTGTGTCCCTAAATCTTTTGACGTAGTCGGTGACCGACTCGTCGTGCTTCTGCTTGACCGATGTAAGATGCGTCAACTTGAGTTCATTGTCGCCGCTATAAAAGTGATCATGGAACTTCTGCTCTAACTGCGACCACAAGAGTATAGTGCCAGGCTGCAAAGCAGAGAACCATGAAAAAGCGGTGCCAGTCAGTGACAAGGGAAATAGGCGCACTTTCAACTCGTTTATAGAGTTCGCTTCACCTAACTGTGCTAGATACTGACTGACATGTTCCCATGTAGTTTTCGTTCCTTCACCGCTAAATTTAGCGAAGTCGGGAACCTTGTAACCCGGAGGATATAGGATAGCATCATAGTAGTCAGGATATGGCTTCTGGTACATCCGACTTCTAAACTTCGGCTCGAGTCCGGATTCGGTAAACATCCTTTTCATGTCTTCCTGGAGCTTGGCTAAAATTTCATCCGTAGCGGGCGAAGTCGCCGTGGGACGACTGGCCATGAGTGCGGCCTGTAATCCATGCGCCGAGTCGTGACTCGGCATCGGCTTAACCATGGTTGTGTTCATGGAAGGTGTAATCAGGCTCTGGTTCGGCGCTACCGCCGAACCGGGTATGCTCGTGATCGGACTAGGGCTGGCGGGTACGGCTACGAGTTGGTTGGTCTGACTAGGGCGTAAATTCAATGGCACGGGAAGCGCCGATGAACCTACTACCGAGGTCGGATCAGGGTTTAACACACCTACAGCCGTACCGGCAATACCACTAGATGTTGGGCGCGTGCTCCCCTTAACACTTGTGTTTTCCATGAACGTGTTGTAAACAAGAGTATTGCCTTCCGAAATATAACCTTGTATTTCGGCTATCTGTTCTGGGGAAAACGTGCTACTTACCGGGGTGTCAGCCTTCTTGCCGTATAGAGGAGGGAATTTGATTTCTCCAACCGGAGTAATGTTCCCTTGACGATCCTTCTTGAAGTTCGCGAGGAACGTCTGCAGATCTTCCTCCTCCCGCTTTTTCTTGTACGCTTCGAAAGCTTGGCGATGTTCCTCCGATAGCTCATTGTAGTCAGGCTTGATGATGTTATCGGTGCTGATCTCGCCGAGTTGTGGAATCTGATTGTTAGACATGATGATTTCGTCCCCAGCGGAGTCGCCAAAAAGTGTGTTCGCACACGAACACGTCACCGTGTACCCCCGAGGCTGAGCGCGATGCCCGGGACACGGAATCGGGGGAGACCCGCCGGGAGCGCGATACGCAAGACACGCCGGCGAGTGCTTTTGGAACCCGAAACCCCACACCCCCGGGAGGGACCCCGTCAGGAGGTGCGGCGGCTATGGGCTGCCCTAGGTCGACCTGATCGCCCCCAGGGCCTCGAGTCTCGTTGCCGTGAAACACGAAGAACAACGAAGAACGAGAAGCATAAGACAAAGGGAGAAAATAGTAGATGAAAAGATAATGTATTGAGTGCGTCGATTGGGAGAGTTCCACCTCAATCGGCCACATACCCTTCATATTTATAGGGTACGCCCGGTCTTAGGGCTGGAATACAACTCGGTATCGTGCACGATATGGTTTTCCATACAAATCGAGTTATTTCCTAAATCTATGGTTACCCTTATTGATACGATCAGGACTCTGCCTTGCGCACGAGATTTCTTCCAATTAAACCGAGGGTCTTCCTTATCTTCTGATCATCTTAACCGCCGTGATCTGGACTCCATCTTGCATACGAGATATCCTTCCATATTATCCGGGAGTCCTTCCAAATCTCGGACTTTCCTTTAAACGCCATGATCCGCCACTGTTCCTTGCATTCCAAGTCTAAGGCTTCGAACACAAAGGACTTCACCTTGAAACCCGGCGGGAGCGCCACAAATCACCCGCCGACCTGGCGCTGCTGGAACTCGGTCGTGCTATGTAGAGCCCGCCTTGGATCTACTCGGGACCGCAAACGATCGGGAGCGCAAACACTCGGAAACACGAGTACTCGGGAATATTGTTCGGGATCTTCTGCTCGGAGACGCGAGTACTCGGGAACACAAGTACTCGGGGATACGAGTGCTCGGGGCGCCAGTACTCGGGACTCTGGGACGCCGTACCACTCGGCATGGGCTATTGACTCGGTAACATTGTAAACCTTGCCCGATGCACTCGGCCCATCTGGGGGTACTGTCAAATTTGGTCATCAACAGGGGGTCACCAACAGATGCTCAAACTGGGCCTCATTAGATTCCCTCATAACCATCCAAGGTAAGTCAGGCTCCAAACTAAGGTTTTGCAGAATATACCACACACAATGACGATTATCAGTCGAGGTTCAACATACATGCAAGAAAGATGTCATATGGGCTCATCTAGGGGGACACACACATGCACATTAATATATCACTAGTACAAAACGGCACATAAATGACGGCTCATCCTAAACAGTTAACCATAGCCATCACGTTTGTCGCATATCCCAAATGGTTCTAATTTTCTAGCCGTTTGGGATGATATTACATCCGCGATGGTTAAAATTTTGAACCGTCTGCGATGTAATCCCAAACGGTTCATGAAACTGAGCCGTTTGGGATGACTACATTATCCGCGACGGTTAAAAAGTGTAATTATCGACGTCTAAACGCCGGCGTCGGTAGTCCGGATAGACCCCCTTTGGGATTCGGCCGGGGAGGAGCTGGAACAGGAGCTACGATCTATCTAGGCCGGCTTAAACGATGGGGAACAGAGACAAAGATTTCTTCAGATTTAGGCCACCGCGGAGGTGTAAAACCCTAGTCCTGGTTTGGTGTGTGTGTGTATCAACATTTTTTAGAGATTACAAAGTTCCATTCTGCTCTAAGGGAGTTTTTCTCCAAAAGATCTAACGCTTTGCATGGCCTCGGCTCTCCCCTTATATACCCGGGGTTTACCACAGTGACCGAAGGGCATTAAATGCGATAGACGCGCTGCTTACGCGGGGGGCGTGGGCATGCCATGCCGTCTGCCGAAAGCTGTTGCGGAAGGGATGTTTTGCTGACAAACCATCCTCGGAAACCGGGTCTTCATCATGAGTTGAAGTGTGCTGGAGAGGACTTAACGGGCAAGCAACCCGCCATGGTGACAAACGTCCGGGTCCCACGGACCCAAGGGACGCACCTGGGCATGCCGTACCATGCCCGAAAGTCATAAAGCGTGTCAGATGATAACTAACAGGTCTTATCACGTCGGTGGACTCCCGCGTTGGGCCTAGAGTAGGCACGCCTGCTGACAGGCATTAAATGCAGCGGGCAGGCCTTAAATACACCCAATGGGACACGTGGAAAGGGCCCACCGGGGCCCTCAGAAGGGCGCCGTGGGTCCCCCGCCACGTGTGCTGGTGGACCCACGCGGATTGCTCGGGGTCAAAGGCCCCGAGCGGTGCTCGGGGCCTCCCGCCACGTGGCGCCGTGGGAGGACACCGCTCGGGGCCTCCCGCCACGTGGCGCCGTGGGAGGAAGCAGGCCGTGCTCGGGGTAGAGCCCCCGGGGGGCACTCGGGGCGCCTTGCCGCGTGGCGCGAGGGAGGAACAGAAAGGCGCTCAGGGTCACCGGGCTCGGGGACCCCCGAGCACGCATCCTCGACCACTCGCCGCACGTGGGCCACCTGGCTAAAACCCGTGGGGGCCAAGCGGACACAGTGCTCGGGGGGCAAGCCCCCGAGTGCACACTCCCGACTCCCACGCCCTTTAGGTGACGTGGCATCGAGTTTGGGCCTTCGCCGACGGCTAAGAGAATCCTAGTTCCCGTACCGCCGACAGTAGCCCCCGGGCCTGCTCCCAAAACGCCGGCCCAAAAAGGGGGCAAGATTGGGGGCGGGCCCAAAGATCTCTTGGGCCACCGAGATGCCGGCCCACCGAGGGAAAACAGGCGGGGAAGTTGGTTCGACCTCCGCGCGTCGTGGGGGCACAATCAGTTATGAAAACCGAGCCGTTCCCCACGACCGTGCGGCGCACGAAGCGTTGCAGCCTTTTTGTAGTCTTTTCGAATTCCTCCCAACCCTTTAAATGCTCTGCCGCCCGTACGCCTCCACTTTTCCACGCCTTTCACAACTGCTTTTTCTTCCTTGCGCCGTCTGCCTTCGCTACGCCTTTTCGCCTCCTTGCGCCAAAGCTTTCTTCTCTCTCCACACCTTTCGCCGCCATGCCTCGGAAGTCAAGGAGCTCCAAGCGCCGCTCGTCCCCGCCGCCCGCTGCCGCCCCCGGCATCCTCCCCAAGTCCCGCCTCCTGAACGAGGAGGCCATGAAAAAGCTGCGGACGATGCTGGTCCCGCGGGGGAAGAAAAGCCACAGGGAGGTGCGGCCGGCCACGTACCCGCCGGAGCCAGAAGAACACGAGACCGTGATCTTCGCCAGCTTCATCGCGGCGGGGCTGGCGTCGCCGTTCTCCGCCTTCTTCATGGCGGTGTTGGAGGAGTATGAGATCCATCTGATCCATCTCACTCCGAACTCGATCGTCATGCTGTCGATCTTCGCTCACCTCTGCGAGATGTTCGTGGGGGTGATGCCGACGGTGGCGCTGTTCCGCCACTACTTTGTGCTCCGATCATCGGGGAAAGGCCGGGGCTCCGACCGGCGGGAGACGGCGGGGAGCTACAACTTCCAGCTTTGGGAGAAGATGAGGGAGGCCTACATCCCGCAGGAGCTCCGGAACAAGTGGGATGATTGGCGCCAGCAATGGTGCTACATGGCCACCAATCCACACACCCGACTGCAGCTTCCCGACGGCCCGGCGAAACCGCAACGGAGGACGTGGGAGTTCCTGCCGGAGGACGACGATCTTCTGAAGCCGGTGGTGGACCGGATCGCACACCTGTGGTCCGAGGGCCTGACGGCGACGATGGTCGTCGGGGACTTCATCCGGTGGTGGCTAGCGCCACTGCGGGATCGCGGCCGCGCTGCGTGGATGTACACCGGCGTCAACAACTTCGGCCGGATGGAGCCCGGCCTGGCGGGGGAGCTTGGGCCCGACGCCATCAAGACGCTGCTGCAGATGCTCCTGGGCTCCGGAGCCTCCACGAGCGCTGAGCTGTCCTGGCCGGACCTTCCGCTTTGCATTCATGTGAAGCGCGATGAGATCCGGGCATCGCTTTCCGAGTTCGACTCGAAGGGGGTGATGTCGCAGAAGGAGGCCCGGAAGGCGCAAATGTCCCGCCACATGACGCTCGCGGACGACGAGGGCGCCGCTGAAGGCGGGTCACGGGCCGGCGCCGACCGCAGGGATCCCGCGGACCCGAAGGGGAAGAGGGCGCGGCCGCCCTCTCCTTCGACTCCTCCGTCTCCGCCATCTCCGCTACCGCCTCCGCCGCGTCCCTCACCTCCCCGCCGAACGGCGGCGGGAGGCGGCCGAGGGCGCGGCGCAGGGGAACTCGGGGCAAGGCAGCTCCCGACCGATGATGGCCGAGGGCTCGGCGCAAGCGAGCTCGAGGCAAGGCAGCGCCCAACCGGCGACGGCCGAGGGCGCTGCGCAGGCGAGCTCGGGGGGAGGCAGTGCCCAACTGGCGACGGCCGTGGGCCCTACGCAGGAGAGCTCGGGGGGAGGCAGTGCCCAACCGGCGACGGCCGTGGGCGCTGCGCAGGAGAGCTCGGGGGCCACCGAAGCAGCGGCCGCGAGCAAAAAACGGAAGGAACCAGCGCCGACGACAAGTCCAGGATTCGAGGTCCCGACCTCGCGCTGGCGATACCAAGGGCCTTCGAAGAAGTAAGTCGCAAAACTTGCTTCTTTTGCCTTTAGACGGAGAGTGCCGCGCTCGGGAGTTAACCCGAGCTTTTTGTTTGGATTTCAGGGCGCCTAAGAAGGCTCGGACGTCCCCGAGCCCCCAGACTCGGCCGAGCTCCGAAGCCGGCTCGGGGGGCGAACTTGCCCCGAGCACCGAGGCTGGCTCGAGGGAGGAGCCTACCGCCAGGGTCGATCCTACCCCGACCACTGAGGTGGGCCCGAGCGCCGAAGAGACCCTGGGAACTGAAGACACCCCGGGGGACACGGCGGCCCCGAGCGCTGAGGAGACCCCAGGGACTGGAGATGCCCCGGGGGCCGGATCTGCCCCGAGCACCAGGGATGCCCCGGGGACCGGGGATGCCCCAAGCATGGAAGCTGCTCCAGGGGCCGGAGACCTTTCGGGGACGGGGGACTTTTATGCTATCTTCAATGCAGACTTTACTCCACATTTTGTTTCGCTTCTTTTTTGCAAGTGTAAGGCATGGACTTGGCTCCACTTTTTAAACTTGCTTCTGAGGTGACGACCGGTGCAGACTTGGCTCTGCACCCTTGGACTTGGTGAATCTTTGAAGTTGAGCTTGAGACTTTGCCGAAGACGCGTCCGACTCTCCCGCCTGAGCGGGACGACCATTCGGGACGGCCCCGAGGACCCCAGCCCCCGAGAGTTGGATGCGTCTGGCTTTTTGCCCGAGCAGTCCTGTCCCGAGGACGCCAGCCCTCGAGAGCCGGATGTCTCGAACTTGTTTATCCTGTCATGCGGCGCTTTGGGAATCCGAGGACCCAACGTGTCCGGGAAGCTGGAAGCGCTGTCTTTCTTGATGATGCCATGCTTCGGGAACCCGAGGACCCAACGCCCCCGAGAAGCTGGAAACGCCACCTTTCTTGGAGATCCTTGGCACTCGGGAGCGCGCAACTTCGCGTTCGGACACCCCTGTAAGTACATCCGAGTGCTCGTGCTCGGGAAAATTTTTACAAGAGGTTTTAAGTGTCAACAGACGTCTTATCGTGCTGACTTTTTCTTTACTTAGCTTCAACAGGTTCCTCTTTTACACAAAGAGGTTCCCGCGTGACACGGACCCCCTGCGCCGCGAGCCCATCCGTTAGGGTGCGCCGAAGAACCAATGTGAGCGCATATGGTACCTGGGCGGCTTTCGGCCAGGCTGGTGCCCAGGGTTCGGAAACCAAGCGAGACGACCAGGGCTTTTGGGCGACAACCCGGAATACATCTCGTGACTCACACTGTTTCTTCCGAACGACCCTGCCTTACAAACGAGCGGAGCACGGGATAGTAGGCGCGAGAAACTCTCCGTGGAGATTGTAGAAGAAAACTTTTAAAACCGAGGGGAAAAGCGGCAAAATACTTAGCTTCAGAATGGCAATACATGCCTTTCCTTCTGCTCTTGCACATTGACGCTGGTTTCACCCTGAGTTTCTGCCTTGGGCTTGGCGATAACACTCAGGAGTTTTGCCACAGCTTATCTGTAAACTCCGCTGGTGGTTATAATACTTTGCGGGCAAGGATGCTTCTTCCGGAGTCTTACCAGGGCTTCCCCTTGTCAGGACCCACTGGTTTTCGAATCAGCCGACTGGTCCCGAGCACGAGAGTTAGGGTTATCCAGACATTCTGCGAGTTGGTAGCGCTCGGGGCAATCGACCGGGCCGAGCGCCATTGGCCAGGGGCTTATTCGCCTTGACTCGGGGGGCACTCGGGGTGCGATTGCCAAATCGAGGGCTGACGGCTCCCCACAAGATGTCAGATCATCCCAACTTCTCATACCCCGACCAGTCGGGACCTACTCGCACAACGGGGACACGGTGGCCACGGGCTCAGGAAAGCGACCTCTATGCCCAAAAGCACAAATACAAACAACAAAAAGCTTGAAAAAAGGATGAAAAACTAATATCAAAACAGCTCACATGTTATTCCTGAGAAAAACTTATAATACTACTGACGTAGTTTATGATACAAGGGAGCCCCCGAGCGTATATGCGAGCGCATGGGCTACTCGGGCGGCCTTTGACCGGACTGGTGCCTGGGGTTCGGGAACCAAGCGGGGCGACCAAGGTTTAGGCGACGAACCCGGAACACTCCCTAGACTTGCCTTTACTACTCGGAGGGCTGGCCCGAAATGTAAACAAAAACTTACCCGGGCCATTCACGGATAAAACTTGTGCAGGTGCTCGATGTTCCACGCGTTGGACAGTGGCATACCATCTTCCGCGGCCAGCCGGACTGATCCTGGTCGGGAGACGCCGGTCACTCGGTAAGGGCCTTCCCACATGGGTGAAAGTTTGTTCTTTCCTTCCCGTGTCTGGACGTGGCGAAGTACTAGATCCCCGACCTCCAGTGACCGGGCCCGAACATGCTGCTGATGATAGTGTCTCAGGCTTTACTGATACCTAGCAGCGTGGAGGGCAGCTCTGCAACGGTGCTCTTCAAGGTAGTTGACGTCCTTGCGCCTTCTTTGTTCTTGATCTTCCTCCGAGTACGCCCTGACCCGAGGAGAGCCCAAGGAGATCTCGGATGGGAGGACCGCTTCCGCCCCGTACACGAGGAAGAAAGGAGTCTCTCCGGTTGCCCTGCTCGGGGAGGTTCGATCTGACCAGAGGACAGCAGGGAGCTCGTCGATCCAACCAGCGCCACACTTCTTGAGACGATCAAAAGTTCTCGTCTTGAGCCCTCTGAGGACCTGCGCATTGGCGCGCTCGACCTGTCCGTTGGCGCGTGGGTGGGCGACCGAAGCGAAGCAGATCTTGATCCCAATGGACTCGGAGTACTCGAGGAAGGCGTCGCTTGTGAATTGCGTACCGTTGTCGGTGATATTCCGATTAGGCACTCCAAAGCGGCTCACGATCCCTCGGATGAACTTGATCGCCGTGTGCTTGGTGATCTTGACGACCGGCTCTGCTTCTGTCCACTTAGTGAACTTGTCGATGGCGATGTAGATGTGCTCGTAGCCCCCGACCGCTCGGGGGAACGGCCCGATGATATCCAACCCCCAGACCACAAAAGGCCATGACAGGGGGATGGTTTGAAGTGCTTGAGCTAGCTGATGAATCTGCTTGGCGTGGAATTGGCACGCTTCGCAGTGTCGAACCAGCTCGACGGCGTCCTGGAGAGTAGTTGGCCAGTAGAAGCCTTGCCGAATGGCCTTCCCGACCAGCGTGTGGGATGACGCGTGGCTCCCGCACTCGCCCTCGTAGACATCCGTGAGCAAGTCGCGGCCTTCTCCCTGGGAGATGCACCGTAGGAAAACGCCATTGGAGCCACGCCAGTAGAGTTCCCCATCTACCAAGGCGTAGCGCTTTGCTTGGCGCACGATCCTTTCAGCAGCGACATCGTCCTCGGGAAGGATGTTTTCTTTCAGGTATCCCTGAACCTCGGAGATCCAGGGGGCTTCCTGAGGACAGGTGGCGAGCACCGAGTGCTCGCTGGGCGGCGGCACCCTGATGGGATTACCCACTGAAGGTGCCGCCTGGGTAGGCTCTCCTAGGCGCGAGGTTCCCCCTTCGTCTTGGTCGGCGGCCTTGACGGACGGCCGAGTGATCCTTTCTTCAAAGGCCCCAGCCGGGACCGGTTCTCGAGAGGACACCATTCGCGATAAATAGTCGGCAGCTTCGTTGTAACGGCGCGGGACGTGTTGGAGCTCCAACCTGTCGAACCGCCGCTCCAACCTTCTGACTTCGCTCAGGTAGGCCGCCATTTGGGGATCCAAACACTGGTACTCCTTGGACACCTGGTTAACGACTAGCTGGGAGTCGCCTTTGACAAGAAGTCGCCGGATGCCGAGGGACGCGACGGCACGGAGCCCCGCGAGAAGCCCCTCGTACTCGGCCATGTTGTTGGTGGCTCAGAACAGGAGCTATACAACGTATTGGAGCTCTTTACCTGTCAGGGAGGTGAGAACCACTCCAGCCCCCGCGCCCTTAAGCATGAGGGAGCCATCAAAGTGCATGGTCCAGTGTTGGGTCCCTTCTTGCCCCGGATTGGCGGTTGTTTCTTCCCCTTCGTCTTCAGGCACCGGCGTCCACTCGGCGATGAAGTCGGCCAGAGCTTTGCCTTTGACTGCCCGGTTGCTGATGAAGCGCAGATTGAACTTACCGAGCTCAATTGCCCACTCAACGATCCGACCGGTAGCTTCCCGATTGTGCAGGATGCGATCGAGGGGGAATGCAGTAACCACCTGTACCTCATGGGCTTGGAAATAATGCCGCAGCTTTCTCGACGCCATAAGGATAGCGTAGAGCATCTTCTGGGCTTGAGGGTAGCGTGTCTTGGCATCTCGTAGTACTTCACTTACGAAGTAGACTGGACGTTGCAGGACACGGCTTCTCGCAGGAACTTCCCCGGGTGAAGCACCCGGGGGGAGGCTCTCGGGCCCGGGCGGTGACGACCGCTCGGGGTCGCTGAGGTGCTCGGACCCCGACTCCTCCATACTGCCAGGGTGCTCGGCCCCTGGCTTAAACTCGTCGCCTCTCGGGAGCTAGGACCTGAGAGCTACCTCCCCTGGCTCGATGCCCGGGGCCGGTTTCTTGCCCCGAGAACCCTTGGCTGCTCGGGCTTGTCGGGAGCTCGGGCCCTGACTTCTCGGGAGCCTCGAAGAGCTCGGGCCCCGTGGGAGGTGTGGGGAGCTTGGACCCAACCTCTCGCTCGACCACGAGGACGGCACTTATCACCCCGGGGGTAACCGAGAGGTAGAGGAGCAAAGGCTCCTCGGAGCTCGGGGCTACCAGCACCGGGGGTGAAGTGAGATATTTCTTGAGGCTACGGAGGGCTCGCTCGGCCTCCGGGGTCCACTCGAAGTGGCCCGACTTCTTAAGGAGCTTGAACAAGGGCAAGCCTCGCTCCCCGAGCATCGAGATGAAGCGTCCCAAGGCGGCCATGCAGCCCGTCAGGCGCTGCACATCCTTCAGATGAGCCGGCGGGCGCATCTGGTCGATGGCCCGGATCTTCTCAGGGTTTGCCTCTATTCCCTGGTTCGAGACCAGGAAACCGAGGAGTTTGCCCGACGCGACCCCGAAGATGCACTTCTCGGGGTTGAGCTTCATACGAGTACTGCGGAGACTGTCGAAAGTCTCCGCCAGGTCCTTGATCAGCGTCACTTGATCCCTTGTTTTGACGACAAGGTCGTCGATGTAGGCCTCGACGTTCCGACCTAACTGGGATTGCATGGTAATACGCATGGCACGCTGATATGTGGGCCCAGTATTTTTTAACCCAAAAGGCATGCGAACATAGCAAAAGGTCCCTGCAGGGGTTGTAAATGAAGTTTTTTCCACATCCTCTGCTGACATACTAATCTGATGATAACCAGAATAAGCATCTAGAAAGCATAGAAGGTCGCATCCCGCAGTAGAATCAACTATCTGATCTATGCGAGGTAGAGGAAAAGGATCTTTGGGACATGCCTTATTGAGGTTGGTATAATCGACGCACATCCTCAGCTTGCTGCCGGCCTTCGGGACCACGACGGGATTAGCGAGCCAATTCGCGTGGAGAACTTCTCGGATGAAGCCCGCGGCGAGAAGCTTGTCAACCTCCACCCGAACGAAGTCTTGACGTTCTGGTGCTTGACGGCGCACCTTCTACCGGACGGGCCACGCGTCGGGGCGCACGGCAAGGCGGTGCTCAATCACCTCCCTAGGAACCCCGGGTATATCCGACGGTTGCCAAGCGAACACGTCGATATTTGCCCGGAGGAAGGCGATGAGCGTGCTTTCCTATTTGGCGGCCAGACGGCCGCCGATCTTGACGGTCCTGGACTCGTCTTCACCAAGGATCACCTCCTTGATGGGGATGGAGTCGTCGGGGGCCACCCTGACCTTGGTTGGAGGAGGGCCCGAGGACTCGAGGTGCTCGGCGACGTCGTCGACTGCGGCAGCAGTGGAGGAGAACAACTGCTCGGCGCAGAAGACGGAGCTCTTCAGGTCGGCCGGCACCGTGATGGGACCGTTAGGCCCGGGCATCTTGATGGTGAGGTAGGCATAGTGGGAAGCCACCATGAACTTGGCGAGCGCCAGACGGCCGAGGATGCCGTTATACGGGAGGTCGAAGTCGGCGATGTCGAAGACGACGCTCTCCGTCCGGAAGTTGTTCCTGGTCCCGAAGGTGACCATCAGGGACACTTGCCCGAGGGGCACCGTGAGGCCCGGAGTGACGCCATGGAAAGGCATCGTCGGCTCTAGGCGCCCGGCGGGTAACTGCATTTTGCTAAACACCTCGGGGGACAGGAGGTTAAGGCCTGCGCCCCCATCGATTAGCATGCGAGTTACCTTAATATTACACACAGTCGGGGAGACTACCAGCGGGAGATGGCCCACACCCGAGGTGCTCTCGGGGTGATCCGAGCTGTCGAAGGTGATCGGGGTCCCCGACCATTTGAGTGGTCGGGACGGCTCGGTACTCGGGGTAGCCGAGCATACTTTTCGCGCCATTAGCTTGAACTGGCGCCGAGAAGCGTGCGTCGAGACGCCCCCGTTGATGCATGCGACGGCTTCGGGTTCCTGGAACCCAAGGCCTTCGTCCTCGTCGTTGCGTTTGTTGCCGCCGTCGTCGCGGCGCTCCTCACGCTGAAGCTTGTTCTTGTCGGCGAGGAATTTTACCGTCCGACACTCCGAAAGGTCATGCCGGTCAGTGTTGTGAATCAGGCACCATCTGCCGGCACCCTGGACAGGGGCTCGGGATGGCTTCTTGCCGCCGCTTGCTCCTTCGCGCGGCGGCTTGCACGCTTTAGCCTCGGCTGCCGCTGCAGACTCGGGCTTGCGCTTCTTGTTCTTGCCCTCCCGCTTCCCGGGAGGATGCGAGGATGACGTGCCGTCGACCGACGGCTGGTCGGGACGGGAGTCGTGCCACGCGCGAGCCTCAGCCGCCTTGGCGCACTTGTCCGCGACCGCGAACAACTCCGCCGTGGACTGGATATCGTGCGTGCCCAGCTTCTCAAGCATCTTCTCATCGCGCACTCCTTGCTGGAAGGCGACGATGACCGCCTGAGGGGTAATCTTGGGGATGGTGTTGCGCACTTGACTAAACCGCTGGATGAAGTGCCGCAACGTTTCCCCTTTGCACTGCTTGAGCGCGTGGAGATCACTCTCCATGCCAGAGCGCTCGAAGGTGCCCTGGAAGTTGGCCACGAACTGATGGCAGAGGTCCTCCCACGAGCCGATTGAGCTCGCGGGGAGGTTCATGAGCCATGAACGGGCAGAGCCCTTCAAGGCCATGGGGAACCAGTTGGCCATTACCTTCTCGTCCCCCCTTGCCGCCTGGACGACCGTGGTGTAGATCTGCAGAAACTCCTCCGGGTGGAAGGAGCCATCATATTTTTGCGGCAACTCAGGGCGGAACTTGTCTGGCCAGTTGACACGACGAAGATCCGGGGTGAAAGCCTGGCAGCCTGCTCCGTAGAGCGGCGTGCCGGCTTTCGCCGCCGGCTGCGCCCGGGCGCGCATCGGAGAGCGCTGACGGGTTGCGGCGGGGCCAGAGGAGGATTGGCCCTCGTCTGCCCAGTCTGCGCGCCGCCTCTCCTGGTGACGCTCGATAGTGACGCGGGCATCTTCATCCTCCCTTTGCCGGTCGAGCCGATGACGAAGATCGGGGCAACGACCGCGAGGGGAGGCGACGGAATGATGGAAACCGCTAGGCAGTTCCCTTGCCCCAGTGCACGATGGACGCGGTGGGGGTGGCGGCTGTGACGCTGCAGGGGCGGCTCGGGAATCGCCATGCCTGGAAGAGGTGTGGGAGTTCCGGGCCGCCTCCTGACGGCGAGCAGTTGCCACCAGGTTAGTCACCTCCTGGAGCCAAGGGCCCACAGGAGACATCCCATCCACCTGGACGGGTGGATGCCGGAGGAGAAGCTGCACAGCGTGGAGCGCGCTGGCGGCCTCTCCTGGAGGTCGAAGTCCAGCCGGCGCCGAACCGGCTGGGGGTTCTCGACGACCCGAGGGTCGGCTTGCGCCTCACCCTCTGCCGTGTAGCGGGACTGCGACGAGGTGCCGCCTGGCGCGGCGTGCTGCCCTTCCACCAGCGTCGGGGCTGATAGCGCCGCGGGTGAAATCATGGAAGGAGTCGGCACCCGATGACGCGGCTGCTGGCTGGCCATCGAAAGCGTAGCTTCGAAACCTTGACCCCCCTACCTGGCGTGCCAGATGTCGATGTCTAAACGCCGGCGTCGGTAGTCCGGATGGACCACCTTTGGGATTCGGCCGGGAGGAGTTGGAACAGGAGCTACGATCTATCTAGGCCGGGTTAAACGATGGGGAACAGAGACAAAGATTTCTTCAGGTTCAGGCCACCGCGGAGGTGTAAAACCCTAGTTCTGGTTTGGTGTGTGTGTGTATCAACGTTTTTTAGAGATTACAAAGTTCCTTTCTACTCTAAGGGAGTTCTTCTCCAAAAGATCTAACCATTTGCATGGCCTCGGCTCTCCCCTTATATACCCGGGGGTTTACCACAGTGACCGAAGGGCATTAAATGCGATAGACATGCTGCTTACGCGGGGGGCGTGGGCATGCCATGCCGTCCGCCGAAAGCTGTTGCGGAAGGGATGTTTTGCTGACAAACCATCCTCGGAAACTAGGTCTTCATCATGAGTTGAAGTGTGCTGGAGAGGACTTAACAGGCAAGCAACCCGCCATGGTGACAAACGTCCGGGTCCCACGGACCCAAGGGACGCACCTGGGCATGCCGTACCGTGCTCGAAAGTCGTAAAGCGTGTCAGATGATAACTGACAGGCCTTATCACGTCGGTGGACTCCCGCGTTGGGCCTGGAGTAGGCACGCCTGCTGACAGGCATTAAATGCAGCGGGTAGGCCTTAAATACGCCCGATGGGACACGTGGAAAGAGCCTGTCGGGGCCCTCAGGAGGGCGCCGCGGGTCCCCCGCCACGTGTGCTGGTGGACCCACGTGGATTGCTCGGGGTCAAAGCCCCCAAGCGGTGCTCGGGGCCTCCCGCCACGTGGCGCCGTGGGAGGAAGCAGGCCATGCTCGGGGTAGAGCCCCCGGGGGGCACTCGGGGCGCCTTGCCGCGCGGCGCGAGGGAGGAACAGAAAGGCGCTCGGGGTCGCCGGGCTCGGGGACCCCCGAGCACGCATCCTCGACCACTCGCCACACGTGGGCCACCTGGCTAAAACCCGTGGGTGCCAAGCGGACACAGTGCTCGGGGGGCTTGCGCATACTCCCGACTCCCACGCCCTTTAGGTGACGTGGCATCAAGTTTGGGCCTTCGCCGACGGCTAAGGGAACCCTAGTTCCCGTACCGCCGACAGTAACCATCTGCGATGTAATCACAAACGGTTTGTGAAATAGAGTCGTTTGGGATGTCTTACTTATCCGCGACGGCTCTATTTTTTGAACCTTTTGGGATGATTAGCCCAATAAATATCTCGGCCAACCAGATAGATTTGGAAGCCCGACATACGTGTGGGCTGTCCGGTTGGCGGGCGATTTGCTGGCGATTTGGTTGGCGAATTTAAGGCAACCGGACATTCTCATTTTAGTTGTTGCATACTTTTAGAAGACCTATTTGTTGTTGGTTTTTAAAGGTTAGTAATTGCATTTCTATTGTTATATATGTTGTATTGTTTGGAACAAGTCAAGTTTTAATTTCTCTCAAAATTGGACCTTTTCTTGTCAGATTTCTACATTTTCTATGAAGTCGTTACATCCAAAATAGGAGATGATATTTGTTCTCTTATATGCTACCACCATTCGAAAATGTATTTAAAACTTTAATCACAAGTATGTGAGAAAATATATAGATTGAGTATGTGAAAATCATTTCATTGTATTTCTCTTGCAAAAGTCTGGTATTACATATTTATTTACTATTTCTGATATCATATTACGATTGAAAATTATAGTCAAAGTTTTGCATTGGATCCTACGAAAAACTACAAGTGGTATATATTTCTGGACGGAGGAAGTATATACATTTGTATGCATACATGACTATATTCAAAATTAAGTTATAGAGCTAGCTAGCATCGTGGTACTTATTATGTAGAGTGAGAGACTAATTAATTCTTAATATGTGAACGTACGTAGATGAATCAAGGGTGGATGTACAACGAGAGCCGTGTTAGCCAAGCGTACATCCAAGGCATCGTTGGTTTCTTAAAAGTAGCCGTGGTGGATATGCACAATAAGGGGGAACAGTGGATTTTTTGTCCATGCATTGATTGCGATAATACTAGGCAGTGGCAGAACCCTAAGCAGATTGAAGCACACTTAATTCGAAGGGGTTTCAAGGAAGGATATATATGTTGGAGCAAGCACAGTCAAGAGACGATCATACATAAAGATAATAATAACATCGATGACACCAAATTGAACGATATGCCAAACACAATCAATAATGATCAGCCAAATGGTGACGATTGTGCTTCTGATGACGTGATGTCAGATAATGCGGATACTATGCTAATCTGTATCACATGCTACGTGATGTAGAGGGGAACCATAATGATGAAGGGTATAAGCAATTCATTGGCATGTTAGAGGACTCTCAGAAACCTTTGTATTCGGGCTGCAAGGCAAAGTACACCAGGTTGTCAGCCGTACTTGAACTTTTGAAATTGAAGGCAAGTAGCGGATGGTCTGACAAGAGCTTCACGACGATGTTAGGTCTGTTTGCCGACATGCTACCAGAGGGTAATGAGTTGCCCAAAACAACACACAAATGCAAAAAGGTTATTTGTCCCTTGGAAATGGAGGTTGAAAGAATACATACTTGTCAAAATAACTGTATCCTATACCACAAAAAGTATACGGACTTGCTTTAATGTCCGGTCTGCAAAACACCTTGATACAAGCATAAGGGTGGTCTGGACAAGGACGAGGAATGCGCTGAGGTGACGAAAGGAATTCCTTACAAGGTTGCATGGTATCTACCTGTAATTCCTCGTTTGAAGAGGTTGTTTGCGAACCCGAAGGAGGCAAAGTTGATGCGTTTGCATGCCGAGGGTCGTAAGAGCGATGAATGATGAGACACCCTGCAGATGCGGCCCAATGGAGAAACATCGATAAGAAGTACCCATCCTTCGGTGCGGACCCGAGGAATGTAAGGTTTGGATTGAGTACTGATGGAATGAATCCGTTTGGCAATATGAGCAGCAGACACAGCACTTGGCCCGTTCTTCTGTGCGTGTACAACCTTCCTCCTTAGTTGTGTATGAAGCTGAAGTACATCATGATAGCGATACTTATCCAAGGGTCAAAGCAACCTGGAAATGACATCGACATTTACTTCAGACTACTGATGGAAGAACTACAAACTCTCTGGAAGGACGAGGGGGTAAAGGTATGGGATGCGTACAGAAAAGAATACTTCGATTTACGTGGGTTGTTTTTCCTTACCATCCACGATTATCCTGCATATGGTAACTGCTCAGGGCAGACTATAAAGGGAGCCAAAACCTGCATGACATGCTTGGAAGATACCGCGAGCGTGTGGCTGAAGCACTCATGTAAAACCGTATACATGTGTCACCGAAGATTCTTGAGAAAAAATCATCCATACCTTAGCATGAAGGATCAATTCGACAGGAAGACAGAACACGGTGCAAAACCAAGGCCTTTTACTGGGACAGAGGTCCACGACATGGTGAAGGACATCGAAGTTGTGCTTGGCAAGGGGCGTAAATCAAAAAAGTGGCCTGGTGAGAAGAGCATCTGGAAGAAGAGATCAATATTTTGGGAGCTACCTTATTGGAAGGATCAAGAAGTGTGTCACTGCATAGATATCATGCACGTAGAGAAGAACGTATGTGACAGCGTGCTTGGTATGTTACTAAACATCCGTGACAAAACAAAGGATGGCATTAAGGCATGAATGGACTTGGTCCATATGGGCATCAAACCTGAGTCAGCACCAGTAAAGACCGATAAAGGCCGGATGTACCTCCCCCCTGCTTGCTACACTTTATCGAAGGATGAGAGAATTGAGATGTGCGAGTTCTCGGGTACCATTAAAGTTCCGTCCAGTTACTCGGCGAATATAAAGAATCTTATTTCTATGGCAGACTTGAAGTTAATTGGCATGAAGTCTCATGATTGTCATGTGATGATGACACAGATGCTCCCAGTGGCTATCAGAAATATTTTGCCTACTGATGTCCGAGAAGCACTAATGAGGTTGTGTCGTTTCTTTAACAAAATATCTTGGAAGGTCATAGATCCCCTTTTACTAGGTGATCTCCAAGACGAGGTGGTCAAGACTCTTTGTCAACTTGAGATGTATTTCCCGCCATCGTTCTTCAATATCATGGTCAATCTCATTACTCACCTCGTGTACGAGATACAGATGTGCGGCCCGGTGTTTCTATGAAGCATGTATCCGTTCGAGTGTTTCATGGGAATTCTGAAGCACTATGTTCAGAACTGAAATCGGCCAGAGGGCAGTATCGTCGAAGGTTATACTTCAGAGGAGGTCGTCGAGTTCTGCATTAACTACATGGCTGAAGCACAGCCGATTGGTGTGCCTCGGTCTCATCATGAGGGGAGACTTGACAGAATCGGGACCATAGGAAGGAAAGCAATCAACCCTGAGCGAAAGCACATGCTATAGCCCATTTCACCGTCTTGCAACACATGGCCTTAGTGTCCCCTTATATCGTAGAACACGTGGCAAAGCTAAGGGAGGAGTATCCGAAAGCGACAGATGCTTGGAGGATGAAAGAGCACAACAAGATATTCAACCAATGGATTAGAAGCGAATCGTCGGGGGCTCCTCAACTGACATGCTGACTTAGTTGGCAAAAGGGCCTACATTTACAGTTTAAACTTGGCAAGGATACGATATGAATGGGTACGCATTCTACACAAAGGCCCAAGATGCGAAGAGCATATACCAAAATAGCTCTGTCTGCATAGAAGCCCGAGATACATCTGGGAACAAAGAATTGTATTACGGGATCATCGAGATTTGGGAGCTTGATTATGTGTTTTTCAAGATTCCTTTGCTCTGGTGTCGATGGGTCAATCTGAAACATGTGAAGGTTGATAAGTACGGTGTCACGTATGCCGACCTCAACCGAGCCGCATACAAAAGCGAACCCTTCGTACTTGTGACCCAAGTTACCCAAGTCTTCTACATAAAAGACCTCGCACATAAGAAGCAGCACGTAGTTCTGTGTGGGAAAAGGAGGATCGTCGGAGTTGAGAATATGGTTGACGAGGATGAATACAACCAATTCGACGACTTGCCACCTATTGGAGACTGCATAAGGGTCGAGGAAGAACAACTTGAAGAAACATGCTATGTACGTGAAGATCACTCGGAAGGGCTAGTGTTCAAAGGAAATAAGCTAGTGGAATGAGTGATTAATCAACGAATGCTATATATGTAATTTGTGGAGTTAGGTATATATTTGTGGGAATGAATCAATGCAGTACATATTTGTGGAAATGATTCAATGCATAATATATTTGTGGAAATGAATGAACTCAGTTGCTATGTGCTGGATATTCTGATGAAATGTTATGGTATGTACGAATTCTTGTGAAATTCTGATGCATATGCAGGCTGCTGGCCTACAAAAAAGATTTAATCCTGCTGGAAATTCACATCCCGAACAGTTAATACAGAAAAACCGTTTGGGATGATACATATCACAAACAGCTAATAGTTTGTAACCGCTTGGGATGTACGTCCCTTAAAATTCTAAAGCGCGCGGCCCTGTCTCATATTCTCAGTGATCTTATTACCGTCCCGAGCCCTAGCGCCACCGCCGCCTCCCGACCCGTACTGACACCGGCCCTGCCTCCCGAGCCCGACGCACCCCACCGCCGCCTCCCGAGCCCGAGCCCTAATCGGCGGCATTGCCCTCGCTGCCACCCCAACCGCCGCAGCCTCCCGAGCCCGACGCACCCCGCTGCCGCCTCTCGCCCCCAACGTCGACGACTAGGTAGTTCAGTTCTTAGATTATATGAACAGCTTGCTAGGTTTTCTAGAGTAGCATGCTAACTAGAACCCGTGGGTGGTAAATCTAGTTTCTTACATTATGTAAACCTTTTGTCAAACTATTGGGCGCACAAATAGTCCAGCATCAATGTGTGAAATTGTCATGGTCTCATCTGCTACAATGAATCAACGCCACATAACAGTAGCATGTTGTTGAGGGGAACATAACAGCATAAATAGAAACTACATTGATGCTATCACACTGTTAATTATGTTACATTCAAAATTGAACAATGAAACATTGTATAAAATCTCTCATAATTATTTTAAAAAACTTACTATACAATCAGTCGGACACAGATACAACATTTTGAGGGATGGATATTTTTTATTGATCCACTGCAACCCTTGTCGTAGTTGTATTTTTTGGTATACTATAGATAGCCAATTTACACTGAGCATGAAAAAGTTTAAGATTAAGTTTATGGTATTTATCTAGCAACTTGATAAACAGTTAAATTATTGCCCAAACTTGGTTTCAGGATCAAAGAAAGGCAAATTGGCAAGATATGTGCACTTGCTTTTGTAGTATTTTGTGATAATCTGTGTTGTTTGGGAATCCGGTAGTACTGCATTATCAGTTGGAAAGAGTAAGTCAGGATAGCAGCTAAGTGTTATGCATCTTTTCCACCAGCAAGCACAATATACGGAGTGATGCCCTGCAGAATGGAATATAATGAAAGTTGCATATGAAGCAAGCTAGCTAGATTGGCAAGATGCAATTAATTAATCATGACCTAAGTAGCTTGTTCAGTATTATATGACTCATTGGAATCAGAACAGTGTTAATATGGTTACTTAGGTTTCCTGAACTGCATAGTAGTTTTCAGTATAACTCGAACTAGAATTGCTGTTAGTTTGATTTGGAGCTCTAGTCAAAGCACAATCTGTACTATAGCCATGTTCTATTTTATTAAGTTGGTCTTTCAAAGAGCATTTATTTTTCTTACACCATTTCAACATGTGGACTCCTAATTGTTTGGTTCTAGCGGTATTAGAATATGTGCTTATGGATATCTTGGTACAGTGCTCTTTTAACATAACCTGATTCACTAGATGTCGTTCGATAATGCCTCTCCGAGGAGGTCCGATGAGCAGACAGCAGCTAGAGGTTCTGTTGAACGGACGTCGCCGAGAGCACCGTCTGACTCCTTGGCAAAATCAGTGCGCCGTTCTAGAAAGCCCCCAATGAAGCTAAAGGGACGCTTCGAAGTGTAGGCCATCCACGAGGAATCTGGGGCTCTTATAGAACCGGAAAAAACTATGAAAAAATTTAGGACCATATGCGGGGTGGTCGCGAGGGTTCGGGTCAGCATCCTCTTAAGTGGCTGGAAGCAAGTAACCAAGGACGAACGCAAAATATTAGTGGACGAGATAATGGAATCTTTCATGGTGCCCGAAAGATGGGTCAAGGATGTGCGACGAGCCGTGGAGCTGAAGGCTTGCAGTTCGTGGAAGAATTGGAAACATGTGTTGAACAAGAAATATGTCCAGGAACAAAAGGAGCCCTTTGGCCCTTACCCGATGATTACACTTGAAGACTGGGATAAATTTGTGGAGATGAAGATGACATCTGAATTTTGTCACAAAAGTGAAGAACACAAGGCTTTAGTGGCAAAGAACAAACACCCGCACAGAATGGGCACGAAAGGATACTATGGTAAAAAGAAACAATGGGAGAACGAGGATGAAGAAGTACGCCTTTGGGGCACTGACCCACCATTTGATGATGTTGAGATGGAGCGCGCTCGATACTGGTGTAGAGGGAGGTCTACTACTAGCTCTTCGGGTCAAACAACCTTCCAAAACCCTGCCGACCAAGAAGCTTACCAACACCTGGTACGATCGATAACGTTAGATGACCTGGTCATCCGAGTTATTAGTCTGTAAATTAATAACATAATGATTACTTACTAACACAATATCTGTTGCCCTCTGCAGAAGGAGCTGAGTGTTCATGCTTCCCAAGGCTCTTTCCAGTCCGTTAGGACTGATGACATTCTCACAGCCAGTTTGGGAACGAAGGAGCACCCGGGCCGTACTCGTGGTCAAGGGCTCCTAGTCAGACATAGCAAGGCATTCCCACTCAAAGAACAGTCGAGACAAGAATGGAAAAGAGCCAAAGCGAATCGCAAAAATGAGCAGATAAAATCCGAGCTCTGTCAAATACTTATGCCCGAGGTTGAACAGATGCTTGAGGCTAGGTTGACAAAAGAGAGAGAAGCCATGGAGGAAAGATTCAGATCACAACAAGAAGATCTTGGACACCCCAGCCCTGGTGCCCGTCGAAGTAGCTGCGCATCAGGCGGACCTGAATGTCTCGATGATACCAACGCAACGTATGCAGTCGAGCGGGCCAAAGAAGTGCAAGCTCCAAGTGATTATAGTCCAATTGGGTTTTCCCTTGGAGGCTGCTTCCGGGTTGGTGTATCCACCCGCTCAAGGGGGTACATTACACGGTGTGGCGATGGCGGCAGGTTTTGCTAGGTGCACCGTCGACAGTGTTGACCCGAAATTCATGTGAGTCCTGCTATTCCATGCATGCACGGACGATGATATGCAGACTTTGGGAGACGCAATTGGGTCATTCATCCAGTGGCCCAAGAAGGACATAGTCTTGGAGGACGCACTACCGGCGTCACCAAGGCTGCATGTCGAGCCACCTGCCAACATCCAAGATCAGCTGCAGCTATCAGCACCCCTAACAAGGCCTGATGAACCCTCTAGCATGCATGTCGAGCCACCTGCCAACATCCAAGATCAACTGCAACTATCAGCACCACAACCGAGGCCTGATGAACCCTCTTTTGTGCATGTGGAGTCACACGCCAACATCAAAGAGCTGATGCAGCTATCGGCACCACCGGTGCTACCTTCCTAGTTTGCTCGCGAGTTTGATCTACCGGCACAGCCCCCTTGGTGAGGGTTACAGCCAAAAAGACTGGCGCAAAGGCCTCGACGAAGGGCAAAGGAAAGTGCAAAGAAAAATCGCTTACCAAGGATCCGAACATGCTAACCGATGAGGAGTTCAACAAAATGTTCCCTCCCATGGACGTAGCCCCGCAATACATGCCTGGCCAACCATTGCTGGGACAACAAGAACTCGCGCGTGCAGGTTTGATTTGCTAGAAATTCCATGCGTACTACATGTACGTCTCCAACAGGGAGGGCGTAGCAAGACAAGCTAGTATACCTGTGTATTTCAAGCCGGAGCACTTCCTCCAACAAGCGGGTGATTGCACGGTAGGCTTCGAGAACTTGTTCCTCCTCTTCAACCTTCGAGAAATCAACACCTCCCTTATGAGATGCTTTACATTGTAAGTATTTCATGATCATTGTGTCCATTCAAGCATTTTGCCGCTAAATGCATACATATTAACTCTTACTTTCAATACTTAGGCACATGATCGATGAATGCAAAGTAAGGAAAGAACCGGTGGGTTTCATCGACCCACAGTTGGTCTCTACACAAAGCATCGCCAGTAACCCTCAGCTCGTCCACAATTACCTGATACACGCATTGGCGACTCATCAGGATAAACACTTCATAATGCTTCCATACAATGAGTTGTAAGTTATACACTATACTTCACATATTTATACTTTATACAACATGGGCTGCATGAGTTGTGACCGTGGAGAAAAACTTTGGCAGCTTTCATTGGATCTTGATTGTCTTCATGCCGAAAGATAAAAGAGTAGCATACCTTGATCCCTATAAGCCTCATGACTACTCGTCAATGCACGGATTCATCAACAGGTGGTAGACCACATTTTGTTTTGTCTGTAATTAGTTATATTCTTTCTTCCTTCTGCTATTTGCTTAAATTTTGTAATCACTTAGGGCACTCGACGCCGTTGCTCATGGAGGGAGATCAGCGCTAGGAGATGCCCAGACTTGGCGTCATGATTTTGAAATTAAGGTATTCCCTGATTAAGTATATAACTATCCGATATTATCTAAGTTCCCAAAAAATTCTATCCATTACTAATATGCCTGAGATTTAATTTTTCCAGGTTGCCCAGCAACCCGCAGGAACCAACCTTTGTGCCTATTATGTTTGCCACTTCATGATGAAACTCATCGCTGTTTCGAAGAAGATCAAAGATGTTAAGGGGATAACACAGGTTAATTTCTCTTAAGTTATTAGTATTTCTTGCCATTTTAGCTATAGCCACAACATTTAACTTAATAGCTACAGCTTTTTTCTTCAATGGGATCAAAGTCGATGAAGGAGCCCAACCTCGCAGAGATTCGAGGGCAATTCGCCTACTTCTTTGAAGTGAAAGTCTTATCTCCAAAAGGACAGTTCCACAGTCCTTAGCTAATGTTAATTCATACTTTGTAATGGATTTTGTAATGCATTTTGATACTTGTAATGGATTTCGTAATTGATTCAAGTGTGGATGCATTTTTGTAATGGATTATTGTTTGGATGGATGGTTATGTGAATAAAATGTGCAATTCTGCTATGTGCTAGATATTCTGATGAAATGTTATCATATATATGAATTCTGCTCAAATTCTGATGCATATGCAGGTTGCTGGCCAAAAAACAAATTATTTCTTTCTACTGTAAATTCACATCCTAAACGGTTAATATAGGGAAACCGTTTAGGATGTCTATCACATCCTAAACGGTTTCCCTATATTAACCGTTTTAGATGTGGATGACATCGCACACGCTTCTGCTTTATTCACCGTTTTGGATGTGGATAACATCCCACACGCTTCTGCTTTATTAACCGTTTGGGATGTCGAGGACATCTCGCACGGTTCTTCTGTATTAACCGTTTGGGATGTAGATGACATCCCACATGCTTCTGCTTTATTAACCGTTTGGGATGTGGATGATATCCCACACGCTTCTGCTTTATTAACCATTTGGGATGTGCCTCTCTTCCCAAACGGCCGCAAAACCGTTTGGGATATGACCCCCTCATCCGCAACAGATAATTGGTGACGGTTCATAAAACCGTTTGGGATGCAACATTTCAACCGTTTGGGATGGTTATTTGTGTACTAGTGTATGGTTCTCTTTTAGACTGAATATCAAAATAAAACATCAGATCATCCCAAAAGAGTGCTAACCCCCACTTAGACCATCACTATCATCACGAGAAAAACCACTTAAAACCAAGACGTCGCTTAAGACAACCCACCCTATAAACTTTTTGTCTAGTTTCACATAGAAAGATAACTTTCGGATTTTTGCCTTACACCATGGCAAGAAGATTGCGAACTCTCCAAGGGTTCTCAATCCCTTGACAATTCCTGCTAAAGCAATACATTACTCCTGACAGGACGCCACATTCGACCTCATCAGTTGACCAGTGGCTCAATGGCTGGTTGCCTCCATAACCTTTCCATGCATCACAGCCTCCTGCCACCCGTCCTTTAGCTCCACCAACCACACGACCCTTCCTCAGCACACCACCTCGACATAGTACCAGTGCATAAGCATTGGGGTCCACTGGTCCCACGTCCTCCTGCTGCTCTATTGTCCTCTTATCATGTACCAAGGAATCCCTAGACATAAGAGAAGTGCCCTGCGACTCTAGCTTAGAATCCAAGTCGCGCAAAGCATCGATCATGTCAACCAACCCCATGCTGCCCTTCTCCACATGCCGCTCATGCCCATGTACAGGGGTAGCCACAGCACCATGCAATCCTGGGCCAGAAGATTTGCGGGCCTTCGTAAGTTACCGAACGAGGCCGTCGCTCACAACCCCCTCTGGGCCCACAAACCGTCCCCACCATGAGCCGCATTAGTAGCCTGTCCTAACACACAGACCTCCTGAACTTTAGACGCTAATTCGTTATCCACCTCTTGAGCGCCAGGTGCGTCATAGCTGTCATCTTCATTCATTTTTTTTTGCGAGGAAAATAGCACCTTGTTTTGACAAGTTGCCAACCGATTCCTTGGGTGTACCATTTTGCTTCTTCCATGAAGAAATGTACTCTGTAGACCGCACTTGTCCTCCAAAAAGACTGCGTCGTGCTGACGACAACGACACTTGCACCAGGCCCACATAAGACGATCTGCTTGCTTGATCAACGAACACCTCATCTTGTTGTCAAGCTGTTGTGACGGCTCCTTTCTCTTCTTTCAGCTACACTCGTCCTCATCGTGGCCCATCAAGCCACAATGGAAGCAAAAGTAAGGATCACGCTCATACTTGAGAATGAAACTTCGGACCTCTTGGGTGTCCCGACGATGAACTCTGATATTTACCATTTGTTGCAAGGCCCTCTCCACTGGCCACTCCACCCGGACATGAAGAAACTGGTGCTTCGTCCGGCCGTTATCCACCACATCAACCTCCTGAACTTTACCAAACATGCCCCCCTAAGGTGTGGCCAAATCTCTCAGTCGACATGTCCAGTGACAGATTGTAAATACGAACCCAAAGTGGAACTGTATCAAGAGGGACCTCTGATAGCCGAGCATCACCGTGACACAGCGCCACAAGCAATTCATTTCTCTGGTGTAGCCATGGACCACCCCATATCATGTGGTTGAAACCCCCCTCTGTGTTAAATGATATGATGAACACGTTGTCTTCCACAGTCGAGTAGGACATATCCATCCTCAACTGCCAGGCCTGTTTAAGCTTACCGTGCACGTGGAGCAATATCGCGCCATTGCCGTCCACCTGCTAGCCTCCTCTGTTTCCTCCTCCTCTAGTTCATACTCCAAGTTACCTTCGTCTACGACCTCCACGTCTTTGTCTTCCAGCAGCGTCTCCAGTCCCCTATGGTGGCCCATCACCTTGCCATCATCAGTAATGGCTTAGGCTGTCGCTGCGGCTGCTGCCACCGAGAGAAAGTCCGACATCAGCGCCAAGACCCTAGGATCTGAATCCCGCCGCGTCCATGCAACCGTGCTCTCGTTGAGGGCTTTGGGTGGACAGTCGCTTCACCGGCAACCCCTTTATCACCCCCAACACCAATTGTGAAGCCGCCACCATGGACAAATCATCCGGATCAAAAGGCTCACCTCCTATAAATCAACAACATAGCAAATAGATTTCCTTATCTCTCCCAGCGCCCCGTCCCGCCCCTATTTATGGAGACTTGGGGTAGAACGATGCCCCCGTGCTCTTCCCGGACATGGACACCGCCTCCCATATGAACACCAGTAGGGATTGACACGAACACCATCACCGGATCGGAGAGAGCCTCCATCCACCCACTAGATCCACGGACTCAGAAGTGCGCCGCCAAAGTCACCTTGGCTGCCACAAAACCCTAAACCCTAAAGTCTATTGTGTAACTACTCGTATTGGCAGAGGTTACTATGTCATTAACTCTGTCATGAAACACATGATCAAAATTAGAGTGTAGAGGAGTGATTAGGGGTGAGAGTCTAACATTTATCCACAACTATTGGTTCAAGATTTATGAAATCAGATTATAAATTTCAGGATGGCTCAGTTTAAAAGTATCCTACCTTAACTTGTAGATTTTATATTGGTATATATAGATAGGGATGAGAAAGGACATGAATGCCCTCACAAAGTTACATCACGCTAGAGCCAATCGCATCGAGTACTCTGCATGAACTTGCCACAGAACACTCTAAATTCCCCATATCTCCATGGACCATGTCTAGGACGCTACCTCCTAGGACGCCACCCGCTCACGTCGCCTGGCTACGCGACGCCTGACTAAATTCGTCTCAGATCGACTCCCTTAGGCCACCACTAATCACGTTACCTACGATACTGTCTCCACCTGGTCGCCGCCGCTGCCAGTGACGTCGCCTCCGCCTGGCCGTCCCTGCTATTGGGGGCACCGCTCCGCTGTTTTTGTGATTGTTTCATGTGTACGTGGTGATGTCTTTTTTTTCTGAAAATAAATGTGGTGGTCAAACATAGATATGTTTTGCTTCGTGGTGATTTAACAGAATCTTTAAATTGTGATGTCAAACATACATATGTGATGCATTTTCTTTGTTTGATTTCTGCACCGCATTGGCTTTCTCTAGAGCATCCGGCAATTTTGCTATTTTTGTTCAGGGGCAAATTGGTGTTTTCTCCATGTGCTAAACGGTGTTACTTGCCCGTTTCATTCTGATTCCATACTTGCAATGATCCTATTTCTACTGGCACCTGCACAAGCTGAGAACAAGCTATTGGCACTGGTGCAACTCTCCCAATTGCTTTTACGGTGTCGCTATGCATGTATTTTTCAACATGATTGCTACTGCAAACTATATATAAGTAGGGATTTCCTGCGCAAGCAGAAAATTATACATTATCCAGTGCCCCACCTACGATGATATTTTAGGTGTTTTTGCTTCTCACGGAAGAACAATGACTATGAGTTTTTTATAAAGAAATGGATCGATCGATGGTGACGCATTGCGATAGCAACATTGCCGTGAAAGTCTCTCCATTGCTCCATCTGTTATATTGTTATTGCAGTCACGTCGCAAAGTATTGTTGTATACTGTTGCCGCTCGACAAATATCTAGCTATGGAGTGTCAGCAGCCACGTACGTTGCAGAATTTTTCTTTTTTGAAGAAAATAATCTCTCTGCAGCTGAATGTTCACCGAAAGAATCTCTCTCCGCGTCCTCTCGACAAACATAAGACACACTGCTAGGACTGGCAAAAAAAAGCTTGAAACTTATGAGCTGGACTCAAGCTCACTCGTTAATGGCTCGGTTCATGTTTGGTTCGTAAAATAATGAGCTAAGTCTAGTGTATTTTTCAGCTTATTATCTTAACGAGCCGAGCCGAGCTAGCCCATGAGCTACTCGTTAGCTTGTTAAGACTTGTCTCACTTAGGATAGAGTTTATCTCACAACAAGTCTATTCAATAGAACATAAGCCTAACAGTTTGTTTGATTGATATTTTGTACGACATATTATATATGTTGGTCTTTGATCTATGAGAAACTTGACTGATGACGATTGAACTATGTGAAATATTAATTGTAACGTTCTAAAACTTTTGTTAGGTATATGATCTGTTAGAACAATTATTTATTGTCTCGAAAAATATCTTAGAAACTTTTATAATGCTGACTCAGTTCGAGGTAGTACCTGTTAGCATAGTGTTTTGCTGATGATTGTCTATAAGGCCTAGCTCACGAGTAGCTCGTGAGCAGCATGAGCTAAGTAACGAGCCGGGCCGAGCTTCAATTTCAGCTCTTTAGCTTAACAGTCGAGCCGAGCTAGGTCATGTTCTGGTAGATATGTAAAAATATGAGTCATTGCATCATAGGATCGTAGGATCCCATGTTCAAATGCGTAGAGGTCCTAATGCAAATTTCAGCTCATACATGGTAGCAACATTGCTAATATCACCATTTTTGGTTCCTTAGCTCTTATTTGCTATCTCAGATCTTTAGTACATATTAAACATTTTTGCTCATTTTTACCAAGACTTTGAGTTGATTTTGTCTAATTCCCATCTAAAATTTTGCTTTAATTGCTTGGTTGTTCTTCAGTTGGATGTGGTATGGACACATAAGGAACTCCCTAGACTTGCTCTATCTAAACTTACCTTGAAAACTCATTCAAATCTATAGATGTGAGCTTTTATTTGGGAACTTAAAACTTCTGACTTTTCCCAAAGCTTCTAAGGTTTTATTTAGTGTATCCCTAGACAAGCTCGGCATTCCAAAATCTTCTCGGGAACTTCGGAGAATCACCATTGTCCCGCCACCTAGGGTTTCCGGAATCTCCGACCTTTTCGGGAGCTTCCTAGGTTTTTGTGCTTAACTCCAGTACATGTTCCCAAAACTTCCGACATTTTCCCGAAATGTCTGAGATTTGCACTGTACTCAAAATTGGTCCTTCTAAGTTTATCGCGTGCTTCTCTGAGATTTTTGGAATCTCCGACAAATTACTGGAATCTCCGAGTTTCCTTTGAACCATTTTTCTCTTAAGGACCCAAACCAACCCTAGCCACCTCAGATCTTCTGTTTTTCAACCTGACGCCTTCGACTTCTTGCGATTGTCAGCACTACCACTGCTCTCGTGCCCTCCCCCGTTGCCACCACTGCTAGAATCTACCGTGACCATGTAGGTCTCGTGCCGTCCATCTTCAACCATCCGTCGCTGACACCGGGCATCTTCACCACCCACTGCCCGAGTTAGGGCATGGCTGCCGGATCCATGCTGCACAACCAACTCTCATATCATGCATCCATCTTAGGGTATTCTCCAACTTCCTTGTTTGTTTCACACTCGATTCAATTGATATCCCATAGAAAATCATACAAATTAGCCCCAAATCCTTCATGCGGTTAGACTTAGAAACCCTAGTTTTCATAGAAACTCATAACTTCCAAAATTCTCCCAGAGCTTCCAACTTTGACTCTATTCTCTGAATAGGCAGAAGTCTGTACCTTCAAGAGAAACTCGGATGCTCTGGAAATCGCTTCTGACCACATATTTTCAGATCTCAGAACCTCAGAGATTTTCCTGGAACTTCGGACATTGCTCTCTTCTGGACATACGTGCAACTCAGAACCTCCGAGAAAATCTCAAAACTTTTGAGTTTTTTGAGAAATGTATCTAGAGACAGTATCTGGAAGCTTCGACTTTGATCCCAAAACTTTCAAAATTCATTGAAAACTTGAGTGTCTTATGTCTTCTTGCAAATAAATGTTTTTCAAACCCAATCCTTTCTATCTGAGTTAACATTTATACTCATCTATCCATTTCAAAGAAGATCATGTCTTTCAAAGAAGAGAACTACTCGATGATTGTTGCCAAGGGAAACAAAGATTCCAAGAGTGAGGATTATTATGTCTCTTCTCTTCCGGCTAGGAAGAAGACAACTTTGGTCTCAAAGGTAGCTATAAAGAAAAACCAACGACTAGAGCCGCCAAAGCCAACAAAGGAAAAGCTAAGCCTCTAGAAGCAGAGCTACCTTCAGAGTCCAATGATGATGAGGCAATGGGATCCTTACCTGAAAAGTTGCGAGCTCAGGCTTAGAAGGCCAAAGGTATAGAAGATACGTGGAGGATTTCTGGTCACATTGCCAAAAGGACCACCAATGTCCTAGCGGAGAAGGCACCCGGACCCTAGAGGGGTGATGCTAGGAAAGCTGTAGGAAATAGTTTTCAAAGGGAACTAGTGGCCTTTTTAAAAGCTACTAAGGAAGGGAAGGCATCCGAGTAAGAGACTTCAACTACACCACCTGCTCCACCAGCTACCTCGGCTACCACGATAGCACCTTCGGCTACACCTACTCCACTTGCCCCAACGACGGCTCCACCACTGACCGTCAAGCCTTCAGCACCTTCTTCATCGATCCGGTAGGGTCCACTAGCTTAGAGCTCAGTTTCTTAGCATCCTTCCCTTTTTCTTTGTCCTAATGCCAAAGGGGGAGTGATCTTATAGCGCACTTTTGGAAGTTTTGGGTAGGTAGGTGTGCTTGAGATATAAGACTTGGTTCTTATTGATGCTTCTTGTATGCTTGTAAACTCTAATCTTCAATGTCATGTGTCGATGTATGGTATATGGGGGGTACCGATAAGCGTACTCGTACAGCACGTATTTATATAGTAGCGGGGCGATGACTCGGGTCAGCTTGATCTTGCGACACCGATTTACTCAGGTTTAGGCCCCTAAGATGGGTAACAGCCCTACGTCCTGCTATGAGTGGATTGATATGCGGTATGGAGTATAGGAGATTACAAGGGGAACTCGCCGAGTAGGGAACCCGGCGAGATTGGTTTTGAGGCTAAAGGCCCTCGAAGATAGCTAGTCGACTATGGCTATATGATCGAGAGTAACCTCTGCTTCTCCCCACTCCTGGAGGGGTCTTGTGCTCCTTATAAAGGTGGAGTAAGGCGATAACCTCATCTCAAGTCCTCGTAGTACACGAGTCGGACTCCTCCCCGAGGGTATGTCGAGAGTTGCTCTCCGATTCTGATCAGGACACGCCGACTTGGGGCCCACGCTTCCTCCTAATCAAGCCTTCGGGCCATGGCTTCTCTCTGGAGGCCCATCGAAGGACTCACGGGCCTTATCACGGATATATGGTAGTAGCACTACCCATCATCATCATGGATGTTTATCTTTTACTACACTTGACAAGGTTGTATGATCTTTATCATAATATTCACATGCCATGCCATGCTTATGCCATAATCACCTTGACGCATACATAATGTTCAATTAAGCATAAGAGGTAAAGAACTATGCACGACATGGTGATCACGATATAAGCATGACATGACATATTGGATATTATAAATAAAAACATACAACCATGTTGAGTAGCAAATGATAAGCAATTATGTCACCGACATTTAGAGTTTACAAGACATATAAGAAACATCAATAAGAACCAAGTCTTGTAACTCAAGCACACCTAGCTACCCAAAACTCTCTCTTTGGCATCAAGACACCAAAAAGGAAAGCATGCTAAGAAACGAAGCTCTAAACTAGTGGATCCTTCTTGGTTGATGAAGATGGCACTGAAGGCTCAACGGTCGGTGGTGGAGCTGTCGTCGGGGCAGGTGAGGTCGGTGTAGCTGTAGGTTCTATTGTGGCAGCCAAGGTAGCTGGTGGAGCAGGTGGTACAACTAGAGTAGACCCTTGAGGTGATGAAGGCGGGGTTGTGAAGTGGACAACCATCGCCCCAAGGTGATCCGGATGGAATCGGTGAAGAGATCAATGTGTCCACATCTAGTGTAAACTTCATACCTCGCTCGGACAAATCCTCGCTATCGAAGATCCTCTTACGCATTTAACTTTCATTGAGGGACGCTCTTCTATGTTGATGCTTCATGATCTTCAACTCGGCTTTGAGATAAGCAATCTCTTTGTTTTGTCAATGAAGGATGTCGAAGATGACTCCAAGACTGTCCTTGATCTCTGTGAGAGGATTCAACACAGTGAAACCCTCTTCAAACAACTTCTTCAGTTGGGCTTCATCATGGGCCTTTTGGCGCTTCCATGCATGGACGCTGTTAGTATCACTATTCTTGCTCTTCTGCTTCTTCCCCTTCTTGGGATTTAGCCCTTCCCCTTTTCTTAGAGGTGCTGACATCCTCGGCAGCCTTCTTCTTTCTTTCACCAATGAGGAGGAAATAGACATCGGCTTTTTAGGCTTGTAGTCAAGAAGTTTGACCTCACAGTGAAAGATCTTGTCAACTATCTGGTTGATTAAGGTCTAGATGTATGAGCAAATGACAAAGAGCTAGTATGATCTATGCTGGCTATCCTCATGAGCTGGAAGATGTAATCAGATTTGAGAAAGTCTTCTCCTTTGACCATGTGCATGTGTAGATCTTGCTCAAAGCTCCTGATGAAGCTAGCATCGCCAACCTTGGGTGGAATGGTGTGGCGGAACATCTTGTTCATTGTCTTGGCAAAGAATGTTAGATTGGTTCTTTGCCCTAGATGGAAGGTTGTCCTGAGTTCATATAAGGGTTCAAGCTGATTTATCCCGAGAGGCATATCTAAGTCATGGATGGCGGGCTTTGTAGAGTCATGTCCTTCAAGACCAAGTGTCTCGACAAAGTCATTGAAGGTGTAGCTATAGTGTTGGCTATGTGTCGTCCAGTGCATCACCCTCACCGGTGACTCTCGCTCAACAAATAAAGTGGCATAGAATTGCATGATCAAGTCCTCATTCCAATCCCATGACATCTATCAGTCCATGTGCTTCGCAAGCTTTGATAACTTTACTAAAGCAAGCATGTTGCTGAAGATACTAAAAGTTTGACGAAGCATTGAGGGATGACGATGTCCTTCCTATAATGGATGACTGACTCAGAGTAGTCCTATTGTTCAATGGACCAAAACCAAGACACCGTACCATCTCTCTCGTACTCATAGGGATTGACCTTCCATCTGATCTTTCGTAGCTCCTCATTTGAGAAGGTCTTGTAGTCAATGGCCACGCCAGGGGTCTTGCCTTCTTTGGGAAGGTGACGAACTGGGGCAAGAGCTTCTTTTGTGGTGACATCTTCTACTATAGTATCCCGTATACGAAGAGGTATCTATATACGATTCCCTGGATTATCAGAATAAGGTATACGTATCCAGTAAGGATCCCCAGGAGATAAGGTAAACCTCTGTAAGGAGGAAGGACACCTCTTAAACTAGGAAGTCGATCCCGACGTTTAAGGAAGCCAGAGTCCTACTCGGGCATAAGTCCGTATCGGTTACGGCTCGGGGAGCCCCCTATAAAAGGATCAACAATCCTATAGGGGAGGAGAGGTCCAACAAGTCCTTTAGATTAGAGATCAAGTTAGAAGCCTGAAGCCATCCAGAAGCCCCAGCGATTCCCACGAGAAGACCCACCGCCTCGAAGGAGTCGAGCCCCGCGAAACTAGTCGAAATAGCCTCCAATTAGGTCTAGGATAGCCACTAACATACACATCCTTTGTAAGACGCTCTTTGATCAATATATACAAACATGACGTAGGGTTGTTATTCTGAGGGAGGCCCGAACCTGTATAAAAAGGGTATTTCCTTGTCGTTAGATCTCTTGGCCTTGTGCCCTAGGGGTCCCTACCCAACAACAAATATCTCTCTCACGATTACCATAAGATCGACGGTTTACCAATCGTCGACAGATGGCGCTGACCGTGGGGACCTCTCTGGCTCAAGCCATTAAGGAAGCATCAGAGTCAGCAAGATGTGCAACTAGTCACGATCAGCCCACGACGCCGGCGTACCGGGTATTCCGATCTAGGCTTCTACGACAATTTTGGCCAGACAGATCGATACCTGGCAACCGACCGCATAGATCTTGGAGAACACGTCACTGGCGAATACTTGGATTGCGAAGTTGATGACTTTATGACTGAGTGCGCCAGGGCCTTTGGGGGAACGTTGGTGCTAACCGACGATTCCCAGGCAGGAGCGACCAGCCCAATGTTTGGACGGTCGCCTGCAACTTCTTATCGACCAATTGATCAAGATCTCAATCATAGTACCCCTCCCAATGAGGAAGACATGATGGAGTGGGACTACACCTCATCTAATCCAGACCCTCGAGTAGTTCTCGCGATCCAGGATGGTCGGGAAGATCTCGAGGACCAGGATCAGGATGGGGGCTCACAACATCAAAGCCCGACGGCTACTCCCTGTAGGAACAGGAATATTCTCACGATAGCAGACAGAACCCCTCAAGGGATGGGGGAATACGTGTCCTGAACTGCTCGAAGACTCGCCGAGGTGCACAATCTGCTGTCACGACCACCGGTGGCAGATCTGACGACACCCGATGGAATATAGTGGCTACAACGGCTGGGGGCTGAACTACAGCAGGCCCAAGCCCGAGCCGAGTCTTCTCGACGCCAGTTGGCAACACACAGCCCTAACCGAGAGAAGACCCCTCTCCGACCAGAGGAATCAGGCAGAGAAGGACGACACCCCAAGTATCAGTCTTGCCAGGTGAAACAGTATGTCGACCTCCGCGACGCTCTCAACGAGTGCCGATCCCAAAGGCGCCAGCTAGAGCAATCTCCTCCCCAGGGAGACCACAGACACCGCGCTAATGGTCGAGGACGGTCTCCGACCCTGAACAGCGGTGAGAATGCGTCTTATCAGAGACCCATCAACGGATGCCAAGCGCTGTCCCAAGAGCTCCGACATGTGCGCTGGCCGTCTCGCTTCAAGCCTGGGGCCCTAGAGTCGTACGATGGCACTACGAATCCTGCAGAGTTCCTGCAGATCTACATTACGACAATCGAGGCCACGGATGGGAATGAGAAGGTCATGGCCAACTACCTCCCAACCGCTCTTAGAGGAGCAGCCAGGACCTGGTTGACGAACCTACCCCCAGGAACGATCCGCTCCTGGGGACAGCTTTGCGACATGCTTCTCGGAAATTTTGAAGGTACCTTCACACGTCCCGGCCGGGTCGATGACTTATTCCTAGTCATCCAACACCCAGATGAGACCCTCTGAGAATTCACCAAACGGTTTAGTGCTGTTTGCAACACTATTCCTGAGATAACCGGCTCGGACGTCATCTGCGCCTTCATTCGAAGCAGCAGAAATGAGATGTGCACGCACGACCTGATCATGCATCCTCCGAAGACAATGACACAGCTGATGGACCTAGCCAAAAAGGCTGCCTGTGCGGAGGAAACCCTACCTTACATTAAGCAGCAGCAGAACAGGCCGCCCAGGTCTCCCCTCCGGACCAAAGATGACTCAAAGAAGGCGAAACGCAAGAAGAGATCCTCCGGTGGGAACAGGGAGAAGAGAGCTAAAACCGATGAGGTGCTGGCCGATCTCCCCGAGAAGCGTACCTGGCGACCATGCACAAAGGATAAGCAGACGACCTCCTCCGACAAGGCAGGAAAACTCTGGTGCGATTTCCACCAGACCGATTCACATGATCTCTGTCGGTGCCGCATCTTCAAGAAGTACCTCAGGGAAGAAAGAGAGAAATCCTGCGGGGAGAACCCGCAGGTCGCAAACAACAGCTGGGATATGACTTCCGACGATGACTCCGCCCTTGAGCCATTCCAGGGGCATGTCAGAGCAATCGAGCACATATTCGGGGGCTCGGCTTCCTACGAGTCGAAAAGGCAATACAAGGCAATTGCCCGAGAAGTCCTCGCGAATATACCGCGAGTCCCTCGGGCAGTCAAGTGGTCGAAGGTCACCATCACTTTCGATCAAACCGACTGCCCCGAGAACTGTGCTCGACCAGGACGATACCCGATCATTGTTGAACCAGCGATCAATAACTGTCGAGTTGCTAGGGTGCTAATATACGGAGGGAGCTCTCTCAACATCCTATTCGCTAACGCCCTCGATGCTATGCAAGTGCCACGATCGTCAGTTCAGATGGTGACACAGGCATTCCACGGTATCGTCCCAGGCTCATCGGTTACGCCGATCGAGCAAGTTCGCTACCGGTTACCTTCGGAACACCGGAGAACTTTCGAACAGAGAAGATCATGTTCGATGTAGTCGACTTCGAGATGACATACAATGCCATCTTGGGGCGGCCAACTCTGGCCAAGTTTATGGCAGCAACGCACTACGCCTACCAGTGCATGAAGATGCCCGGCCCGAAGGGCATCCTCACGATAAAGAGCTCTCCCAGGAAGCACTACTCTGTGACAAGCGTAGCCTCAACCTTGTAGAAAAGCATCAACTCTCAAGCAGGGAGACAGACTCTGACACCGCTGCGCGCACCCCATGTCAGCAAGACCTCCACCGCAACTACGAGCGACGACTTCGGAAAACACCCCCCTCCAAGCCAGAGAGTAGGTTCCACGACTAGTTCGGAGCCGGGGCAAAAATGGCTTCCTTCTCAGCTGGACAACTACTCTACAGGAGAAGTCACCCGATCCAAGTCGCTCGAGTTAGCAGTAAAGAGATAGTCGAGTCCCCTTAGAGAGTCCCTAGCCCAAGCACCTTTGGTAAGATCGCATAATCATCGCCCCTCCAACCGCCAGCTCATCTCAGGTTGCGCCAGCTCCAGCCTTAAGTCATCAAGCGACGAACAAGCCGATGATAAGACGCTCCAGACGCCGTCGCCTAGCACACGCACACGACAAGCTTCGTCAGCGGGTCATGACAAGAGCACTGGAATCTCTGGAGCAACCAACGACGACTCGAGAGGAGGGGATAATGTTTTTTATTTTTTCCTAGGAGTTTTTTCTTACAATAGCTTGTAAATGATACTTCAGTCAGTTCACAGTTTCTTAATATCAAGTTTCTAGTTCGGTATTTATATTTTTCAGACTGCCTATCTGAGACACTTCTCAAATAAGACAGTCGGGGGCTGGACAAGTATGTGGCATCGGGCAAAAAACTGGCGTACACATGCGCGTACGGACGACCTGACCTAAGCAAAGGGAAAAAGGATTCCGCGCTGCAACCGTCAGGGAAATGAGGAAAGCCCCTTATCGCATCTAGAGGTGACAGGGGAAGCCACTGAGCCCCCCCACCTGACTAGACCTGAGGCCTGGCCGACTGAACTCCCTGGTTCCCGCAACAAAGTTCCCTGACTCCGAGCGAGGAAAGGGGAGAAGGTACAAGCATGATCAAGCCACACATAGACGTGACCAACGATTCGACCTACACAAAGGGAAAGGGTTCCGCGCTGCAACCGCTAGGGATGTGAGGAAGACCCCTTAACGTGTCTGCAGGTGACAGGGGAAGCCACTGAGCCCCCCACCTGACCAGACCTAAGGCCTAGTCGACTAAGCTCCCCAGTTCCGCAGTAAAGTCCCCCGACCACGAGTAAGGGAAGACGAGAAGGTGCGAATATAACTAGGCCAACAAAACACACTTGCTTATCCGCATCCCCGACTACTTTGAATAGAAGGCGTCATGGATAGAGCGCAGAGAGTTTAGGTTTTTAGAAAACAAAAACACACTAATTAATGCATAGTTACTAATCACAGTATATTACATAGTTATTTAGGCAGCTCAAGTGCCTGAACCCGGTCCACAAAGGCGTTTGCTACACTCTGCATAGCATTGAGAAGTCCTTCTTCCTCTTCTGACAGGTTGGCTTCAAGGGCGTCCAAGGATAACTCCGGATGCCGGCGTTTAAGAAGAGCTAAGGCGAAGGCCAAGGCATCTCGTACACCTTGCTTGAGCTCGTCGTCGAGGAACTTCTCGACGACAGGCTTCAGGTGGGAGACCGACACCACAAGCTCCACCAACCGAATAGCCCGCAGAGGGTTGGGGCAGACAGTGACTCAGACCTATATGAGCGCCATCTCGAGCGAGCAGATGGTGTGGTCAAGATCCTCCTCCAGTTTCGCAGCATAGGCTTGGCTCCGGTTCAGTGAAGACTCAGCCTCTACGAGGCGGGCCTTCACGACCTGGAGCTCAGCCTCGCTTTCCGTCTGCCGCTTCTCAGATTCTTCGAGGCGCTTCTTCAGCTCCTCGTTCTCCGCCCGGCGCGCCTCCAGCTCGGTCTGTGCCTTCTGGAGCGGAGGAACCCGAGAGATGGTTACCTGAAAACAATGAGGTTTGTACCGAGTACATTATCTTTTTTCATTACTAACTCCCTAGATTACCTGTAGCAGGGAATACAAGTCAACGTTCTCCGGCACCAACGCCTCCAACGCTAGGGGCATAGCATGTTCGACCGGGGGCTGCGCCGCCGGGGGGGCTGCTTCTCTGCAGCAACCCTAGTCGGAGCCCTGATCAGTCGGATGGTCAACCTATTCAAAGAAGGTAGCCCATCAACCTTCACAAGAAAGAGAAAGGAGAATTGTGAAGAGGACCGAGAAGAAGACTAACCGTTGGCGCTTCGCCGGGGGTGAGATTCTTTTTGCTGGCACCTCCGAGCTCCACTTCTCGGCAGGGATCAACGGCGACTTCCCCTTGTCCACTGGAGGGTTCAGGATCGGCGTGTCCTCCTCCGGACGAGTTGGCACCAGCTCCGCCGGGCAGGGATCGCTCGTGTCCTGTGTTCCGACAATCCACTCCCATCATCCCAAAGCGTGGAAAGGTCTAAGGGGGAAAAACTAGTCGAGCACAATTTCGTACCTGAGGCTGGGGACTCGGTGGAGGAGAAGGAGCCTGAGTAGGAGACCTCGCTCGGGTAGTCTCCGCTGTCGCCTCAGCCTCAGATGGACCCTCAACCCTTGTCTCCAGGGTCGGAGTAGTCTCACCGAGGACTTCGACGTCCTCATCCTGAATAGGGGCGCCGGCCCGCTCAGCCTCTGAGTTGGGAGTCCCACGACCTACTCGCTGCAAAGAAAGACCCAGATAGCATTAGTTGTGCTATTCAGATGAACCATGACTAGACAATGTAGAGACAGTTAACTCACCGAAAGGATCTCCTTTTGATTATCGGAGCTGAGCTTCAGGATCGGCAAGGGCACTCAGTCCGCCCGCTTTGAGGAGATTGCTCAAATAGGTTGTTCAACCTATTCTGAAGCTCCTCGGGGGAAAGATCTACACAATCGATGGAAATCTAACAAGTGAAAAAGACAAGAGTTCTCCGACTAGACGACACGGAAGGGTTCAGATGATCACCTGTGTCAAAGTCTATTGTCTGGTCTTCTCCCTCCGGGATCACCGAAGCAGGCGTAATCCTCAACCAGAGAGGGCTGATCCAACACTGAAGGAAGTCCTCGGTGACATCCCATGCCAACAAGCCTTTGCCGGCAAGGGCGGTGATGTTGCCAACAAGGGCCTTGAGCCACCTGGTTTCCTTTGGGGCTTCCGACCAGCTCTTGTTCGGGAGGGGCACCAGGCCGCGGTAGTGGATCCCGGAGGAGGGTGGGGGCTGGCAGTAAAACCACCTTGAGTGCCAGCCCGACCACGACGACTTCCAGGAGGAGGAGATGTAGGCGTCCTTCCTCCCCTCCCGAAGTCGAAATCCGGCCGCCGACGACGCCTCCACCGCTGGCCTTTATCCAGCGGAGGTTGTAGTAGTACCTCCAGAGCTCCAGGCTCGGCCTAATGCCAAGGTACGCTTCACACAGATGTGCGAAGACCGTCAGCATCAGGACCGAGTTCGGGTTGAGGTGAATCAACTCGAGCCCATAGAACTGGAGCACTAGGAGGAAGAAATGAGAAGGTGGGAATTGGAATCCACACCTGAAGAAGTCTGTGAAGATGATGGTCCAGGTCGTGTCTGGGCTCGGAACCGTCTCTTTCAGGGCCTCCCAATGAGGTACGAATACCTCCGGGAGGATGACCTCCTCCGCCATGAGCTTCTTGAGGGCGGTGGAGTCCATCACTGAGGGCTCGAACTCACGGATGACAACGATCGGTTCTCCCGAAGGAACCTCCACTAACCTCTTGGTCTCGGGGGACTTCTTCGCTGCGCTCTTCTTTCCCATGATCGTTGACGGTGATCGGCGACGATGAAGTGGAGATTGGAGACAGGGGCGCAAAGAAGAAGATGGGAATGCTAGGAAACAGAGAGCAATGTGGGTAAAACCCCAACTTTCGATTTCTTAAGAGATTCAATTTTCGCCTGACCGGAGCGCGGTTAACGGCACGATCTGTTCCATCGCATTAAATGCGGACAGTCACTTTTCCCACATGTGAGACGATGTGCGCGGGAAAAAGAGAGTTTGACAAACCCACGACCCCCGACAAGCGCGTTACATTTTGGCTAACGTCAACTAAACAATAGTGTAGAAAAAGGAAAGATTCTTCATCACCACGTGAAATTTCCGCCACGACAGTTCGGTTTCCCAGAAATCTACCAGGCGAACACGTGTCAGTGATCAACAGACCAAATTAAATCAAAAGATGCTTCTCGGGTAAGCTAGCCCAGAAAAATGCCTTGGACTACTCGGAGGTTTATCCTAACAAGGATGTCGCGACTACCCAGTAGAGATAGTACCTATTCGGGAATGTTGTCGACCAAGTACTCAATTCCTACAGAACAGTCATGACCTCACTTCACGTACTGATGGGGGGCTTGACGATGTATAGTATAGTATCCCGTATACGAAGAGGTATCGGTATACGATTCCCTGGATTATTGGAATAAGGATACATATCCGGTAAGGATCCCAGGAGATAAGGTAACCCCCCGTAAGGAGGAAGGACACCCCTAAAACTAGGAAGTCGATCCTGACGTTTAAGGAAGCCAGAGTCCTACTCGGGCATAAGTTCGTGTCCGGTACAGCTCGGGGAGCCCCCTATAAAAGGATCAGCAATCCTATAGGGGAGGAGAGGTACAACATGTCCTTTAGATCAGAGATCAAGTTAGAAGCCTGAAGCCATCCAGAAGCCCCAGCGATTCCCATGAGAAGACCCACCGCCTTGAAGGAGTCGAGCCCCATGAAACTAGTCGAAATAGGCTCCGATTAGGTCTAGGATAACCACTAACATACACATCCTTTGTAAGACGCTCTTTGATCAATATATACGAACAAGACGTAGGGTTGTTATCCTGAGGGAGGCCCGAACCTGTATAAAAAGGGGTTTCTTGTCGTCAGATCTCTTGGCCTTGCGCCCTAGGGGTCCCTACCCAACAACAAATATCTCTCTCAGACTACCATAAGATCAGCGGTTTACCAATCATCGACAACAGCCATCATTGGATTTCGAGCTATTGGGACTTGCGGAGATGGAGGCCAAGGAGGAAGCTTTCATTTCCTGACTCAAGTAGGCTTCTTGGTGGGAATAGCCTTCTTGGCTTGAGGTTGCGAGTGAGATCCCCCTTGCCTTTGTGCCCCCTCTTCATGTTTCTGCGCAGTGGAGGGGGTGATGATGGTTTTGCTGCTGCTAAAGCTGTAGCTGTCTCTGTAGCCCTATCCCTAGCTACCTTGGCTGCCTCTGCCTTGGTAGCCACTAGCTAAGTGGCCTCTTCCCTTGTAGCCTTAATTGTTGATGTTTCCTTCTTCCTTGCTCTGGCTTCTGGAGCCAACCTTGCTTTATGGGATTTAGGAGACTCAGGCTCCGCATCCTCATCGTCATCATCATCATTGTCATTGTTAGCAGGAAGGGGATGATGAGCGATGGTCTTGGGGGACTTCTGTCCCTTGGAGGGAATGTTCATCTATTGTAAAGGCTCAATAGGCTCTAGAGGAAATCCTTCTCTCCCACTCATGGACTAGCAACTGTATGAGGAAATGACCATGATCTCTCCCTCCTTATGAATCTATTCCTCTCTGGGGAGGAATCAATCATCTAAGGTGAAGGAGGAAGGCTAGCCTCAAAGTCATCATTGCTCTTACGACTCTCGGAACTCATCCTATCAAGTGGAATAGATAGAGGAGAATAGTACATGAGTATACATGTGATATAGGATTAAAATGATTTGGTTTAAAATATTTTATTGAAGGAAGACATAAGAAAGTCAGGTTTTCAAGGAGTCTTGGAAGTTCGAGGATCAAAGTCAAAGATTCCAGAAATTGTCTTTGGACACATTTCACAAAGAACTCAGAAATTCTGAGATTTTCTTAGAGCCTCTGAGTTGTGCGTCTGTCTAGATAAGGAGTAATGTCGAAGTTTTGGGAAAATTTGTGGTCAGAAGCGATATCCGGAGCATCTGAGTTTATCTTAGAGTTTTCAACCTTTGTCTGTATAACATTCCCATTTTGCTAATATATGTAATGTATGTTGATGTGCATCATTAATATTTTGTGTCATTATTTGTGTTAAATCTGAAATTGAGGGGAATTTAAAAACTTAAAAAATTATGAAAATAAAAAAAACCCTAAGTACAAAAATTTTGCAAATCAAAGCTGCATTAAGCAAAGGAATTTTCCAATGTTAGAATCTCTTCACAATTTATATGTAAGTTTAATATAATATTTCTGAGGCTCTGAATTTTTTTCATATTTTTGGGATAAATTTATAACATACTTGTAGTTCAAACCCAAACGGGCCCCAACAGTTGCATGCCACCCAATCGCGTGCCCACAGCCACCTCCTGCTTCTAGCACAGCAATGCCACCTCAGCCTCTACCGCTTCAGCAGGAGACTCGCCAAGCCATGCCACATCCATTCCTCTCCTCAGCGCCACGATTCAGCGCTAGAGACATTTGCCTCCATCCTTGGATGGAATTCTGACCATTCGTCCCTCTTATTGATCGCCACCATCATATTAGCTCTTATCTTCAATTGACTGTGCAGTCAAACTCATCTTATCACCCTCTTTCTTACCACACAAGTTTCACCCCTTCGCTCGCTCTCATCCGTTGGGAATGCCACCGGCAACTTCTTCTCCGACGATCACCTGTTGCCGTCATATTCTTCCCCACTGGTGAACTTCCACCTCGGCCATCGTTGACCTTAACTTCTAGTAAGTCCTCATAGCTTCCTCTTGGTTCCCACCCTCTCTAACTTCCCCCTGAAGCTTTTCCTCACCTCAGTGGAAGCTCGGAGTGTCCGAAGTACCGTCGCCATGAAGCCATTGCTCCATTGTGCCGTCGCTGGTGCAAGTGCCGTTCCTGAGCACCTTCGCCCTAGCCAAACCCACAATCGAGCTTCTGGTAAGACCCTGAAGCTTTTGCACGCTTTTTATAGCGCATGTGCAACCTTTGCTGGCCTTTGCACCGATGACAGTTGTGCTAGTCTACCTGGAGTCATCACCGGCGATGCTCCAGTGATCCTAGGGCCATGCACCACCACTGTTGCATGCAGTGCGGTCCAAGGAACTGAGTGCGTGCATAGTTGGGCACAGTTGGTCCTGGAACCCACTGTGGCTTGAATGTGTGCCTCACCGGCATGCGAGCGCGAGCTCACCGGTGGAAGGTCACGATAGCACTAGAAGGTCATGATGTAAGTGACCCTGACTACGAGCGGTACCCCGTTGATGAGCTGCAAGGTAAGCAACCCCCTTTGAACACGTTGATAACACCTACTATTTCCAAATTTTACTATTGTGTTCAACTTAATATTACATACATTCAACTGCTACTTTATCAGTAGTTAGTTAGATTTCTAATCTATGCATGAAACTTCCTTGTAACCTAAATATCATGTCAATCCTTACCAATCTAGTAAGATTAAGAGCTAGTCAAGTTTTTAGCAGTCAGTTATCTTATTATTACATGCTTAGCCATGCTTAAACTTGTTGAGTCATGATCCTTCGGATGGTCCGATGAATCAGTATATCATGGCTAGGTTACATGTGATGTTGTTCAGAGACTACTGAGAAGTAATTAAAGAACTTGACTAATAACCATTGGGCTTAGACGAGAGTCCATGGTTGGGAACATGGTGGGGTGTTTTGTCTTCTCGCAAGGCTGGTTTCTGATGTACATTGACCCAAGATTTGCGTACTTCTACACGGGTGGTATAATGGAACCACTCATGACTAAATAATTTTCCTAGAATTAGCATATGAGATGCTTTATTTCATCGTTTCCATTTGCAATGTGGGTGAAAAATGATATGATTGGGCATCTTAATATAAGGGTCGGGTGGACACGCAATCTTGAAGAGATTAGGGTTATACCTCGACTCACAACTTGTGGGACCGTGTCAGAGTTAACGAATGGGCTGGTGTACATGGACTGGCCCATAAGTATTGCATGGTCATGTTCGATCAGCCTCCGCCGGTACACCTCGTTAAATGTACTAATTCCATGGCATTAGGAATCAATCAATAGGTCTAGGTTAAGATGTACACCCCTGCAAGGTTAGAACAATTCGAATAGCCATGTTCACGGTTATGGATAGCTTGGTGATTACCTGCATAGAATTAGAAAATGTCAGTGTTACTTTAAAATTTCCAACTTTAGTTCAAAGAAGTAAATGACTACTTCCTCATCGGTGGTTTGAGCAAGAGTCAAGTTGGTCATAAGTTGATGATAACAGAAGTAATATAGTAGTTTTGAAAGAATGTTCGATTATCCTCTTATAACTTGATCTGGTAGTCGCTTTTCATCTATTTAGAGTAATGACAAGTAAAAACTTCGCTTTATGCAAATTAGCCCACAAATATCCCTTATTGATACCTTATGCATCTATTTCCATGTAACTTTAGCGGAATACTTTTGTACTAATCTTGCAACATTGATATTTTTGTGCAGAGGAGATCATCCCTTCTGAAGATGGTTTCTTTATAGAGATCAACATCAACGACGAGTAGACGTTAGGGATCCTAGGCAGTGGTTTGGCCCAGGATTTGGTAGCCCGGTTTTCTCTATTCTGCTATCACTTTTGGCTTCACTACTTGTGGCTTCTAAGCCACTTACAACTTTCCAATGTGCATTTGATACTTGGTCATGTGATCACTTGTGTGAATAAGTTGTTAAACTTACTCACTTAAGATTTATATGTATTATTGCAGTTTTTGTCAAGTTGAAAAGAGGCTAATAAAGAAGACAAGGTGTATGCGTTGTATATGTATATGTATATGTATATGTCATCTATTTTTATTCTTCTCCATTGTCACAAAATTTAACATTAGGTCATAGTAGCAATTATAGTAGCTCATGTTATAATTAATCAAAAGATTAGCATAAGGTACCGTGAACTTAACAAAAATATCCGTATAGCAAGTAGTGCAACTATTTTTGCAAGTATAAGTGAAGCATTCTTTCATTTCATCTGTTTTGCAATGCTCACCATTAAACCATCCCAACATAAGTTAATAAACAATAATGGTACCCAAATTACAAGCTACAACATGATGAAATTTAGAGCAAGACAATGCACTAATATTTAAACAATCATGTAACAAGCAATTTGGCATATAATCAGCACCAATATTGGGGGTCATATCAAAATGATGAAGCATTGCAAAATTGTATTCGCTTTCAAGCCAGCAGGTTTCAAATTAGCAAAGTCATCACATGTTATGCAAATTTCATGCACCAAGAACTCATTATCTATGCCATACTCTCCAACCAAGTTAAAAGCAAGGTCAAGGACATAAACACTTTTCAAATATTTCAAACATGTGATTTCAACAATTTATTTTTAGCATGTGACATAAAGTTTTCACCACCTCCTCCTGAAGAGCATCTAGTTCTATGGGATCAATGGCCTTCTGCGATATTGTGTTAAAGAAAGAACACAACCTTATGATTGTTTCTTGAACCTTGATAGGTAGAATATTGTGAATAGCAATCGGGAGTAGCTGAGTGAGCAATACATTATAGTCATGAAAGTTCATGCCAATCAATTTTAAATTTTCAGTTGACACAAGTCTTCTGATGTTTGAGGAGTAGCCAGACAAAACTTTTAAACCATGTAGGAAATGGTACAACTCTTTTCTCTCAGCCCTACATAGAGTATAACAGGTAGGTTCACAAAACATCGAGTTGGTATCTATCTCTTTCAGGTGTAACTCCTTTCTGATTCCCATGTATAGCAAGCCATGTCGAACCAATCACGCTATCACAAACATTTTCTCTACGTGCATAATGTCGGTGCAGCGACGAACTTGCAGATGCTCCCAATAAGGTAAGTTCCAGAATATTGACCTCTTCTTCCACACGGCCTTCTCTGAGGTACCCTTCACTTTCCTTCCCTTCCCATACGTGAATTTTATATCCGTAACCATAACATATACCTTTGTACCACTAAATTGCATTGGGGGTGTATCGTCCTTGTTTTGTCCATTGACTTGTTTCTTCATTCAACAGTATAGGTGATCTCTCCAAAGGAACCTACGGTGCTACATGTACATGATTTTCCCCAAATGCTTTTGACCCTTTAGTACTCTACCCCAGAAGGTTAGCAAGGGCAGGATAATCATTTATGGTGCAGAAAGCAAGCTACACAGATTGGAGTTCTCTCGCTTGTGAGCATCAAATACATCTTTCCCGTTGGTCCACAGTTTTATGACATCATCCATCAATTGCTCCAGGTAAACATCGATATCGTTTTGAGGTTGCTTTGGTCCTTGCATAAGTATCGCCATCATAATGTACTTCTGCTTCCTGCACAACCAAGAGGAAGTTTATAGATACATAGATTCACATGCCAAGTGCTATGCCGACTGCTCATGTTTCCGAATAGGTTCATTCCATCTGTGCTCAATCTAAACCTTATTTTTCTTGGTTCCCTCCCGAACTCTTTAAATTTCCTATTGATGTTTCTCCACTGCATAGAATCAATATCCTCTCCATCTTTCTTGCGCTTCTCAGCATGCCAACACAACAGTTCTGCATCCTTTTTGGGTTCACAAATAAATGCTTCAAATGGGGAATTATAGCAGATACCACATGACCTTAGTTGGAGTCCCTTTTGTCACCTCGTCCTCCTCATCTTCATCGCCTTGCTCCTTATACTTGTATCGAGATGACTTGCACATTGGACATGCATGGAGATTTGTGAACTCTTCATGGAGTCCTTCAGACAAGCGTATTCACTGTATTTCCATTCCCATCGGATAAAGAACCTTCTTAGCTTGATACGTACTTCTAGGCAACTCATTTCCCTCTAGAAGCATGTCCGCTATGAGACCTAACAACTCCCTGAAACTCTTGTCTAACCACCCATTGCTTGCCTTCTGTTTCAAAAATTCAAGCACTGATAACAATTTTGTGTACTTATCTTGCATCCCTCAAAAAAAGGTTTCTCCAAGTCCCCCATTAAGACTTTGAATTTCTCGTACTCCAGCGTATTACAGTTCCCTTGTGCATGACACAACATCACATCCAAATGGTGACCATCATCTGACGATGTATCTTCATCTGAACCAGAATTGACATCATCCAACATATAGTTATCTTCTTCCACGACATCCTCAGTACCACCTTCCTGTATTGTCTGCTGCTCACCGTGACTTGTGCAACATGTGTACCGCTCTATGAAACCCCTACGAATCAAGTGATCTCGGATCTGCTTTGAGTTTTCAAACATGTGTACGTTTTAGCAGTCTTTGCATGGGCAACTAATATATTGTTCCCCTCTGTTCAACTTATACTCTTTCGCGGCTCTTATGAAATCTGACACGTTGTTAAGGTACTGTTCACTTAAGCGGTTATCATCGTACATCTAGCTTCAGTCCATCTAAGTGATACATATAAGTAAATTTAATTATGTTAAATATTGAGGTTCACAAAGTGACTACCAAGAGTTAATTAATCTATACAATATTAATAAATATTAACCTTACTATGTCCTTACAGTTTTGACTATATGTGAAGAATTATTACCAATATTATATTTCATTCACGAACATATAACCTACCAATAATTACATATTTTTTACGACAAGCACGACTTAATATAAGACTTAATTGATAAATAGAATTTTAATTAATCATGCCATTAATATGTGGGATTTTACTATATCAAAACACTCAAAATTACATTTCGTGCAAAATTCCAACAATTACAATATTCATTTACGAGATAATATAAATCAATTATAAATAATGAATTACTCATATATGCTATATATACACATCTATCTCTTTCATAAAATCAAAACCATTCAAATCTATCATTTTCCCATGTTAAAATATCTAGCCACATCCTCCGTATAGTAATACAGCCAATTATATGCTTCAAATTCAAAAAAAATACAAATTGCCATAACCTAACTAGATCTACATTCTCTCTCTTTACCATATTAGATCTAGCAAATTAATCAATTTTGTAAACCAATCACTAACTTTAGATCACCAATGTGAAATAGATATGCAATATCCTCTCCAAATCCATTGTTTTTTTTTGGCTCAATTCAACCTCTAGGCCAAAAAATCACCGGAGATCCGCTGCCATTAGTGTTGTGTACGAACAGAACATTTAAAACAGGGAGCTCGGTCTAGGTGGTAATAAATGGCGCGTCTTATCTCAAGCAGTTTTCAAATAAAACTACCACCTGTGATAAGGCCATCATCACAGGCGGTTCTTATTAAAAGCCTCTTGCGATATGTCATCTCAATATCGCATGCAGTTCTTACAGAAAATCGCCTGTGATATCACATCACAAACGGGTCATTGACCCGTCTATGATAAGTGTCACTTCGTCTTCACAGAGTCGCTTTGTTTCCTACACTCTATCGCTTCATCTTCAGTGCTCCACAAGCAGCTATTTTCCACGCTCTACAACTCCATTAAAACCCCATTCCTCTTGCGCTCCACAGCTGCATTCCTCTCCCCTTCGCCGATCCAAGCCAACCGTGCTGCCAACACCATGGACTCACCGATTAGCTAGCCGTTCAACTATTCCTCCGAGGAGGACGAGCGAAAGATGGCGGTCTCCTCTGATAAGGAGACCGACCTCTCCAATGAGATGATGGCATTCTCCTCCGATGGATGACAACGGCTCTCCGCCACCGCCCAACTCGGAGGATGAAGAGGAGGAGGAGGACAAGGATGAGGACAAGGAAGAGGAAGAAGAGGAGGAGGAGGAGGTCACCAAGGAGGAGGTCATTGGCGCCAACCCCGACGATGAGGACTGGGTGTCGAACGACTCCGAGTCCAGCGACACCGATGATGAGGACTCTAACGATGGCGAGACCTCCACGGCTCAATCCGGCATTTACGATGCCAATGGCCTGCCGAGTAGGAGGCATACAATCACATAGCTAATATGTAGCAATGAAATGAAGTTTGTTGTAATGGGGGATTTTGCTGTAATGAAATGAAGTTTCATTTGCTGCATGTCCTGTCTCATGAACATCTATGGTGGGAAAACTCACTTGACCCGTTAGTGATGATCGTCACAGATGAGTCAAAAATTGAGAACATCGTCTGTGATAAGGACCTCATCATAGGCGGTTCGTACTACAAACCACCTGCGATATGTCCTCTCAATATTGCAGGCGGTTCTTACAGAAAACCGTCTGTGATATCTAGCCATCACAAGCGGTTCACATCTCTAGGAGTTAACCTAGGTGGTCCTATTTGCTAACCGCCCGTGATCTACCATACTAGAGGCGGGTTTTGAAGAACCACCTATGATGTGGGGTCTTCCATGACCCATTTTTTAGTAATGTCATCTCTTACGTGTAGTGGTAGACCTTTTCTTGATATTTTGATTCAGCCATGCACAAAGTAATTTCTGGCCTTGTGAACCTGTTATTTATTCTAGGGCCGCATAGCTCATGTACATGGCCATATTTCCCGCGGTTAAGCTAATGAACCATCCCCTCTTTTCTTAGTCCTGGCCGTCTCTCCGCGCTTTCAACCACAATAGAATTCTCCTTGGTACGATCAGGTCAATTGACATGATTGTTTGACGATAACTAGGCGTATACCTTCCAATTCCCGATAGGAGGGAGCTCCTGCCAGAGCTTCATGTGGTCTCATCGGAGCTTCATCTTCTATGCTGGCTTGGCTAATGTGGTCGGTGCTAGCTCGTGGCAGCCCTTGGCGAACCTTATAAATAATTCGCTTAGCCGAGATCTGTTTTCCAATGTCACCCCCTTCTTCTCTCCTACTGAGATGGGAGGTGCCCTCCCCTGGATTTGCGGCTCAGTTCCCTTTACCTTTTATGTTTTCTCGAATCCTTGTTTTTGCTTGCATCTAGTTTGTCAGCCTTACATCAAAAACCTTTTGATGGCTGGCAAATCCTTCTCTATTCTTCATCGTTTTCCTTCTTCCCTATCGAAGCTGGCCACTTGGGGGTGGCACATGCAGTCCAAGAGGTTCTACTATTCAATTCCCTCTCAAACTCCATTGTAGGAGGCCCTTTGTAGTTTAAGGGCTGGTGGCTGCACGGCATACTCAATGGAGGTATTTCGGCATTCCGAAGGTGGCTTTGGCCCATTTCAAGGGTCTTCAGTTGCCTCGGACAAGCGCATCTTCAACAACACTGGTGCCGACGATGTCAGCTACCTCTAGGCCCTTTTTGTGCGAATCATTAGGAGGCCCTCAGTTCTTGGAGCTCCGCCTCAACGCACCTTGCAGCCAAAGGTTCAAGCTCGTCGACGACAGCAGGCTTCCCTCTAGGTCGGCGAAGGGGGGCATCCAGCGACACATGTACACCCACATAGAGTCAAGGAGGCAGGCATGGCAACAGTTCTTTGCTGCTTCCTCACAAGTGTTCCTAAAGGGCAGTTCTATAATTTCTTTCTTCTCTTTGCCCTATCTATTCAGGGGTGTACCTGTAATTCTCAAGTGGCTTCTGCCCCCTTTTAATATAAAACGAAGCAGGGTACTTTCAAAACTATTATAAGTACGACGTCCGTATTGTTTCCTTGTAAAATTCTCACGTTCCATTGTTGAATCATCTGACGTACTGTATATAGCACACCGCTTGGCCCTAGAAGTTAGGCCCTGTTTGGTTGGACTTTTCAGCAGCTTTCCATTAGAAAAAGCTACAGCCCAACCAAATAGCCAGCTTTTGAGCAGTTTTCACCAACAATAGTTGTGGGTTTTGCAGTGCAAATTCAGCTATTTGAGAAAGCTGTCTTTCCCAGCTTTTTGTAATGTGCTGAAGCTTCTGGGCTCATTTTCTAAAATATTGTAGATAATTTAGATCAACTCAAAGCCATATATTCACTTTCCAATAGCTGCAACAGCTTTTTTAGATAGTCAGCCAATAAGGGCCTGTTTGGTTGGGTTGTGGCTATTGACAAAGCTGCTATTGACTGGCTGTCTAGAAAAACTACTGTAGCTGTGGAAAAGTAAACATATGATTTTTAGTTGATCCAAACCATCTATAGCATTTTGAAAAATGAGTACAGTAGTTTCAGCACATTGCAAAAAGTTGGCAGAAAGCAGTTTTTCCAAATAGCTGAATTTGCACTACAAAGCCCACAGCTACCATTGACAAAAGCTGTTGAAAAGCTGGTCGTTTGGTTGGGCTACAATTTTTGTCAATAAAAAACTGCTGAAAAACCCAACCAAACACCTCCTAATAAATTTGTCAATAGTCATAGCCCAACCAAATAGAGGAATACTCATAGCAGCGTTCGAGACGGAGCTCTTTCTTCGTGTCGTTTGCTGCCGTGTCCGTTCTAACGGCTCACATAACCAATCATACAGCCGGCATAAACACCTCCCAACAAAATATCGTCTCCCATGTCATGGCGGAGAGTACTGCCGCGGCGTTTTTGTCTTTGCTTCCACTGGCCAATCATTCTCCAGCTTCCCGAGCTCACTCGTTCATCTCAGCGTCATTCGTGGCGTCATGGGCATGGCTAATTTCGTGCACTGCGAACTTGGGAGTTAACCCGTAAACGTGTAGAAAAAAAGAACTGAAGAACCTCGCGGTACGAATCTTAGTGAAGGAAAATAAGCACACGCACCCTTCAAGAATCAAGATGGCAACTTATCAAGTGTAGATTACCAGGTGTAATCGTACAGCCCCGGCCGATTAAGGCACCAAATCCACATTAAAAAATAAAGAAAAATCTGTACGTCATTCTCAAATGATATATGATTCTAAAGTTCAAATTCATTTGAGTAAAGAATAATAAATGGAGAAACATCTGATAAATGGTAAATTAAAAAGAAAATAAAATGTTGTAAATTTATAAGTAAAAGAAACATATGACAAATGGTAAATTAAAGTTTTGCAGATTTATTCTCGATCTCTATCAATTCTAGGCGAGTGCTTGGAGGTACGCTCGCATGTGTTTATGTGTGAAATTGTGGTAAATGTCGATGTGTGCATCTTCCCTGTGACCGCACAAAATCTAAGAAATGATGAATTGATAGTTGCGAATGACGCTTGTTGTGGGCTCGTATGAGGTAGTGGACAACGAGGTCACCAACTCCGGCTGAACTGATTAGGTTCGGCGGGGAGAGGATGAGTGGGAATGGTGTAGCAAGGCAATGTCTTTGTTGAACATAATTGGTCGAGGAGGAAAGGGCGCGATGGAAGCAACAAAAGAATTCAGAGCTCGCTGGTAGGACGCCAAGGGGAGAAACTAGTAGAAGAGGCGAGCCAAAGAGGTTCAGTTGGGAAAACCAGCCTTGAGGGAGATGATTTTGGGATGCTTGATCTAGCACGCACGCGTGTAATAGAACTTCTTTTTTTAAAGAAATATCAACCCTAACTTTGACACCTATAATGCACATAGTCACACTTTCATTACATGATAATAACAAAAGTGGTGTCAAATAGCAAAAAGATATGAACGGCTACGTTAAAATAAAATCCAGTATTACATAGTTTATACAATAGCATCTAAACCAGTACATAATAACAGACCGTACTCTCCCGCGCCAGCCACTGTGGACCTACTCTGACGAGTAGCATCACCTTTACTTCATAATTTAAGTGTTTCTAATAAAAGCAAAAAATATTCTATTGCTAATTAATTAATTATACTGAACGTCCCAAATATCTTTTGATACGAGTGTACGGAGCTCAAAGCTACAGCCTAACAAGATCGAACAAGTGGTCAAGCGTGGACCAGACCTCTCTATAAAACCCAGGCACCGGGATGTGAGCTTGTACCCGAACCCAGTAAAATATTCGCCTATCGCCGGCGAGATGGCCCACCGCCACATCCTCCTCGTCGCGCTCGCCGTCCTCGCCACCACCGCCGTCGCCTCCTCCTCGTCCTCCTTCTCCGACTCCAACCCGATCCGGTCCGTCACCGACAGCGCCGCTTCCTCGCTCGAGTCCACAGTCCTCGCCGCGCTCGGCCGCACCCGCGACGCCCTCCGCTTCGCGCGCTTCGCTGTCAGGTAAGCACCCCAATCCCCCACTTAATCACCCACCCACCGTGCGCTCTGCCTCGCCCCGCCACGCCGCCGTTCGTCCTGACAGCCTGGTTAAATCCCCCTGCGCAGGTACGGCAAGAGCTACGAGAGCGCGGCGGAGGTCCAGAGGCGGTCCGGATCTTCTCCGAGAGCCTCAAGCAGGTCCGCTCCACCAACCGGAGGGGCCTCTCGTACCGCCTCGGCATCAACCGTAGGATCTAGAGCATCTTCTAATCTGGACCGTCCGTTTCCGGTTCCCCGGGTCCTCGGTCCTCACACGTTCACCGGTTTGCTTTTTCGCAGGCTTCTCGGACATGAGCTGGGAGGAGTTCCAGGCGAGCCGGCTCGGCGCGGCACAGACCTGCTCGGCGACGCTCGCCGGCAACCACCGGATGCGGGACGCCGCGCTCCCGGAGACTGTAAGTGCCAGGTTTACCCTCATGTCCCATCACATGAAGTTACGGTTGCTCTAGAAGGGGCGGGACGAGTAACAGTCGGACGCGCGGGTTCGCATGGTCTAGACAGTTTTTGGTATGAGGTACTGTTTGGAACGCATGAATTTCATTTTAATTTGCGTTTCAGCTTAGGCTTTGTGAGAGTTGCTGCGGGATTTGCTCAGGCTGTAGTAGTTGCTCAGTAAGCCCCACCATGTGTTACCGTCCTTGGGATTTTTGTCTTTTTTTAGAAAAATAGGGTTGCCCCGGCTCTATTTGATTCATGAAACCAAAAGTAGTTCAAGCTAGCACCATAAGCATAAAAAAACGAAGAGCATTTCTCCAGAGAGAACAAGGGGTACAAATAGTAAGCCTACAGAACAGCAAGCGCACAAACTACAGCTTCAGTCTGTCTGGCTTGTCTGAGCATTGAGCAGCATCGCATTGTACCAATTTGTATTGGAGATCAGGTATATGGGAGCGCTTGGTGTCCGATTTCTTCAATGCCAAGCAATCCTGAGCAATTCTCCCCTTTTCTTTTCCAGCAGCCGAAGGCACTTGTTTAGGAGTGTTGAGTGTGCATGTTTGCATAGCGGCTTCGAGCTGCGGGTGAATTTGATCACAAGATCCCAGATATCGTTGATATTCTTGCAAAGTCGATCCTGAAAACAGAGATCATTGCGAAAATTCTGTAAACTCCACAAGGAGGCAGAAGCGATGATGTTCAGTTTACTATTCTTGTCATTGTTAAGCCACCAACGGCAAATGGAATAAAAGTCAGAACCGACATTGCAATTGAATATAAGAGATACCTCGTGCCAAATTTGTTGAGCAATCACACATTCAAAGAATAAATGCTGAACAGACTCTGTTTCCTTGTAAAACAAACTAGACATCTCAGGAAGGTTTTACCGTTTAGCCAAAATATCCCTAGTGAGGAGTTTATTATGAGCAAGCAGCCAGAGAAAGATGTATATTTTTGGTGGTAGACTAATTGCCATATGGCAGGAGTGAAAACTGATCTAATACCACCATTATTCACAGAAGTGTAGAAAGAGCTGACAAAATAACCGCCAGAGGGATGCAGCAACCAAATAGGTTCATTCTCTCCCAAAGACAAACAAGTGTTACTCACTAGAACTACCAAGTCAGACTATTTAGCCATAAGATCAGAGTCTACACATCTTCTAAATGTTAACCTTAGTTCATTACCATACCAAACTTGTGCAATAGTGGCAAACTGCTCATTGCAAATAGTGTACGACTCCCAAAAGGAAGTGGCCAGAGTGCAATCACCACACCAAGGCCCCGTTCGGGACTCCTCCGCTCCCCGCCGATCCCCGAATCCGGCTCCCCAAACCGCGTTCTGCGCTCCGCGCGCCAAATCGGGAGCGCTCGGCACGTTCGGCTGGCCCGCTCCGGCTTCTAGCGCACGAGCAGGCCGCGGCACAGGCGGGCGCGGAGGGGTAGAGGAGGAAAACGAGGCCGGCGACGAGGGCGAGGAGGGCGAGGAGGGCGAGGAGGAGCTCCGGCGTGGGTCGGGGCGTCCTCCGGCACGCGAGGCGGCACGGAGCTCGGGGCGAGGCGGTGCCTCGCCGGATCCGCCGCGGAGGAGCGCGGAGCTCGGGCGGGATGGGCGGCGGCGGCGGCGCCTCGCCGGATTCGACACGCGGAGCTCGGGGCCCCCGCCGGATCCGCCGCGGAGGAGCGCCGAGCTCGGGCGGGATGGGCGGCGGCGGCGGCGCCTCGCCGGATCGAACCGGTACGCAGCTCACTTACCGGTGGCAACGCGGGTAAATATCGTCCAACTCCGCCTTTCGCCGATCCGCGGAGAGCCAAAATCGTCGCTCCGCGTTTTTGTGCTGCACGCCGCTCCGCTCCGGTGATTTCGCTCCACGGAGTTTTTCCGTTCGGGACCGCTCCGGCCGTGCCGCGTGCGGAGCCAGGAGCCGGAGGGTTCCCGAACGGGCCCCAAGTATCCTCCCAAAATTTGATATGGTGACCATTACCATGTTTCCATTTATACCCAACTTTTGGTGCTCTAGCAGCCCATGTGAACCCTTTCCAGAAAGGAAAAATCTGATTCCCAGAAGTACAAAAAATATTTGGTTTACTATTGTATTTATAATCTGTCAGTAAGATCTTCTCTTTTAAGTTTAGTGTAGCAAAGGAGTACACCAAGGTACTTAAATGGAAAAGATCCAATTTTGCAATAGAAAGGCTGAGCATAAGCTCTAGTTTGAGTATCATCTAAATTCAGAGTAAGCAGATCACTTTTATGGTAGTTGATTTTCATCCTGGAGGTCTTCTCAAAGCATGTCAGAATCATTTAAGGTTCCTAGCTACATCAATATTTGCTTCTAGCCATTCCCTCCGTTCCATAATGTAAGGCATATTTTGATTGGTTAAGATAAGACTTTGATCAACCATTACTCTATTGGTATTCAAAAGTACTTATGATTGTGACTTTAGATCACATAAACCACATATTAATAGAGTAATTAATGGTTAAAGTCTTGTCTTAACCAATCAAAATACACCTTATATTATGGGACGGAGAAAGTATTTGCTTATAGAAATAGCTGATTATACAAGGTAATAACCCCGTAATAATGTGTTGGCAGTTTTTTTCAACATTTTAGTGAAAACATCAGCTACCAGGTTAAAAAGTAGTAGGGAAAGAGGGTCCCCTTGTTTCAAACCTTCATGCTGGCTATTTGTATAATTAATTCTGATGAAAAAGATCCACCCTGTAAAATACATTTAATCCACCCCCTCCAGGTGGGTCCGAACCCTCTGGAGGAGAGCATTTAATCCTCGGGACTTTATGTCCCCTGACAAGCAAGACTTTTTAGCCACTTTCTTCTATCGTCTCAGCACATGATGTAGTTAAAGTTGCTGCATGCATTCTACCAATGAAACTTCCTTCTCCGAATTTGTTTTTCTTTGACGGGATTGCACTCATTGGTTAACAACTCGACCCCTCGCACACGGTATGGCCATGTGGAATTCACACTGATCATCTGCCTGTAAGGATTGGGGTACAACATTTCTGGCTGTATATATGGCTGTGGGAAGACTATAGCATATATGTCCGGTTGTGGTCCTTGCAATTTTGCAATCTCTTGTGTCGCCAGATACAGCAATGGGGTTGTTGTACGTATTAATCGACCATTAACGTTGGGCGACGTGTATTTTGGGCATTTCGGTATGGAGTAATGTTAGTGATGTTGTGGTTGCTGCAGAAAGACTGGAGGGAGGATGCGATCGTGAGCCCCGTGAAAGATCAGGGCCACTGTGGCTCCTGCTGGACCTTCAGGTAAGTACTGAAAAAACAGCACCTTTTTTCTGATTCTGTATTTTGTACTGTTCTAACACAAAACTGCAGCAGTATTTTTTCCCGTGTGCTTTAGTAATTTTGCTATGTCAATAATCAAAGTACCAATACTGTCCCTGCTTATGGTGAAGCGTGCTAATATATGGGGATTACACTAATGATAGTTGAGTTGGCATGCTTTCCAATTTATGGGTAAAAGCTGCTTATGTTATCCGACAGGAAGTACCGGTTGGAGTCTGTGTCCAAATTGCTTGTCTGGGCCATAGTCCACAGGGCCTTTAAGTCAATGATGGTCTTGAAAGTAATCAGCATGGAGGCACCTTCGAATCGTGCTGCTTTTAGTAAAGAGTTAAAAACTACTGGTGTGCCTCAGGATGGGGGCCGACAGATCACTCTGTTGGTGAAGTTGTTAAGTTGCTGGCTCTCAAGAGCCGTAGTTGAGAACTAGAGATCTTTCATCACAGATACAATCACGAATTATTTGAAAATGTTCAGCATGCGAGTTAAACTATTGCGCTCGTGTGACATGCAAGCAAATAAACAATTGAGCAACTGACATAATTGTCTATCTAGTATTGCTTTCATGGTCTGTTTCAGTTGGTTTTTTGGTGTTTGGTGAGTTATCTTCTGGGGCCTTTCATGTTTCGCGTTCATTATTTCACACCTAAATAGAAGTAGTATATTTTGCAAATATTGTCACACCAGCATGCAGCTTTATATGCAGATAAGTTACAGTATCATATGAAGCCAGTAAAGTAGGCCTCAGTGGAAGAATTTGCTTCATGACTTGTGCAAAATTCAGCAGTTAACATCTGAGGAAAGTTAATTGCAACATAAGGCTGTAAAATCCACGCAATTAAAAGGAATCCTTTGCTTCATGACTTGTGCAAAATTCAACAGTTAATATCTGAGGAAGTTAATTGCAGCATAAGGCTGTAATCCACGCAATTAAAAGGAATACTTCGGTCAAGTGACATACCAATAAGATTTGTGATGTGGATCACAATCTTCAATAAGGTTTCTGCGCTAATTGCATGAACGAATTCATGTTCATGGCTAACATTCTTAATTTTCAAAGGATGGTAAAATTCCATAGTTACTTCATTAGTTTCGCCTTCATTCATGCCTTCATGTGCACAACAATTTCAATCGGAAGACCTAAACTGACAAATAACATAAAGTTGGCTTTGTAGGTTAACATGTGACATGAATTTTTTGATTGAGTGTGATTTATATATCTGCTTGCTTCTGATATTCTTGAAAAAAACATTTTACAAACTTACTCTGTTACATTTTGTCCATTTGCTATAAAAAGTATTCTCGTTGGCATCTGTTAACCAGTTCTGAAGTAACCTACAAGTAAATGACAAATATGCTTCAGAAACCAAGTGGCAAACCTAACACTGAAATCTTGTTCACACCATGCTTAGGCTCTACATTGTGAAAATGTTCCCCTGGAATAGTTTCCCATCATTGCGTCTTTTATGTGACTGTCAATCTAAAAGATATATCACGTTATAGAGTGTTTTCTGGAAAAAGAAAAGAAAGAGTGAAAAGTGTGTCCTACAAACAGAACAATTGAACTCCTTGTATGCTTATTCTTGCAGCACTACTGGTGCACTTGAGGCAGCATATACTCAGGCCACTGGAAAGGGCATCTCTCTTTCCGAGCAACAGCTGGTTGACTGTGCCGGTGCATACAACAATTTCGGATGCCACGGAGGCCTTCCATCCCAGGCATTTGAGTACATCAAATACAATGGTGGCCTTGACACCGAGGAGTCTTACCCTTACAAGGGTGTCAATGGTGTCTGCCATTACAAGCCTGAAAATGCTGCAGTTAAGGTTTTGGATTCCGTTAACATCACACTGGTAAGGAAAAAGGAACCCCGTTCTAAATTTCATTCGATGTTATTTAAAGTCAACTAATCTGAGTTTTAGTATATGCTTATTCTTGTTGTTGTGGTAAGGGTGCTGAGGATGAACTGAAAAATGCCGTTGGATTGGTTCGCCCAGTTAGTGTTGCCTTTCAGGTGATCGACGGTTTCAGGCAGTACAAGAGCGGAGTTTTCACCAGTGACGATTGTGGAACTACTCCTGATGTGAGTACTAAACCGTAGCCCATCAAACTACAATATATCATTTGAGCTATTTATGTTCAGTTTTACATTAATATGCTTCTTATGTCTTCTTTGATAAAAGAGCATCCTATCCCCTATCCTATTACGTTCTTGTCACCCTATTATTTTGTTCTAAAATTATAAGTTCTTATCACTTACTAGGATGTGAACCACGCTGTTCTGGCTGTTGGCTATGGTGTGGAGAATGGTGTTCCCTACTGGCTCATCAAGAACTCATGGGGCGCCGATTGGGGTGATAATGGTTACTTCAAGATGGAAATGGGCAAGAACATGTGCGGTGAGTATTCTGTACTTTTTTCATCTGGATATTATTGATATAGTGCACTCGCGTCACGATACTGACTTGACTATAAATGATGCAGCTGTTGCTACCTGTGCATCCTACCCTGTTGTGGCAGCATGAAGCACATGTGGATAAGTTTAGTGTCAGTTTGCTTGGCATCAATAATAGTTTCATGCCGAGTAAGACATGAAGATGGGGGTATACAGAAACTGAAACTTTCTTGTGCATATATAATCATAAGGACAGTATGAGCCCCGTGCCCGTACTCTTTTTCTGAATGGTTGCATGGTTCTGTAGGTAATCCAGCATTTGGGGTTTGACATGTCTATTACATTTTATTTCTGGGACAAATTAAATGGCCTATTCGTAGTGCACCTGGGACATCTTATCAGAAAATTACGTGCCATATGCAGACTGCTGTATATATATATATATATATATATATATATATATAGATATATATATATATCTAGCCCTCTACTATGTGAAGTTGAGTGATTGGAAAACTAGGAAATCATCAAACAAACGGGAGAGAGAACAAGAGAGAGGCAACGTTAGATTGCCAACCACCAAAAGAAAACAACTTCTGCGTTTCGCAAAATTGGTAACTTCGCCTGTATGGAAGGTAGCTAGCACTGAACTTGTATGTTCTACTTATGTGTGTATTTAAACGAGCATAACGAGTGACAAAATTTTACCACACAGCAGTGTGGTTGCTGCCTGCCGCCTCTTCGTCTCCGGACCGTTCCCACGCAGAGAGACGCGACCTTTCGTGACCAACGCATGTTTTCACCGCGACCCGACGAGTTTAGTTGCCCCCCTCTATATATGATTCCTGCGGTTTCATTTCTGCGTCTTGCTGTCATCATCAGCCCCAAGATCGCCGGGACAAACGACGACGAACGGTTGATCCGCCGCGTGCCGCTAGTGAGTTCCTTCGTGTTTCATCCCTCGCCGGATTTTCTTCTCTTCGAATGTTTAAATCATGTGAAGGTTTTTCCGAGCCTGCTTGAGCCTCACAAGACATCATGCATGCGATGGAACTGATCAACTGAACCATCCTTTTTCATGAACTGCTTGAAAAGTTTTCGTTCGTTTGGATACTTTCTGAATCTTATGCTCACGAGGAAGAGAGCACAAATTCCAGTGTTTATGTGAGTCGAGATGTACTCGACACGAGACCCCATCATAGTAGAAAGAAAATTACTTGACTCTGACATGGTGGGCCTTGCTATCTGTGAATCTTGTGGTGTAAGCCACTGCCACCGACTTACATTAGCGCCGACTTAATCGGGATTAACTGATTAACCGAGCTTCCTTGCCGGGAATGGAACATAACATGGCAAGGGATCTCGCTACTCACTTATCAATTTGGCATCCCAGTAGATCGAAATCCATAATGTGCGGTCGACCGTTCCCAGCGGTCAATTCCGACCGCTACAGTACTGCTACAGTACCATCACAGTAAAGCTACAGTACCACTACAGTACAGCTACAGTAACTGTCAGAAAGTTAAAAGCTGGAAGTAGAAACTTGACTGTGCTAAAGTAGAAACCTAACTGTGCTAAAGTAGAAACCTGACTGTGTTAAAGTAGAAACCTGACAATTTTCCGACAGCTACAGTAGCTGTCGGAAATTGACCGCTGGGAAGGTCACCCGTAAATTACAGCCCCCCCCAGTAGATTTCCACCCTTGGGATAATTAACCAGGACATTCCAAAAGAACAAGGGCAAACCGCCATTACGCCTGCGAGATCTTGTCTAGTTCAGTGTACGTGTGTGTGCGAGTCTCTTTCACCTGCGGTGTCAAAAGTCCATAACCGACTTTGTTTTCTTGGAAATTTTTGATTTGATCCGATCTCCCCTGCATGTGATGTGACCGCCCCCATCTGCATCTCTTTATCTCTGACTTGCCGGCTAAGAAACACCGAGCACTACTTAACAGAAGCCGTTTCACACCGCATGGCACAAATTTGCAACAATTTGTTCTGAGATTTTTTTGATACTGCCCTTTCCTTTGAATCTTGCTCCGGCGAATCGCTTTAGGTTGCAACTGGCTTGGATTTTTATTAATTGGCTTAGTAATTGGCATCAAGAACTTGCGAATTTTTGTCTATCTAATTTGGTAAGGCAGAGTGTAGTATGCGTATAACAATGTGTATCCAGTGAATAAGTTTTAATGCTTGCCTTCCTGTTCCTTCTTGGCAGAGATCTGCACTGCAATTAACCTGTGATTCAAGTCACTAAGATCACTTCTTTACGGTGTCAAATTGACAACTTGCGCCATGAGAAAAGTCGCAGCGCTTGTCCTGCTGATTTTGGCCTGTCTATGGTCGTGCCCTCGGCGGAGCAGCGGCTTCTCATGGAACATCTTCTCGTCGTCGTCGGCCTCAGCGGCGTCAGTGGTCAGAAACTCCGTCCCGATGATGGAGCTCGACGGCGCGGTCGCCGACTTCTCCATGGATGGCTCCAACGACCCGAGAGGGATGAAGCTGCTGGAGAACGCGCGGAGCAAGCTCGTCGGGCCGAAGAACTGCTGGCAGGACGCGTACCGCGAGCTCTTCGCCAGCTGCGGCGAAATCATGGCCGACAAGGAGAAGCAGTCGCGGCTGGCGTGGCACCTGAGCAGCTGCTTCCAGGAGGACTCCGGCCGGCCGGCGTTCCCTGCCTGCGGCGAGCGGTCCAAGATGGTGCATTGCCGCAAGAGGCTGGGCGACTCCGAGGGCAAGGTGTTCCTCGAGTTCTTCCTCGAGACCAACACCCTGTGCCACCAATTGCAGTAAGTTTTTGTCTCATTTTTCTAGACAAAATAGTGTGTCACTTTCAGTCGCCAATGCAACTTTTGTGCTGATCAAGTGTCATTATTTATCCTTTTCCTTCCAAAAAAATGTGTCATTTTTTATGCTTTATACTACTTATGTTGATTTTCTTTTTCCAGAGCTGAAGCCTTCAAGCATAGCACTGAGAGGCTCGTCAATGACCTGTCGAGGTCATCCAAGTCGGCCGAGGAGAAGCTCGAGGTGATTGAGGAGAGGTCAGATCAGATTATCAAAGAGTCTGGCAAAGTTCAGGACACGCTCTCGTCGATGGAGATGCAAGCCGATCGTCTAGCGGAGACGTCGAAGAGCGTCGAAGTCCAGATAAATGATGTGCTCGTTCATTCCAAGGATATCTTTGAGCGGTCCAAGGAGATTGCATCCTCTCAGGCAGAGCTCAGGAAAGGGCAAGCTGAGATGAGGGAGAAGATTGATGCTGGCATGGAGCGCATTCAGGAGTCGTATGAGAGTCTGGGGAATGGGATGGATAAACTCAAAGAGGAGGCTGTGGACATTCAGAAGGAAATAAGAACTGTTGGTGATTCCATGTCTTCAAAGATGCAAGATTTGCAGGGCACTGCAGATGACATTGGAAGTGTGGCCAGCAAATCATTAGAGAATCAGATGCAACTTTTGGACGGACAGAGTAAGGCGATGGAAGGGCTGAATAATCTCTATAGCTTTCAGTCACAAGCTCTTGAGGAAAGCAGGTATTGCATCTGTATCTATCAACGCTCACTTTACATTTGACTGAAAAAAATGCTAAATCATCTAAATAATTGCAGGGAAACAATACAGAAACTTGCACAGTTTGGCCAGCGTCAGCAGGAAGAGTTGTTGTCCAAGCAAGAACAAATCCGGGAAGCTCATGATCATCTCATTCAGAACTCGCACACTATACTGGAAGCTCAGGTTATTATTCTCACTTAAACTGATCTCGTTACATGATATGATGCTTCTACAGTTCTACTCTGTTATATACTGAACTTTCTGCCTGCAGGAAGAGTTCAGAGCAAAGCAGGCTAACATTTTTGCTGCATTGGACAAACTTTACATCCTCCACAACGCCATTCTAGCTGAGTCGCGTTTCATCAAGGCCTTCTTCTTCTACTCTTGCATTGTGTTTCTCATTTACATGCTCACAAGCGCAAAGCAAACGTTCAGCATCAGGGGACAACTATACTTCGGTAAGATTTCAGAACTATACTACTTACTGCATCTATTTTACGTCCTGCAAATCTTTGATTGCTATTCTGGCAGGTCTGTGTATCACGCTTCTGCTAGAATTGGGTCTGATCAAGCTCGGAGCTGGCGACTTTAACAAGCAATTCTGGGTGCTGTCCAAGGTGTTCTTGGTCAGATCAGTGTTCCTCGCTGTCGCCACTATTCAGATATTGCATTCTATATTCACATACAGGTGAGGAACTTCCAGACTACGCATATTCCATTTCTTTTACTTTTATTCGATCTCAATCTTGTAGCAATCTTATTTCAGGGATTACGAGATGCTGAACCATCGGCTGCTCCAAACACTGGTCGAGAAAGTCCGAGCGTTAGAGGAAAACGCAGGCAAGAAGATGCTGCCATACAGCGAGAGCGATGAGAGCTTGAGGAATTACTCATGGGTCTTCGACGAGTTGACGGATGAGGTAGACAGTAAAGCTGATCCGAACTACACCTTGCCCGTGCCGGAGCCAGCCCGCGGGAAGTACAACGCGTTCCCGGAGGAGGTCGGTGAAAACTCCATCACGACGTCGATTAGCCGGCGGTACAATCTGCGGCCACGGAGCAGGCACTGAGGAACGCTTGCTCCTCGTGTCATGCCGGTGTTTGGTACTATGATCTGCTACGTACGTACGTATTTTTTTCCGTGTGAGTTTGATTTTGCACCCCGTCTTAGCATAACGGATATGTATTGGTTTGCAGATGTTGACGAAATTCGTACGATATTGAACCTAATTGTTCTGAAGCTATAGCCCTTGGATAAAGTTTTCGTTGTAATTGAAATTCCGTGCATGTTGCTGAACGTATCGACGTTTATTTCGCATTTTGTGAGTTAGTCGCCTGATTAATGTCGCGCAATCGTTACAGTGTAGAGTACACACCGCTTCACCAAACAGAAATAGAAAATCCAAATCAATTAGGCCCAAAAAAAGCTATAGGAAACAACAACCGGTGTCTCAGCACGGCCAGCCCACTTTTGCTCAAGAATACTTTCTGGTAACTAGACCGTAGAGGCGTGCGTTGCCCGTCCACCTTTATGGAATATTAGTAAATTATTCTAATAATGATGTCCATGTAAAATTCTTATTAACAGGTGCATATTAAATAAATCAACATATGCTGAAAGAGCATAGTAGACGAGCTTGTTCAAGGTTTAGGTGGCTCTAAGCCCGTGTATTCAGAGGTAAACACTGATGGTCAGATGTTTCAGATTCGTGTCATGCGCATATTCCCGACTGATAAGATGTGAACTAACTACGAGCGCCTATGTGTGTCTTGAACGAAGTGCTCCACCCTGGCCGTATAAGTATCTCTAGTGGCTTGGAACGTTGCCTTCTTGTTCCTTGTTACCTGTTGGACCGGGCCACGGTGGGCACCATGCAGTCACTGGGCTGGGACGCATGGATACGATATGTAGCAGACTGATAGCAACAAGTATTTCTGATGCGACGGTATATATGGGTTGTTGCCTGGCTGAAACAGAGACGGATCACATTCTCTGCCTATTTGTTGTCATGTTGCTATTTTTATCCTTCCATTTCTATTGCTATTTTCATTTTTGATCCTCAATTTAAGGAAGAGATATATTCTTCAGCAGTAGGTTTAATTATGTCAAAAACTATTCCCGTGTCGTTGGAGGCACATAGGTAAATTGAGGCACAAAGCAATCACATGTGCAAATCGATAGTTCCTAGCACCTGATTAACCATGACAACATACGGTTACATCAGACATTGTGACCGATCCATAGCAAGATTTAGGGCATAATAGCAGTAGCGCTAATAGGTAATTAGTTGCTAAATATCAAGCTAGGGATTAGATAAAATCCATGGTTTCTGACGGCAACAAGGTCATAGGTGGCGCACAACCTATACACTGAAAGTTGGGAAGTCCTTATACCGATTGCAGCATATTTAGAATCCAATAGATTGGCCAAAATAAAGGACTGTGCAGGCAGTTGTGAGACCAGGCACACAAAGCAAAATAAGGCCCAGGATGAACAGTTGAAGCACCAAACGCAAACCACCTGCATCCAGCAAAAATTAAGCAAGTCCAGCATCAGGGCAGCACAGAGAGTAAGGCAGCTAATAATGTACACCATTCTTAAGCAACACAAACAGAATATGAAGGTAGCATAAGGAGAAAACATCTTTCATTGCAAATGACAGTACTTGAATGTGTAAGACATAACAGAATGCAGATTGTAAACGATGCAACAGAAATACCATGGCATGCATGTAAGAAGGATGGTAAATATATCATATCATAAAGTAAGCAAAAGGGAATTAGCAAGGTACCTTATTTGAACAGTTTCTTAGCCACGGTGCTCTCGGCCTGATCAATTGCTGGCCTGGAAAACTCATAATAATTCTTAGAATAACGCAACAGGTGAGATGGAACACTGGACGGGCTAGAAAACGATGTGAAAATAGAGCAAGACGCCGAATCTGACCTTTTCGTGTTTCGATCCTTTGTACCAGAAGCTGTATTAGCATTTGGATCCTTGGCCTGTTTGTTGACACTTGGGGGCATCGATAGATCCTAGCATCATGCAAAGACCGTCAGACACCTATAAGGAGCATGTAAACCAGATGGAAGTACTAAGAAGTAGGGAATTTACTTGTTCATTAACTGAAGAGCCAACCGCACCATCATCATCCACAACAGTTGCATTGTCCACCTGTGATTCGGCATGAGAAGCAACACAAAAAACATTTGCAACCATCTATTCAGTATGTTGGATCGGTGGCTTCCGATTGGGGTGAATGTCGAATTCAACTTTTTCTTCTGAAAACAAGAACACAATACAAAATATTCAAATCAGAGAATACAGCGGAAAACCATCGACAAAAACAATCAAAATCAGTGGAGCCAAAACCAGACAGATCGAAAGTTTCAGAGTAGAAATATCGGAGATTCCGACCTTACCAGAGGTTCCGAAGTGACTCTGTTTCTAAACTATCTAGAAAAATTGGAACTTCTGACTTCCGGGTCGGAACTTCCGATGTGGATCGGAACTTCCAGAACGAGGAAGTCGGAGCTTCCGATATTGGCAAAATTAGCAGACTAACGCTCGAAAAACGTTCGCAGATTTTGATCTACCCAACGGAATTGAACGAAATTTTGCACAATGATAGACACGAGACTTATGAAGCTATTCCAGTTGGAATCATGTCAAAATCTTGTCTGTGCTAATAGAAAAGGCCAATTACTATTTACTGTTTTCTAACTTCAAAAATCAGCCCTAGCTAATAAGATGAGCGAAAATAAAATCCTTGATTCCTAGGACCTTGTGAGGTATGTTGATAAGAAATTAACACGAAATCATCTCACATATCCTAGCAACATATTCCAAGCCCCAAAAGACAAGATTAAAACCACAATGAGAATCAAAATTGAAACCCCAAGAACTTGTCTTTCCTCCAATATAGATCTGAAATCAAGATGGGAATGAGAGATTTTTTGAGTATACTAGGATGAAATTAACATGAACATGATCTTACATCACTAACTTGCCATATCCAAGAGGTCTCAAAAGAGAAAGGCAAGAAAACAAAAAACCAAAGAGAGAGAAAGAGAGAAAGAGAGAAACTCAAGAACACGTACTCTCTTCTTGGAACTCTTCTTGTATTGATTTTCTTGATGTTTTAAAAGCCTTTCAACTTAGGCCAAAGCTCTGTTGAGCAATTCTTACAAAGGATTGTCACAAAATTTAGGGTTTCACAAACCCACCATCTCCTATTTATAGTGGAATAGACATACACCTATCCATTTGGGCCTTACAGCCCACTTAAGGGCATAGGGCACTCAGCACACATCTCAAAGCGTCTAAGCCACCTATCCACCCTCAACCTTCCTACCACCGCAAGCCTAATCATAAACCACATCGTTGGCCACTGCCGCGATTTTTTGATTTTGCTTCAGTGGGATCTGCACTTGTACAAAAGTGTCCTCGTACCAACTTGGTCCTCATGTCTTGTCTCCAACTTTGCCTTGTCCGCAAAGGCTCCGTCTTGAGCCGCCCCATATCGTCGCCACCACCTTGATCGCAACTCTGCCTTCCAGGCGTCATGCCGATCCTCGTGACTGAACCACCATCGCACTCATTAACCCTGCACACTAGTAGAGAAGCAAACCGGTTGTGAGCACAAATTTTCTACTTGATCTAAGTTAGTCGAGAAAACAATTCCATCAATTTTTCAAGAGACAAATTGACCAAACTCTAATTTATCAGAAAGCACTTGGTCAAGGTGTTTTCACTATCGAAAATCCACCGAGCACTAACAAAAGTCGAGTCCAGAACCTGAACTTAGAGCCCCTAAAAATGGAAGTTGGAGCCTCTGACTTCAAGCTCAGACATTCCGACTTTAAGAATTGAACTTCCGAATGACCTCAAACCATCCGGTTCGCACAAACCTTGGAGCTTCTGGAGATGAAAGTCCGAACCTCCAAATTCAAACTCGGAACCTCCGAAAACACATCGGACCATCCGGTTATCAAATCTAAGACTCCGGTTTTTTTAGAGTGCTAAAAACATAGTCGAGATCGGATCTTTCGAAATACATCGGAAGTTCCGATCAGAATATCGGAACATCCGATATACACATTTCAAACATGAACTTTGAATTCTTACAACCTAACATTCAACTCGAATAACAAACTCTATGGCAAAGTATTCATCATTTGAAACCTAGAGAAGCAATACAACTCCATCTAGGTTCTACAATCTCCCCCTTGATGAATATATTGCCAACATCTCAAATCAATCAAATTGGAGTTGGTTTGGGTATTTTTGGAAACAAACATGTTGCAAGAATTCACACTTGGCCAAAGGAAAGACAAAACAAGCACCAGGCCAGGTGAATATCTGAAAGAGTAAAATCCAAATATGTAAGTGTAGACAAAAATAATGTCTCTAGAACTCCCCCTCACTCCTATAGATCTTATGCATTTGATTTCTACTCAAAACTAAATGTACACACATGCCTATCTTGCAAGGATATGCCAAAATTATGATGAACTTTCTCTCCCCCTTTGGCACTATAGTCATCAAGGGACTTCACGTCTCCCCTTTGACTATGGAGTGTATGAATATCAAGCATAAGCATGTATGCATGACGTGGAATGGACATTTTTTGATTTTACATAGGTACCACAAAATTACAATACACATACCTTTTCATTGAGTGCAACAAACTGTGAAGGTGTAGGAGATGCTGCTGAAATAACAACCTTCTTCGAAGAAGCACGAAGTGTGCTGAACTCAAAAGACTTCATTTTTGTATGGATAGCATCTATGGTATTAACCTAGAAAGCATGTTCTCCAAATTCAAGACCCTTTTCTGCAATGCTGCAGTTGATAGTGTACTTCTGTGACACACGAGCAGATATCTCAGCGGGAATAGTATCTAGCCTTCGAGACGTAGCCTGTTCAAGGACATCAGCTCTTTTTCCAATAACCTGTTCTGCCACTCCAGCAAAAAAAATGAACTGGGCTTCTTCGGTAGTATCTGCACCAATCATGCATAACTTGTACATGCACAGAAGATAGCTCTAGAAAGGCCACTAACATGTATAGAAGTAAACACAAGCAATAGAAGAGCTAAATGCATACCTTGGACCAGCTGTCATAGAGGGCAACCCTGATCACTGCAGATAAACTCACAGCCTGCTGGATATGTAGTCTTATGACACCTTGAGCAGGCTAGAAACCACCAGGACTTTGAATGGACCCTCATCATTGTAACAGTGCATATGAGGTTCTTTCCCTGCATAATAGAGATGGATTGCACTATTGTGACAGTATTGGACAAAAGGGTAGAGGGGAAAAACACTCATAGCACAGAAAGCATACAATGAAATCATATGGATCTTTGGATACCAAGGTCTTGACTTCAACAGATTCAGCCTCAGACTGCTCAAAAGCTCTTTTATATTGATCATCTTCGGCTGTCATCCATTGCACAAGTGGGAGCTGCTGGCCTAAACTGTTTCAAGGATATAAAAACCGCACGTATAAGCAAGCATGCACATGGACATATTCTTACTTTTTTTTGCATGAGGAGCATATAAGGAAAACCTTTCGCAGTAGCTTTCTTTCTCTAGAATATCAGGATTAATATAGTATTTGCCAGCTGCCCCGTAGCTTATAGTTTCATGTCCTGCATTGAGCAGAATAAATATCACTATTTAAGAGAAGAAATAGGAGGAGAAGCTGTAGTAGAACAGGAGCTAACACTGTTTCATAGCTTACCTCGGTAATCCTTCATCAGTGTACCAACAAGCAGTATGATCACAACCTTTGACTGAGCAGCCTTGTACAAACCTTCAGCATCAAAACTGGTCGCTCTATCTCCCCACAAAGCAGCGTCCATTGTTCTTCCACTGCCGGTTAGAACCAGAGTAAATAGACAGTAGAGCTCCAAAACAGATGCAGCACGGGCATAACAATGATGATATATGACATGAAAGTATAAATTAGCTATATGTAAAACAGAAGGAAAACAAGGGAAATATGCAAAAGGCAAAAAGAACAGAATCAACTGGAATGGAGCACACACAGAAGCATCTGAATTATATGAAAGGCAAAAAGATGACTTACTCAATATCTACCAAGCGAATGTTCCTTTTAAGAGACTCAACCGACTGGCCTGGCAAGCGAACACGCAGTAAATCTGAAATTCCTGTCACAATGCCAATAGCATCTGCAAGAACATACACTTGTTTATTGTTGTGTAGAGTTACTTGTTTGATTGGCTAAATGGCTGATGTGATATGCAAAAAAAGAACAATAGATATACCTACAAAATTCTCTTTCCTTCCAATAAGCTTTGGCAATTCATCAAAACCTGTCAGAGAATAAGCATACCGGGGAAAAGTAGTTGGTACATCAGTCTTTGGCTCAACTTTTGTCCAGGGAGTTATCTTGATCATGAACCAGCCTTTGACGGCTCTATACATGTTCTTTGCTGACTGGACAAGGAAGTCGCGAACCACATACACTTGACCTTCCTTCATAATCTCCTTGAACTGATTCGCTTGAGATGATCCTATCTCGGCATAGATTTTAGTTCCCTGTTCCAGAAAGAATTAATGCTATCAACTTTCTGCAGGAAAAAGAATATAACCAACAAGCAAGTGTGCTACCTCCTCGTCGATAAGGATAAGATCCACTTGAGCAAGCGTTTTCTCTCTATTGTAGTAGTCCCACATACATGCAGCACAAACACAGACCATCACATGCTTCTTTCTTAGGTCGATATCAAAAAGAGGCAGTATCCCTATCTTCTACAGGACCAAAGCATTGTTAATTTGTAAAATAGGCAGCTAGCATTTATCCAAAAACAAATGAATGAACAATGAAAGCATACATGACTGACCTGTAAAGTAATGTACATGTACTATATATATACACATATATACAATATATATATATACATATATATATATATATAATTATGTAGACAAAAGCAGCGCTACAGAATAGAAAAAATTTCCTGGTACACAACATTACGTGTGCTACTAGTGCAGTTTCCATCGTCATCCTCAATAAGAATTTTGAGACCTTCCCTTGGTGTTACTCTTGAAATTGCAACATAAAGTTGCCCATGGGTAAAGACATGCCTTTTCAGATAAATTCCAACATATGCTAAAGTTTGGCCTTGGCTTTTATTTATTGTCATTGCATAACAACCCTTATAGGATACTGGCACCTCTCTAGCATGAATGACCATTTAGAATTCTTAGATGTCAAAGTTACTCTGGGAATGTAAACGATCTCACCAATGTTTGATTCGGTCATTATAGCAGCCTCAACCAATTGGTTTGCTAGTCTAGTTACGATTAATCTAGTTCCATTACATAAACCTATGGCTTGATCGATATTTCTAAGGAGCATGATAGGACAGCCAACCTTCAGGACAAGTCTATGATGTGGGAAATTGCTAATAACAAGAGAATTTAAAAACTCGATAGGATACAAGTCATCAAAATCACCCAATTTATCATTCATTTTTGAAATAGAATCGCAACTCAGATGTTCAATTGCTTCCCCAGGTATCATGTCCAAAACACGCAGATTGATATCATCAACCGTATCATTGTTAGGGCAGACAATGGCACGGCTCCCCAAATATTGTGGATCAGAATACCTTCTAGGCAAGTCAGTATATACAGCGTTCACAATAGCCATTATTTTATCACCTTCAACCTGGATAAGAAGATCTGATGGTATTGTAATCATGTCCGCTATACCACCATCCTCTTGTCCATTCTAGAAACCTCACCATCCCCGATAGCAAGCACCCATTTATTGAATTTGCTCAACTTGTGTTGCTCTATGGGCGATAGGGCCGGATTTGACAATTTCATGTTAACATGCAGTTTTAGAACACGAACATACTTCCATAAAGGTGAATTTGTTATTGTAGCACTAATTTCAGAACGTGAACCACCTTCAATGATAGGAAGGATTTTCCTGAAATCACCACCCAAAACAACCGGCATTCCACCGAATGGGAGCGTTGCTGCAGAAGGATTAATAGGGGATAGAATGTCATGCAAGGTTTTGTCTAGTGTTTCAAAACAGTGCCTATGTATCATGGCGCTTCATCCCAAATTATAAGCAAGAACTCCCTAAGGAAATCACTCAGCATCGACCCTCGCTTGACAGCACACATTGTTATCTCGTCAATGTCTACTGGAATCTTGAAACGTGAATGTGCCATCCTACCACCAGGCAACAGAAGGGATGCGACACTGGATGATGCAACTGCAAGCACTATCTTTCTCTAGGATCGTAGGTATGAGAGTATAGCATTCCAAAGGAAGGTCTTTCCAGTCCCACCATGGCCCAGATAAGAAGAAGAAACCAGAATGTTCATCCATCACACAAACCAACAATCTCATCATAGGCCATCCTTTTATCCACGTTATGTTAGAAGATAGAGCAGCTGAATCCTCTAAAAGGTCTCCTAGATCATAAGACATCTCATCGTAGATAAGCCTATTAGAGGTGGAGCCATAAGGCATTGATCACTGTTGTGGCAAATTAAAATTGGTCATCAAGGAACCATTGCGCGCGAATAGTTCACTTAGTTCATCTATCAACAAGTTTTCTAATTGTGCGGAAGGGACTACAAAGCATCTATCACGAACCAAAACACAGAATCTTTGCTGAATATCATCAGTCAAGAAAGGCCAACATCTATTATAAAAAGCCCGTTCATCGTTAACACCACAGAACAAAATAATTGTGACAAAAAGATGCCTAAGCTGAAAGGAAGTTGCCCACAACACAGCTTCATCAAATGTAGCATTCCACTCATTGTCATCACCTAACAACCCACGGGCTGCATATGCCTCTTTGCCCATATTGTGTACAACATTATTATGCATGCGCAAATCCTCATAACTACAAGCTCCTCTCACAATCATAAGCAACATCCTAAGATAAAAACACTCACCAGCAGATGGGTGGACATAATAAATACGTGCAATCCTATCACGACAGGTATTGTTTTTCCAAAACTTTTTGTCAGCCTCCTAGGTCCATTCAGTTGGAAATTCATAGTATGTCAATGTTGAGCAGCAAGGAAGTTTTAGCTTGCAAAAAACCATTCAGTAAGCATTGTTTTCTGGAAATGATCTGCATTCTCCACGGTGGTGTGTAGGTTTGTTGCTGGCTTGTAAGTCATAGTGTTCATACCAGGTAAGTGGATATCTAGACGTTCTACAGATGGCATCTTGCAATGCAAAGGGAATTCAAATAGTCACCATAGCGCCTCATGAGGGACTAAATGCCTACAATCTAGATATTCCTATATTTCATCGATTCCTTCTGTCCTTTTCAACTCACCATCAATTTGCTTGCCTCTTACAGTTTCAAACCTTACACGTGATCTATCCTTTCCTTTGGTCACATATTTAAATAAATACTTACCACCTTGTTTTTGTTACACCATTCAATATTAATATGGGCTTGATACTTTTTAAGGAGGAACATATTGTGAGGCACAACGGATATATTACCAAGCCTAACATTGTTTTGTAAATATAACAACCATCATCACGACACCTATAAACTGGAGCCTTGATCATCAATTTTTGTTTCATCGTTGAAAGATTTTGGATAGTTCTTTGAGCATACACCATCTTTCATGCAAGGACATTTCTTGTTTGTATAACCACATGGGCCATGCATCATAAATTCTTCAACAAGGGCATATCCTAGTGCATCAGTAAGGACATCAGGTATTTCAGCACTAATCAAAGAGTCGATAGTGGACAAAACTGCATTTTTGTCCTTGTTCTTTAACCAGGGTAGGATGTGTGCATGTGGCAACCCTCTCTTTTGGAACTCAGTGCTGTGCAGAACTACAAGTGGAAGAAGGATTATTATAATTATGATGTAAGAAAAGCAAATAAAATACATAAACAATGAATCCTAGACAGGCATTACCTGTAGTCACAGGACCAAACACTACACCAGCCTTAATGTCACCAATGAACTTGTCCTGTTTTATTTTGTAAACTCTGTTGACAATGTCAGGTCGATCTGACAATCGCTTATATTGAAGTGCATCAAAAATTTCAGACCACTTCGTGTTGCAAGTGAAAGTGGTAAAAGTGTCAGGTCCGCCATGGACTCGGCAAATGGCCATTGCATCTTGATAATGCTGAGCATAATACCTCTTACCACCAGTATATGCCGCTAGCAGGACAGTTTTCCTACCTATTTTATCACCTTCTATATAGCCTTGGCTCACTGCATCACTTATACTCCGAAACTGTTTGGACCTTAATTCATCTTGTTTCCTAACAATAAACCAGAGTCGATTCTCTTCTAGATACGCATAGCAATCGACCTGGATCTGAAAAGTCAACCTACCACAACATGTATATGGGTTTTACTAGCTAGATCTATAATGGCAACAATGAGAATAGTAGTCTAACATTGTCAAAGTCTTGCGAGCTTTCTCTGCTAATAGATGAGCATCAGTGTATTCAATGCCTAGCTGGAAACCATGCTCACCATGAGGAAACAGCAACGGGCATTGTAATGCTAGAAGTGCAAGATGCAAATTAGACACATAGTAAAGGCCATGATCCTTGGGTTAAAGGCAAGATTAGCCCCTGGCCGAGTGTCAATGCCGGGAATAGCCCCCGGCCAGGAGCAATGGCGGGTTTATCCCTGCAAAGGAGCGCGCAACTGACACCTGGAGAAGTCACGAATGCGGAGGGCGACGGCCCAAAATCGCGTTCCCTGGTCGCGATCGCCTGCTGCGCTTCCGTCTACCTGCGACAAAGGTGGGCCGCTGTTGGGCCCCGTGACGGACATATGGGCACGCCCCCACCCGTGATGGGTTGATATCTCGTGCCGGTGGCCCGCGACTGGCCTGCGGGACGCGTCCCGCACCAAGGACGAGGCAGCCTCGGGGGTGGGCTGTGACGCGCCGAGCTCACGCCTCCAGCCCGCGAGGTGATTAGCTCACGGCCCACGCGTGCGACGGCCTGGCCCATCCCTCCCTAGTTTTCGTTTTTATTTCTGCAAGTGCCTGATTACAGAGAAACATATTTTTAAATTTTTTTTACTTGTAGTCTTTGATTTCTACTCTGTTATGTGCCTACTCGCTCCAACAGCCCGTGCTGGATTAGACTGGACCTGACAGGCGCTATCACTTTTGATTTTAAATTGGTAGATTCTTTCTCATTTTTTCGCATGCTGCTGGATTTTGCTACAGATCGAGATTCGTTCTACGCCTATATAAGACGTCCAGCTCCAGCCTTTCTCCTACTCTCTCTCTCTCTCTGTGCAGCTCATTACACAACAAAATCAATAAGAAAATAGAGAAGAGAAGGAGAGAGTACGAGATAAATTATTAGGCGCAGGTTATAAGCATTTGGAGAAGAAATCTGCTAAAAATCTCTTTGTTCAGGTAAATGCATTTCGTATAGTCATTAGTTAAATCATGTAAGTTCATAATTTTCTGATAGATGCCATACAAAGTATTTAAGGTGTGAATTGTTGTTTTTTATGTCCTATAAAATATGAAAAACTTAGTTAGGTACTAAATATTTTTTTGCGACACAAGTTTTTTGCGACACAAATAGTAGAAATTATGAAAGTATGATTTTATATGTGATTAGTCAGACATACAGAAGGAAGTTTAATTTTGTACATTCTACAAATTCTTTTGCAACAACATATGATTAAATTTATACGTGGTAAATTTTGCAATATGATAGGTATGGCATCATCTGGATATGATGACATGCCGAAGGAGAAGCTTAGGGATTCTGTCCCCAAAGGAGTGGAGGTTCTGATTTGTTGGTGCCAGGATCCATACAGGCTAATGCAGTCCAAGGATATGTCATACACGTTCGGAAGAAGGTTTGTCATGTGTGGTAACTATGAGTACGGGCTAGCAAAGGTTGGCCCATACGACCGTCGTCCACCAGTAAAATATATGCGTACCCATATTTCATACATGATGGAGTATTATGTGTCATATGACTAATGTTAAGTAAAATTGGCTGCAGTCCCCCCACCTCTTTGTGACTTCATGCAGTGGCTAGATAGTACCCAAAACAAAAGATGACGAGGAACAATTGATGCGTGAGATGGCGTGGAGGCGAGAAATGTTTGCGCGGCGCATGCATAGGCAGAGGAAGAGGAGAAACAAAGCCGTTGGGCCGAGGCGCGCCGTAACAAGAAGGAGGCCGAACGTCTCGCTGCAGAGGCTCGTGAGGCTGAGAGGGCAAGGAAGCATGAGGTGGCTCGTCGCGCAAAGGTGGAATGAGAAGAAGCGCACGCAAGTCGCATGTGGAAGGGGAAATATCCCAAATCTTCTGACTAGAGTATACTGGTAGCTTTTTAGGTGTTATGGTTGTAATTTCGAACTATTTCGCACCGTCATCTCTTATTTGTAAATCCACAATTTCTCACAATTTGAACTGCATTAAATAAAACTCAGTCTTTCATAGAGTAGTGCATACGGTAAAGTACAATAGTAAAAGTAGTTGAAGGAATTAGGAAAGTTGTGATCACTGGCCTCTTCCCCTCTTCTGCCTCGATGGCATGTGACCTGAGGGAAAAGTGAAATGTTTACTTGGTCTTGGATTTGTTCAGAGCCTGTACTGGGGAGCTTCATAAGTTTCCTGATCCTCCTGAGTGTCCTGAGTAGGGTATGGCTGACTAGGAATTTGGCTGTTAACGATCTCCTGATGTTGAAACAAATCTTCGACCCGCTCATGACCCTGTTGGTGGGACGAACCAGGATCGAAAACTCCTCCTCGAACTAGGGACTGGTATTGAAGTGAAGATCGCATAAATGGATTTTGGTAAAAGGTATGGCAATTAAGAAACAAGTTTATTGTTTTGAGAACAATAAATTTAATTTGACATACCTGACTAAATGTTCCTCCCGGAGAACCCTGCGGCGGCTCATGTGGTGAATCGATCACGTGCTATGTAAATTTTTTTATCATTTCTCAGATAAAATTTAAGTCCATCGTATTGGGTGTAATGAGGATATGTGATAAGTTAACAGGAAAACTGAAGGTGTTCACCGTCTCGCGTTGAGGAGTCTCGCTGTAGTAACGTGTCCTCCCGGAGCTACGAAAGTAAATGCGAAGATTAAATACATATGATACGCACAATCTGTGCACACATAATTAAAAGAATACCATACATCGGTAGCTGCACCTTCGTGAGAGGTCTGGCCTTCGTCCTGCGTCGAGTCGTACTGCATAAAACAAGTGATCATTGCAAAAGACTAAGCACACTTTCTAAATATTGCAATGCGTTCTTGTGAAAAATAAAGCACACCTGAGGTCCTATACCAGCTCGTCTTAACGACATCCGCATGAGTGATGTGTCCCCACGTATGTCAGACTACAAATAGCATCGTGGCAATTACACTATCAAAATATATATGTGCACCATGTATGTGTGACAAATTAGGCGCACCTGATGTCCTCGACCAGCTCGCCTAGAAGAGATCCTTTGTAGGGACGTGTCTGCCCGTACATCGGACTACGAAAATACAACAATATGGTTAACTAAATTGTACACACCTTATATTAAGCAGTTTGGCTCGCAGCACTGAAATAAGTTATCTCTCGACGTCCTAAAACGGTTCATGAGGTTCGTGCCTCACTAGGTCGTGCCTCACTGGGTCGTGCGGACCTCAGCTCCGGCAAGTTTGAATGTGAGCGTAGTACGTTGTCCGTGCGGCCACAACTCAAGTGTTTCAAAATCCCTTTGGCATCTTCGTACATGTCCTTCACCTTTTATAGTATCCTCGACAAGTCCTGCTGACGGCCCGCGCGGATGATAGACGCGGCAGTATCATGGATCTGCAAAGCCCAATCAAACTACATTCACAGACAATTTTTCATACTGTGCGCTCGATAAGCTTAACGAATAATGCAGAACAACCGCTACTATTACCGTCTTGTCACGACATGAAGCTCTATGCCGATCCATCCCCATTTGTAGTTGATTAGTATGCGTGAGGTTTGTGGGTCTCTCAGGTGGAGCACAGGTGAGTCTAGCCTGCATCCTAGGTACGTACCACCGTACATACTCGTCGTACGTGCGTTCGTCATACTGCCTGCAAGTAACGTTGTTATGTAACGTTATTTTCTCAATTGAACTCTACCCAAAATAGTGCATATTTCATATTAGTTTCTCACATCTTCTCATTTTACCAGCATAAACTAATTTAAATAACTGTAACCTCCTCAGCCATGGCTAACAATTTTTTATTTCACGTACTCATTTTTGTCACAATTAGTCTGTACATTATGTTAGTTTCTCGAGACAACTGCATTTTATGCATGCATGAAATAAGAGTCATCTTAATTATAACTAAAGTCTTAACTTAACATTGTCATTTATCTAATTTCAGACTAACTAAAAAATATGATAACATCTTGCATGTAAAGGAAATTTACCTTTGTGTGTATGTGTCGACTTGATCTTCAATTTCTTCAACTACTCGGATGACTAATTTTGCTCTTTTTAGCTTCAAAATCCATTGCAAAACTCCATCTCGTACTCCGTCGAAGTGTAGGAGATGAGTTTCAGTGTACATTAAATGGCAAGCTGAATTTACAAATTCTCGAGACAACTGCATTTTATGAATGCATGAAATAACAGTCAGCTTAATTATAACTAAAGTCTTAACTTAACATTGTCATTTATCTAATTTTGAACTAACTAAAAAATATGATAACATCTTGCATGTCAAAGAAATTTACCTTCGTGTGTAGGTCTCGAGTTGATCTTCAATTTTTTCTACTACTCGGATGGCTGATTTTGCTCTTTTTAGCTTCAAAATCCATTGCAAAACTCCATCTCGTACTACGTCTAAGTGTAGGGAGACGAGTTTCAGTGTACATTAAATAGCAAGCTTAATTTACAAATTCTCGAGACAACTACATTTTATGCATGCATGAAATAATAGTCAACGTAATTATAACTAAACTCTTAACATTGTAATTTATCTAATTTTAGACTAACTAAAAAATATGATAACATCTTGCATGTCAAAGAAATTTACCTTCGTGTGTAGGTCTCGAGTTGATCTTCAATTTTTTCTACTACTCGGATGGCTGATTTTGCTCTTTTTAGCTTCAAAATAAGCGGTTCATACTCTCATGATCATTAAGATTAGAAGGCAAAGAGTGGTAGAGGTAGGGAGTGAGAGCAGAGAACTATGCTACATAGAGGGAAAAGGGAGAGGACCACTGCACCAATGCAATATAAAGAGGATAGAAGAGAATCCGCCTCAGGTGAGAAAAGGAAAAAAAATAGAAGAGAATCTGCACGTAAGAAAAGGAAAAAGCAAAAACAAAAAATTTCTGTCCGATCGGACAGTGTTGTCCTGTCCGGTCCGACCACCGGCGCAAGCGGCCGACAACGCGATGCGGTTCCTGAGGCGGAAGCCTGCGGACAGAGAAGGCGGGCTGGTCGTGGGCCGAACGCGCGAGCTGGGCTCGTCGCGGGCCTCGAGCACGAGCTCGGCCTCGTGGACGCCGGGCGCGATCCAGCCAACCTCGCAGGCTGAGGACGCAAACTCGACTGGCTCGCGGGTGTGGGGCCGCGGCAACGCCGGCCTCGCAGGCCCGTCGCGGTTGCGACGTAGACAAAAAATGATTCGCGGACCAGGGGCGCGATTTTGGCCCGTCGCGCTCCTCACGGGTGATTTAGCCACGCGTCGGCCGCCCACAACATCGCGGGGACAAACCCGCCATTGCTCCCGGCTGGGGGCTATTCCCAGCATTGCCACTCGGCCGGGGGCTAATCTTGCCTTTTAACCATGATCCTTATCGTGCACTATTATGTCATGCTTATAGCTATCGATCGAGAAATCACCAACAATCAACAATACAAGGTCATCAAAGGTAGGCAAATTGTACTGCACATCACCGTCACCCCTAGGCGCTAAAATTCTAATTGCCATGCGTTGGTCAGGACAGTCCTACAATCGATCCCTAGCAATCCAAATTGTCTGCCAAGTGGATTTACCTCATTCAGCATGGCCAATAGGTTCTGAATAACATGCCTATCCAAGTCACCATCTAAATCATCATCAGCAGATAAAGAACGTATTCTATTTTCAATTTCATTATTGGTTTCATGAATATAAAGTTGTGCAAATTTCGGTTTCTCACCGTCGGCAGGAAGCAATGTACCAATTTTGTGGTGCACCTGCCCATTTATACGGAAAACATATGGACCATGACCATCGTTTATTGTTTTGTCTATCTGAGTCCCCAAGTGATGTGAAATTAAACAAACAATTGTATTGCCTCATATGGGTCATGAAGTCACGAATCTCACGGCCACTATCAAATCGCATGAGTTGAGAAAGCACCGGTGGAGGTGGCAGAAAGGGAGGAAGATGCACCCTCCCACCACTGTAGCAAGAATTGTATACAATACACCTCTTAGCCCAGCTAGAATCTCTCTGGACATGCTCGGCATACCAAAAGAAAGCACCACAGTGCCGACACGACACTTATAACGTGGACCTCCAAGGCGTGATCGATTCGGGTATGTAGCTGGATGGTTTAGACAAGCAGTAGTCAGGGGCAAGCACCAAACAAACATATAACTACCTTGTTTCTATTGAAAAGGTAAATCAGAACATAAACAACCAGTGGGAGTAGCACCTTTTAGAGCATCAACATACTCAGGTGGCAATGGTTAGCACGGACGACTATCACCATCATAGGGAATGCCTGAAGCCACCAATCTCTTCTGCCTCTTAAATCTAATGCGAGAATTACGATTTTTCTTCGCATATCATGCGGTAAACAAAGGGAAGAAATCATCCCCTAACCATTCAACCACACGAGCAGTAAACACAATGAGCTATAACAATCACCAAATACAATCAAGAGGACGGGATAAAGACATAAGGCGCATCGAGACCACATACTTGGTCTCTTCGGGGCCGAACGACCTACGTTGGACAGCTCGACCGCCGATAGAGCTGGTGGCCTAGTCCTAGCTTGTTTCGGCTGTGACGGTGTTGCGCTACCACACGACAACGAGACCTTACCAGCAGAGCCCGAAGGACTGCTGGCCGCCGCAGCTAGCCGGGAACGTTTAGGCATCTGAACTGCACTTGCTAATAATGCAATCCACACGACAGGCAAAACAGCACAGAACTCTGCAAGGATACATGTAGGCACTAAAGGAACAACCAAGGAAACACGGAATCGGAAGAACATAACTCTTAACTCAGCTGTAATAAATGATGAAAATACACACAGGAACAAAGAATACACGGAGTCTAAGAGCAGAACATCGCAACAACAAATATTACTAATTACAAAGAGGAATGCACAGAGCAAAGAACCAACCTTTCCGGATGACATCTTCAGCAAGCGAACGAGGCAACCAATCGTCCAGAAAGAAACGATGACCCTGTGCTGTGCAAACAGGGCAATCTGAAATTAAGTCGCTGACGCAACAACCATCAGAAAAGAAGAACAAATAACTTCTGCATAAAACATACAGCAAATCAAAAGAAGAGCACAGGCGATGAAACAGGAAGCCTACATATAAGCACGAACAACTTAAGACAAGTATGACCTATATGAGAAGACAAACATTGGACAAAAACCCATGTACGCGCAGAATAGGACTAAAGCGCAATGAGACCTCAATTAATATGTCCAGAACAAACCGAAGGAGAATAGGACAGCAGAAGGGCATGGCAGGCCGAAGACGGAAAGAACCGCGAGGACGCAAAATGCCCAACGAGAAAACGGCGAGGCGGAAGAAACTATCAACCCATGTGCAGGACCAACCAAAAAAAAATCCAAGCAAGCATTTCGTCAAGCAGAAGATGCACACGTACATAGAAAAAGCCAAAACCCAAATGAATGGAAAGAAAACCGACCAACACTGAACAAGGAATCAAAAAAAAATGCTCACAGGTAGGCATTACACCAAGCACAAGGAGCGCACAACTCACCTAAGGGCCAGCCATCACCAATTGCAAACCAAAGAAACAAGTGAAGAATGAACTGGGGAGAAAGAAAAAGGGAAGGGAAGGCACATATATACCAACGGCAAGAGGAAGGGCAATGGGCACAACCTCTTCTTCACCAACACCAAGACCGCACCAGGCCAGTCCACCCAACAACAAGCACAGGACAAACGGCGATGGGCGCAGACAGATAGAACAGCAAGAGTGCAACAGCGGACATAGGGCAAGCAATGAGCACGCAGGGGAAGAAGGGAGACAGTCGCGGCTAGTGTCACTACAGGACGGGACGGCGCCTGCATCGGCCTCCTCGCGGTCGTACGAGCGGCCGTAGGAGCGCACTGACTGGAGGCGATGAAAATGATGTAAGACACACCGCTCTACGTACGCGTCATGAAGACAAGGCACACAAATAAATCCAGACCGTTCAATGTAGGCCCACACAAACTTGGCCCACAGACAAAACGGGCCCACACAAAGCATGCATGAGAAGCCACCGAATTTGTGCGCAGAGGGGATATCTGGTGGGCCGGCACTGCTACACACACGCAGAAACACGAGCCAACGCTAGTAACTTGAGCTACAGACATCACGCAGGAGAGCGAAGAAAAGTCCAGTCTGTTCAGTGCGTATAGGACGGATCGCGCTCAGATGGCCTGAGAAGCCCCGTTGCGGTGCCGGTTACTGTCTCTAATTGGCGAAGCCCAACTCCTCACTACACCCTAGCAGTAAGGGTCCAAAAGAAAAACGCTTCGTACCAGCCCAGAACTAGCAACGCGACAGCGGCATCCTAGTTTCGGCCCAACAACCACTGTACCACGCCATGCGTAAAACCGTACGTCGAGAGGAAAGGAAATGGGTTGTGCTCACCTTATCGGGGATAAATTTTGACAATATTGACTTTTCTTGACAATTTTTAGAAAAGAACTAATTTTGAAACTAGAGACACTTCTGGCCCCATCGGATCAACGCCAGACCTAATAGAGCAATATTTTGATAACATAGTTGTCAACGCTGACATGCTATAACGTGGAAAGGTCATGTGCCACGTAAGCAAGTGTCGACGCCATCCACCCTGGCATATCGAGCCTCGCCACCATGTATCACTTTACTTGACGTTAAGCTCACGTGTGAACCAAAAGCAAGAGAAGTAACTCAGGCCGTTCAATCTCTCGTCAAAGTCTTATGCATATCTAAGCAGCCAATGATTCCCATTCCAAGCGACTATGTTTCATCAGCTTTGGTGGCGATGGCAGCGGAAAAGAGAAGGCTCTGTTGTATACGTGAAGCGCAGGGTACCTCAACATGTGGCAATCGCAGTGAACAATGGTGTTTGGACTCTGCATTTAGGTGCTCATGGGCATCGCTGTCAACGCCACCATCATGTTGTTGTCAATGCCACCATCATGTTCTGGCACAGGCTCGGCACAAGCTTTCCAGGAAAAATAATCAGGCTCCCGAGGGGGAGTCTCAACAGGGACAGGATGCACTGGGAGGTGCCTCTGCGGCAGAGGGTGTCCAGGTCAACAACACTGCAGCAGTACATGAAGAGTTATGCGCCGTGCCACAGGATTTTCGGGCTATTACCTCAGTGGCGAGTGGGATTGCTGCAGGGGCAGCATCTGCACTCCCACCAACGGTTGATGTCTTGCAGGATGATGCATGCTCTGAGACACATGACACGAGGACAGTGCTTTCAGATGCAAAAAGGATGGATAGTTTCAGTCAGCAACATCGCCAAAAAGCCAGTGCTAAAAAGAAGAAAGGGGGAGGGCGTAAGAAGAAGTTTAAATGACAATTCTCTTCTGGAATGTCAGAGGTTTAGGTACTCCAGGCTAGGCAGCACGGATACGGATACGCGGATACGTATCGGACCGATACGGATACGGGGATACGTTAATTTTTGAAAACACCGATACGGGGATACGAGGATGCATATCTTTGTGATACATGTATATGAGGATGCATATCTTTGTGATACATAGAAAATATATGAGGATGCATATCTTTGTGATACATGTATACCATTGTTTGCTCCGTTTCAGTCGAACAAGTCGTAAATATAGCACATTACCTTGGAAATTGAAGTGTTGATTATACTTCTCCTTTGTATTGAATAATTCTGCATAAGGTGCACAAAAAAGGTAGCAAAGTAACAGATAACTAATAATTATAGCAAAAGGAGTTTCAATATTTGAAGTTTAACATAAAAGAGCATAAATTGTTCTAGTTTAGTCTAAACTGAAAGACATATTAAAAGATAAATATGAGACTACAAGTCTCCATCCTTGAGGACTGCTACTCTTCATCCTCATTCTCTTGATCTTGTTCATCCTCCACCACAATAGAAGCATCAACATCTCTGAAGGACACAACCTCCAACTCTGGTTCTTCAATAGAGAGGTCTGCAACTTCTAGAATGCCAACACCAGTCAAAGATTCAAAAGCATCTCCTCCTACATCCCACATTTTTGATACTCCTGTCTTGTATGCATTTGACCTTCTTGATAGAAGCCTCAAGTTATTATGCACAAAGACCAAATCTTCAGCACGCTCAACAGTTAAGGCATTTCTTTTTACGCTATGGATGAAGCCATACGTGCTCCAATTCCTTTCACAACAAGAAGATGAGGCTGGTTGGTGAATCAACTTAAGAGCTAAGTTTTGCAATATAGGAATAGATTGTCCATGATTTGCCCACCAATCCTTTGGAGAAAGAGCCCATCTATCGTAGATGGAATCAAATTCAGTGAATTCATCTGAACAAGTGGAGAACTTTGAAAACTCTTCTTTCACTCTTGTAAAATCTTCCTGTACAGGGAAGAATTTTTTGAAGCATATCATCCGCTCTTTTGATACATCATTATCCTTATGTGGGGGCACACGACCATCACTTCCATCGAGCCATTCCTTACTATAATATCTACAAAAAATAAAATAGGAAGAGTAAAGATACACGAATAGGCATATGAGTATGTGAGAACTGAAACTGAAATATGAAATTTAGCATATGAGAACAGTAAATATATATACATTACCTTGGATTAAGTGAGTGTGCCAAAGAATGGAGTGGAGTGTTGCCTTTATACCAACGTTCAATCAATATATTCTCAATAACCTTCCAAAAGACGGATTGTTCTGCTTGTTCAATTTCTTTTCCTTCATGTCGGCATATCTCTTTTGATACATTCTCAATCATTGAATCCCACATCTCATAAATCAGATGAAGACATGGTGTATCGGTGTCCGCCACACGTATCATTTCATATATAGGCTCTGTAAATTTAACAATGTAATTAACTTCATCCCACCAAACATCACTAAGTATCTTTTCTTTGACTGTGGCTGCCATCCCTTCGCTGCCATCTCTATACTTATCCCATTGTTCACTAATTACCATATTTTGGAGAGCTCTCTTGACCAACAAAAGCCGTTTTAACATAACCAGAACAGAGGCAAATCTTGTTTCTGCCACAGCAAGTAATTTCAAGTTGCTAAACTCATTAAACATAGAGAGTCGCATTCCATGGTTCACTATGAAATTCTTGATTAAAGTAGCATCTTCTCTAATTATACTTATAAATTTTAATTCATTGTAGACTGCTAGTGCTTCCTCATCATCGTCCCTTGGTGTTTTTGCATGAAAAATGCTCTTCAAAGCTAAATTTAGCGTATGCACAACACAAGGTGTCCAAAAAATATGACCATACTTCTTTTGGATAATCAAACCTGCATATTTGCAATTGGAAGCATTGTCAGTGATGACTTGTGAAAGTGCATCCACTCCCATGGAGCTTGGGAGGATGGCTATCTTGCCCCAGAGTTTGGTTTTGATGGTTATTGGCAATCCTTACCTGTGTCTAATACTTGTAATGAGTATGAACAGGAATTAGATGGACAGGTGAAAGCTGAAGTGAGACAACTGTTGATGATGAGCCCTAAAAAGAGCAAGGAACTGGGAAGGTCAGAAGGACCAGCTGAGCTAGGCTCCTGAGGCACAGTTGCGAAGAAGCCGAGGCTGTGCTCGAGGGCAAGCGAGGTGATGGTTGCTTGATGGAGTTCAAGGGCCGTGAATGCAAGCTTGATAAGTCCTAGAGGAGCTAGGAAGCTGGTGGATCTAGACCAAGGGTTCGCTGTGCGTCTACAAGGACAGTCATCTTCGGTGAAGAAGCTTGGAACCAGTGCCAAGGGTCTAAGCGAGCTGGTCAGGGACTGTGGCGAGGCTATTGCTCTCTGGTCAGTTGTAGGCTTGTAGTGAGCCGGCCAGAGTTGTGCTCAGGTGCTGCCTGAGGCAACCGAGTCCACCTGAGTTTGGCATCTGAGACTCAGGTGGGTAGCTCAGCCGCGGCTAGTAGGTTACCAGAGGTGCATGTTAGCTGAGTCTCAGACAGGTTAGGTCTGGTGGCTCTTTATCTGACGTGGCATGAGGGTAACGGCTAGCTGCCAGGGACCCTATAAATAGGGAACCTGGGGAGGTTTTCAATCTCGAACCTTTACCTAACCTTTGCCTCTAACCCGAAAGCAACCTGTTGAGAAAGAAAGAGCTCTAGGTCTCCAAGTGAGTGTTGCCTGCGTGCATCCATCGTGAGAGAGAGTTTCTTAGTCCTTCAGGTGTAGCATTCGAGGTACTGGTTCCTCCAAGAGTGGGAGTGCTCTTGGAGTTGGTGAGCAAGCCAAGTCTTGTGTGGCTGCCACCGAGAGTCTGTGAAGGCGATTCGGGTCTGCCTGTCTTGCAGCAGCAAGATCAAAAGGATTCCACACAAGAAAGGTACTCGAGGAAAGAGCACGGTTTGGTGCCGGCTGTGAGAACAGCTTCCTCAACGGAGACGTACTGCTTCGCAAGAAGTAGGAACTTCGGTAAAACAAACCATTGTGTGCTTTACTATCTGTCTTGTGATCTGCTCTTATTTATTCTGTTATCTATGCATGCTTAGATCACTAGAGCACCTTTATCTGTTGCACACTAACTGAGTTTCCTCACCTGAGACTCAGTTAGCTCTTGCTAAAACTAGTACCTTTCCTGTTCACGTCATCTGATGCACTCACCTGACTCTCACACCTGAGACTCAGTTAGCTCTGAATATAACTTGTTCTACATCAGCTGAGTTTGCTATCTGAGTGTCTGGTGTTTATCTGATATATCTTGCTGAGTCTCAGTTACCTGTATCAGTTGCATATATTTTCTCTAGGATTGACCTATCTCCAGAAGAGAAACCCATTAGGCATTATAATTTCTAGAGCCGACCTATTCACCCCCCCTCTAGTCGACTCCTGAGATCCCTTTCAAGTGGTATCAGAGCCTCGTTGCTCATAATTGGCCTAACAGCCAGAGTCTAAAGGATGTCGAACTAATTATGCCTTTTGGAAGCGGAAGATGCAAATGCATCTTACTGCACTTGACCCAGATGTATGGAAGATTGTCACAACAGGTCTTGATGTGGTTGATGAGAGCAATCCCACTGATCAAGAGAAGATCAGCATCAAGAACAATGCTAGAGCTGCCAATGCTATTTATATGGGACTGCAAGAGCATGATTTCAACCGTGTCAGTACCTTTGAGGAAGCCAGAGATATATGGTTCACACTTCAGGCTATCTATGAAGGCAGTGACACGTTGAAGAGGTCCAAGAAAGATGTGCTGGAGCATGAACTTGACAACTTCCATTACCAACCTGGAGAGGACATCAATTCCATCTTCACAAGACTTACCATGATCACTAACCAGCTGAAGGCCCTTGGGTCCAACAGAGTAGAAGATTGTGATGTGATCAAGAAGTTCCTCTTTGTGCTTCCCAAGCCTTATCACACTCTGCGTCTGATGATGAAAGAAAAGGATGGCTTTGACAGATTAAAGCCCACTGATGTCCTTGGTAGGATGCTCACTCATGAGATGGAGCTAAACCACTCCAAGAAGCATGCTATCACTTCTGGGAAGAACAAGGATATAGCCCTCAAGGCAGTGGCCACTCACAGGGACTCAAGTGATGAAGAAGAAGATCCAGATGAAGAGATGTCCACTGATGAGGAGAATGAGCTTGCCATGCTTACTCGGAACTTCAGAAAGTTCTATCGAAGGAAGAAGTTCTCAGGCTCATCTGACAGGTTCAAAGGGAAGAAGCAACTCAGTGACAAGAAGTGTTTTGAGTGTGGTGACTCAGGACACTTCATTGCTGATTGTCCCAAAAAGAGCAAGAGACAAGAGGATGGCAAGTACAAGAAGAAGGAGATCATTGTCAAGAAGAAGTACAAAGAAGGGAAGCCTCCCACCTTCAGAAAGAAGAAGACCTCTGCTGCCAGAGCATATGTGGGACAAGCTTGGGTCTCAGATGACTCAGAGTCAAAGGAGGAGTCAGAGGAAGAAACTGAGCTAGCTAGGTTAGCCATCTGTGTCTCAGGTGGATCACTCAGCAGTCCAACTGAGCCAGGAGAAGACTCAGTCAGGTCTCTCAGCTGCGCACCCGAGTCAGACTCACTCTTCGACAAGGATGCAGATCCTACATATGCTGAGACTCCAACCCTATGCCTTATGGCTAAAGGCAGCAAGGTAATAACTGAGGATGACTTCCCTGATTATGCTCAACTAATGGACATTCTTGACAGGACAGAGAAGCTCCTTAGGAAAGAGAGAAAAGAAAACATCTCTCTCAGGGACAAACTAACTGACATGCAGGTGTCCCTTGATAATGCACAAGATGCTAAGGCAGATCTTGATGAGGAGGTTTACTTATTGCAAGAAGCTCAAAACAAACTTAAGCTATCACATGAGCTCCTAATCTCTGAGCATGATAAACTCAAAGAAACTCACTCATCTTGCACTGCTGTTACACCTGATGCAAATCCTCCTACTGTTATAGAAACTTGTTTAAACTGTGCATCTCGCATCAATGCCATTACTTCTAGTACAGTGTTTGTTGTAGATTCACCCAGTGAATTAAGCACTTCAACTGCTACTAATCTTGTTGATGCAGCAAAGTACAATGAGCTCAAGGAGGAGCATGAAGAGCTAAAAAGGCTCATGAGAATAGGCCTGTGCAGTGCTAACATAGGCATACAGAATTTTGCTAGGCTCCAGTCCACCCTAGTACTAAAGAATAATGGTACAAGGGGACTTGGTTTCACTCCTGCACTTATAAAGAACAAGTCTTCATATATTCCCTCTGCTACTAACAAGAAATACTTGCAGAATCACTGTGTTCCTCAGAAAGGGAAATGTGATACTAACTCTCTTGCAGGAAACCATCGAAAGATAGGTGGTTATGTGAAAATTCCCTCTAATCCAAGCTATGTGCTTAAGACAGGGAAAAAGGGTAAACCTGAGGCAATTTATGTTGGACCTTGGAGTAGGTACAAGAAGGTACCAAGCATTTGGGTACCAAAGTCAGTAGTCATCTGTGTCTCAGGTGACTCACTCGGTTGGGTACCGAAGTCAGGGAGAGCCACCTGTGACTCAGGTAGCTCACTCAGGTGCAATGCAAATTTGCTAACCCTTCCATCTGAGTTTGCAGGAGATAAGAATCTGAGAAAGATTCAGAGGTTCTCTAAGCTTTCTAAAGCCGTAACTGCTAAGAACCCTAATGTTAATCTTATTCCTGCTATTGATGCTTACAGTAAGAGACCTGCTAACTTGGGAACCAAATCTATCTGGGTTCCTAAGTCTCGCAACTAATCATGCAGGGCTCTGCCTCCAGTGGAACAAAATGGGTCATGGATAGTGGCTGCACACAGCACATGACTGGAGGCAAAGAGCAGTTCTCTGAGATAAGAAAAGATAACCTTCCTTGCAAGTATGTCAACTATGCTGATGATTCAAGAGGCAAGGTATTGGGTTGTGGTAAAATTGCTATATCTCAGGAACATTCTCTTACTGAAGTAATGCTTGTTGAGTCTATTTCATATGATCTCTTATCTGTTTCTCAATTATGTGATGCTGGAATGAAAGTCACATTTTATCCTAAAGAGGTCTATGTCCAGAAACTAACAGATGACTCACAAGTTTTCAAAGGCTATCAAGTAGATAAGCTATATCTTGTAGATTTTCAGGATCAAGAAGCAGCTGTGCCATGTTGCCTTATAGTCAAAGCTCAGTTAGGCTGGCTGTGGCACAGGAGGCTAGGTCATGTGGGGATGAGGCTGCTGAACAAACTCAGTAAAGAAGAACATGTCCTAGGCCTGAAGCAGATCCAATTCAACAAAGACAAGCCATGCTGTGCTTGTCAGGCTGGAAAGCAAGTTGGAAGCCCTCATCCACCCAAGAACATCATGACCACTACTTCTCCATTCGATCTCATACACATTGATTTGTTCGGTCCAACTACATATGAGAGCATTGGAGGTAACAAGTATGGTTTTGTTGTTGTAGATGACTTGTCACGTTTCACTTGGGTATTTTTCTTGAAGGACAAGTCACGGGTGTACAAAAGGTTCAAGCATCTCATTGTTAGAGTTCAAAATGAATGGAACATCAACTTGAAGGCAGTGAGAAGTGACAATGGGACAGAATTCAAGAACTCAAGAGTTGAAGCCTTCATGGACAAGCATGGGATTAAGCATGAGTTCTCTGGTCCCTATGCACCTCAGCAGAATGGAGTGGTGGAGAGGAAGAACAGGACCTTGATAGAGATGGCAAGAACACTGCTGAGTGAGTACAAAACATCAGCAAGGTTTTGGGCTGAAGCTGTGAATACTGCCTGCCACAACATCAATAGACTATATCTTCACCCACTCCTAAAGAAGACACCTTATGAGCTGCTGACCAACAAGAAGCCAAACGTCTCCTACTTCAGAGTATTTGGTTGTAAGTGTTACATTCTGAAGAAAGGCAAGCGTCTCTCTAAATTTGAATCCAAATCTGATGAAGGAATATTTGTTGGATATAGCTCAGAATCTCACACCTACAGAGTCTTTAACACCAACACCAAGGTTGTTGAAGAAGCTGTAGATGTGACATTCAATGAATCTAATAGCTCACAAGATGGGCAAGTTGCTAATGATATTTCAGGGAAGGTAGATATACTTCACAAGTCAACAGGTGAAGTCAGGCCCCAAGTTGAGGAGCAAGCTTCATCTGGAGTTACAAACCTACCTGACCCAGCTGATGAGCAGGATGAAGTCAATGGCATTGAGTTCGAGTACAACCCAGCTAATGATCTATTGGACTCAGAAGCCTCCATGCACCCAGCTGAGTCTCAGGAAGAGCCAACTGAGTCACAGATACACCCAGCTGATCCACATCCAGCTGTGACTCAGGTGGCTGACCCAGAACCCCCTGTGATCAGCAGGCTGCAGAAGGATCACCCTGTAGACCAAATCATTGGTGCCATTAATAGGGGAGTGACTACTCGTTCTCGTATTGCTAACTTTTGTGCTCACTACTCTTTTGTTTCCACCATTGAGCCTAAAAATGTAGGTGAAGCTCTATCTGACTCAGACTGGATCAATGCTATGCATGAAGAGCTGAACCAATTTGAGAGAAATGAAGTCTGGTCACTTGTTGAAAGACCCAAGGATCACAATGTCATTGGAACGAAGTGGGTCTTTCGCAACAAGCAAGATTCTACAGGCCAAGTGGTGAGGAACAAGGCAAGGTTGGTTGCTCAAGGCTACACTCAAATAGAAGGCTTGGATTTTGGTGAGACCTTTGCACCTGTAGCTCGACTTGAAGCTATCAGGATACTTTTAGCTTATGCAAATCATCACAACATCAAGCTTTATCAAATGGATGTCAAGAGTGCCTTCCTCCAAGGTAAGCTTGCTGAACTTGTGTATGTAGAACAGCCCCCTGGTTTTGAAGATCCAAAAAGACCCCATCATGTATATGTTCTCCACAAAGCTTTATATGGTCTCAAACAAGCCCCTCGTGCTTGGTATGATACCCTAAAGGAGTTTCTTATACATAATGGTTTCAAAATTGGGCTTGTTGATACTACACTCTTTACTAAAGTTAAAGGCAAGGACTTATTTGTATGCCAAATATATGTCGATGACATAATATTTGGAAGTACTAACCGTGTGCTAAGTGATGAGTTCAGCAAGATGATGATAAAAAGGTTTGAGATGTCCATGGTAGGAGAGCTGAAGTTCTTCCTAGGGCTGCAAATCAGACAACACAAGCAGGGAACTTTCATCTCTCAAGAGAAGTTTGCCAAGGACATCCTCAAGAAGTTTGACATGGACAAAGCTAAGTCAATATCTACTCCCATGCAAACAAATGCTCATCTTGATCTGAACCAACAAGGTAAGTCCACTGATCAGAAGGAGTATAGGTCTATGATAGGTTCTTTGTTGTATTTGTGTGCATCTAGACCTGATATAATGTTGAGTGTTTGCATGTGTGCACGTTTTCAAGCTGATCCTAAGGACATTCATCGCACTGCTGTTCGTAGAATACTGAGATATTTGATTTATACCTCTGGGTTTGGTCTATGGTATCCTAAGGGTGCACCATTTGAGCTTGTAGGCTATTCAGATAGTGATTATGCCGGGTGTAAGATTGACAGAAAAAGCACCTCAGGTACCTGCCAATTTTTAGGGCGTTCCCTTGTGTCCTGGAGTTCCAAGAAACAAAATTCAGTAGCCCTATCCACAGCAGAAGCCGAATACATAGCAGCTGGTGGGTGTTGTGCTCAATTGTTATGGATGAGGCAGACCTTGAAGGATTCCAACATATCCATGTCTCAAGTACCCCTCTTCTGTGACAATGAAAGTGCAATCAAGTTAGCCAACAACCCTGTCCAACACCAAAGATCCAAACACATAGAAGTGAGACATCACTTTCTAAGAGACCATGTAGAGAAGAAAGATATCCAACTGTGCCATGTTAGAACCGAAGCTCAGCTAGCTGATATTTTCACCAAGCCTTTAGATAAAAATAGGTTATGTACCCTCAGGCATGAGCTAAATATCATGGATATCTCGAATGTGCAGTGAGGAAATGATGATACACGTGTACACTTGATTGCATTTCTGGTTTTTCATTCTCTGCATTCTACATGAGTCAGCCACCTGAGTCTCGGTTGTACCTCAGGTGGGTTAAGGTCTTATAGATACCATGCTGATTTTGCATCTTATTGAACTCATGGATTCACCATTGGGTTAGATAAGTTGGATCTTACCATCTATTTCAATTCAACACAGCTTTAGCTTTGTATTGATTGATCGTTTGGCAAGCTGTGTTTGAAAAGAAATTCTCTCTATTGCTTTCATCTCTTATCCTTAAGTTCTCTCTGGTAATCCTATTGAAAACCTTGTCAGCTGAGTCTTCCACATGAGTCTCAGCTGAACACATTCAAAAATTCCGGAGAAAATCCCTAAGTCTGGAGCTCAGCTCAATTTTTCTTTCCTACCTGAGTCTCAGGTAGCATTCTAGCTGACCCTCAGGTGCCACAGGGCCACTCGGGATATAAAAACCCACCTCTGTAATGGTTCGCGCTAAACCCTCTTCAGAGTCTCAGTGCCCTTGCGCCCGTCGCCGCCATCTGATTCTCAACGATCGTGCGCTTCTCCGACGATCTTCGCTCTCTCCGAAGCTTCCCAAAGCTCTCCTGATTGTTTTGGCGCCTTCATCTCCAGTCAAAATTCCAAATGTAAGTCTCCTCGAGCTGTTCTTCACAGAACTAGGGTGGTTTCCGCCTTAATGCGAATCCCATGCTCTCGAGTATCTTTTAGTTGTGGAATTAGACAGAGATGATGTACCTTTAACCTCTAGAACGATTCTTGCAACTCATTTTCCAGAATTCTCAAATTTCAGCAAGATTCGATAAACCTAGGTTGCTCTGCTACTCCACCTGAGTTACACAATTTATCTCACCTGAGTGTCAGGTAGCTAAGTCAGGTAGCATGAGATGACTTGTGAAACTCTCCTAAAATCATCCAAAAAATGGCCAATCATTCCAGTTTTCTCTGCAATAGGATTATCTCTCATCTATTCTTTATCCTACCTCTCCTATGCAGATGTCTGGATCAAGGAATGTGCCTGAGGATATAACTGATGATCTGCCCATTGGTCTGAGAACCCAGCTCCTAAGTCAGAAGCAGCAGTTAGAGTGGGAGGCAGAGCAGGCTAAAAGTCTTGGAAAGAAATTGGATGCAGAAGAAGCTGCTCAAAGATCAGTAAAAGCTCCAATATCCCCCTCTGAGCTAGCCAAAAGAGAAGCTAGGCTTAAAGAGCTACAAGAAGAGAAACGACAGATGGACATAGCTACAGCTCAGTCAGCTAAAAGAATGAAAGATTTAGAAGCTCAGAAGGCTAGCAAGGAAGAACAATTGAAGCAAGAGAGGAAAGCAAAAGCAGCTGAAAAGAAAGCCCAAGCTGAAGAAGCAAAGAAGAAAAGAGCTGAAGAAAGAGCCAAGAAGGCTGCTGAGAAAGAGGCAGCTATCAAAGTCAAGAAGGCTCCAGTAGTTGATACACTCAAAAGGACAAGGGCTGCAGGCAAGCCAACAGATTTATCTCTGAGCAAAGTCCCAAAGAAGCCAAGATCAGAGGCTGTGGTAGTCAAGAAGAAAACAAAGAAACAACTGCAAGAAGAGGAAGAAGCTGAATGGAGAGTAGAAGCTCTTAAAAGAAAGGAACACAGCAAACTTATAGAAAAATGGCAAGAGCTAACTGATAAGTTGCCCAATGCCACAGATGAGGAAAGGCCTCAAATGAAGGAAAGAATAGATGCCCTTGCAAAGCAAATCTTTGAATCACCAGATGTTCCAAAGAATGTGAAACTCCAAAGAGAAACTCAGCTGAAGAACAAGGCAATCCATGAAGAACTCAAAAAGCTGCTGAAGCAAGAAGGAAAAGCCTCTGGACAAGAGAAAGCAGACCTGATCAAACAAATTGATCGTCTATTCCCTCAACTCTCAGAAGATTATAAGCCATTCTGGACAAGGTTCTCAGATATCACTCTACAAAGGAGAATAGAGAATCACATGTTGGAGTTAAACTCTTGTGCTGATGAAGCTCGTAAGAAGCATCTACAAAATGAGATTGCTGAAACAAACTCAAGGATATTTTGTGTATCCAATTCTCAAGCACTTGATGCAGTGCCCCTTCAACAAGCCAGTGGTTCAGTGCCTCAACTGAGTAAGCCAGCCGAGTCTCAGGCGGCTGCATCAGCTGGACTAGAATTAGTCCCCACTGAAGTAGAAACTCAACAGAAAGCTGCCATAGAATCAATTGAAGACATTTTGGCTGAGCTTGTCTCAAGAGGAAAAGAACTTGAGCAGTCTATGGAGGAATCTATGGATAAGCTAAGATCATCTTTTGAAGAGAAGTCAACTAAAGCACATGAAAATCCAACTGAGCCACAAGCAGATCCATCAGTTGGAGTATCAGTGAGCATGGGTTCTGTATTTCAGTCTCTATCAGACTTAGAACCAGCTCAAGAAGAAACAAGACTTGAAGAGCAAGAAAAAGCAGTATCTTCTCCAGCACCTGAGTCAGTCCATAGGATGCCAACTAGGTCTCAGGCACAGTCAACTGAGGCTCAGTCAGAAGACTCAGATGACTCCTATTCAAGTCCAAGTGATCCTCATCCTCCATCTCCTCGCAAGAAGAAGCAAAAGCTGTCTGAATCAGATAAAGAATATCAAGAAGAAGAAGAGAGTAGTGGAAGGAAAGAGTCAGCAGAAGAATCAGACTCATCCCCCTCTGCATCTGACTCAGAAGATATCCCAGCTGAGACTCAGTTAGAAGAGTCAGATGAGTCATTGGAAGACAAATATTCAGCTATATTCTCAAAAGTTGCACGATCTGACACATCAATGATGAAATTCATATCTGCAACTGCTTTCAAGAAGCTACCAAAGGCAGATGCCAGTCTAGCCTCCATGAACCTGGATTCAAGAAGCACATCAAACTACACTGCCATGAGAACCACAAATCCATATTTTGACAGTGAAGGGAATCTGAAAAGAAGACATTGCAATGATCCAAGGTTTTGGAATGATCAGCAGCAATCAAGCTATCATCTCTTGCTGCAGAAGAAAGGTTTTGTTGACAGCATGCTAATTGATTGGGAAAACCTTGCCAAGAACGGCTTAGGAAATTTGAAGCAGATTTTAGCTGCTGTTCAACTTGATGAGATATGCAGCTTAAACCAAGATTATGATTCTGAAGCTCTCAAGGAATTCTATGCAACAGTCTTTGTAGAGCAGAACAATCAAGATTATATGCTCTGGATGACAAGAGGTCAACTGCTGTGCATCACAGCTCCCGAGTTTGCAGAGCTGTTCAACCTACCATCAGGGTCAAAGCTACAGAAGATCAGCATATCCAAAGGCTCAGAAGAAGATAAGAGTCTCCTGCCAGATTGGGTTCCAAATGAGAAAAGGAAGACGTTCTTCCCTACAGGCTTTGTGCCTCCTCCTGTTAAGGGTGCAGTCCCTAAGCATATCTCCAATTTCAAAGGATTGATGAAGACACCTAAGCACATAGTGAAGATCTTGAACATATCCATCTGTGCCAAAGGTGGAGGAACTGATGCCATATACAATCCAGTATGGAGAATTCTTGAGCTCATCGCAAAGAAAGAGAAGTTTGATGTGGCCAGATACATATTCTCAGAAATAAATGAGTGCCAGAAGAACAGAACTGACAAGATGAGATATGGCTCATATCTAATGCATATGATTCTCCAAAGAACATCATTAGCATCTTCAGTCTTCTCCTTTGACAAGAAGACATATCTCAGCAAATTCAGACCTCAGAAGGATGACCATGAAGATGAAGTTCCTTTCTACAACATCCTCAACTCATCTCAGCCAGACTTTTCAGAGCCTCCAGAGCAAGCTACCAGAGTCTCAGTCAGACCACCTCAGCCAGCAGCTGATCACCTAGCAGTCCTACCTGAGCCTCAGGTGTCTCCCACCCGAGACTCAGCTAGAGAATCATCTCCTCCTGCTGAGCGACAAGCATCGGTCTCTGTGAATCTTTCATCAGACAGTCTCCCTTTGGTTCAACGTCTAGACAATCCCGCAGCTATGGATGCTTTCATTAAACGGGTTGTGCCAGTACAGATCTCTTTTATCAAGAGGAGACAAGATGAACTGCAACAAGAAATGGCTCAGCTGAAATCTGAACTCAAGAGTGAGATGGCAGATCTCAAGGCCTCGGTCAACAGCAAATTTGATCAGATCCTATCCCTCCTGCAACCAAAGCCAGCTCCCTGAGGATCTTTTCTTTCTTCTTCCTATCTCTTTTTTAGTGCTTAGTGGCAAAGGGGGAGAGAGTAGGGAGAGAATAGCTTAAAGGGGAGAGTATTATATTCAGGGGGAGCAGTATGTAAAAAGGGGTAGACTAGACTGCATGTAGGGGTAGACTAGACTGCATGTGTGTCAAGACATTCTATGTACTGCAAAATGATTTTATCAGTCTTGAACACCTCGTTTTTGTATTGTATTGACTGTTATTGCTCAAATATATTGAAATACATTGATCTCTTTATCACATCTGCTCTGATACATGATATTCCTCTCTTTAGCTCTAATACATGCTCTGATATTTGATATATACATGACGCTCTGATATTTGATATTTGTACTCAAGCATGCAATCCTTTCTGTTATCTTATTTGCTGAGTACTCCTCCAACATACCTGCTATTCCGCTGTGCTTATATTCTCAGTTATGTTGTGAGAACCTGTTTTTGCATCAACTCTCCAATGTTTAAATCTGAACTGTACACTTGTATTCAAATGCAAAATCTCACTTGTGCACATCTTAAGGGGGAGTTGATGTCAAACAAGGTTAAATGCAATACTCTTTTTTATCTAAGTGAATGTTTTAAAGGGGTTGCCACTAACCACCAAAAAGGGGGAGATTGAAAGTGCATCCACTCCCATGGAGCTTGGGAGGATGGCTATCTTGCCCCAGAGTTTGGTTTTGATGGTTATTGGCAATCCTCACCTGTGTCTAATACTTGCAATGAGTGTGAACAGGAATTAGATGGACAGGTGAAAGCTGAAGTGAGACAACTGTTGATGATGAGCCCTAAAAAGAGCAAGGAACTGGGAAGGTCAGAAGGACCAGCTGAGCTAGGCTCCTGAGGCACAGTTGCGAAGAAGCCGAGGCTGTGCTCGAGGGCAAGCGAGGTGATGGTTGCTTGATGGAGTTCAAGGGCCATGAATGCAAGCTTGATAAGTCCTGGAGGAGCTAGGAAGCTGGTGGATCTGGACCAAGGGTTCGCTGTGCGTCTACAAGGGCAGTCATCTTCGGTGAAGAAGCTTGGAACCAATGCCAAGGTCTAAGCGAGCTGGTCAGGGACTGTGGCGAGGCCATTGCTCTCTGGTCAGTTGTAGGCTTGTAGTGAGCCGGCCAGAGTTGTGCTCAGGTGCTGCCTGAGGCAACCGAGTCCACCTGAGTTTGGCATCTGAGACTCAGGTGGGTAGCTCAGCCGCGGCTAGTAGGTTACCAGAGGTGCATGTTAGCTGAGTCTCAGACAGGTTAGGTCTGGTGGCTCTTTATCTGACGTGGCATGAGGGTAACGGTTAGCTGCCAGGGACCCTATAAATAGGGAACCTGGGGAGGTTTTCAATCACGAACCTTTACCTAACCTTTGCCTCTAACCCGAAAGCAACCTGTTGAGAAAGAAAGAGCTCTAGGTCTCCAAGTGAGTGTTGCCTGCGTGCATCCATCGTGAGAGAGAGTTTCTTAGTCCTTCAGGTGTAGCATTCGAGGTACTGGTTCCTCCAAGAGTGGGAGTGCTCTTGGAGTTGGTGAGCAATCCAAGTCTTGTGTGGCTGCCACCAAGAGTCTGTGAAGGCGATTCGGGTCTGCCTGTCTTGCAGCAGCAAGGTCAAAAGGATTCCACACAAGAAAGGTACTCGAGGAAAGAGCACGGTTTGGTGCCGGCTGTGAGAACAGCTTCCTCAACGGAGACGTACTGCTTCGCAAGAAGTAGGAACTTCGGTAAAACAAACCATTGTGTGCTTTACTATCTGTCTTGTGATCTGCTCTTATTTATTCTGTTATCTATGCATGCTTAGATCACTAGAGCACCTTTATCTGTTGCACACTAACTGAGTTTCCTCACCTGAGACTCAGTTAGCTCTTGCTAAAACTAGTACCTTTCCTGTTCACGTCATCTGATGCACTCACCTGACTCTCACACCTGAGACTCAGTTAGCTCTGAATATAACTTGTTCTACATCAGCTGAGTTTGCTATCTGAGTGTCTGGTGTTTATCTGATATATCTTGCTGAGTCTCAGTTACCTGCATCAGTTGCATATATTTTCTCTAGGATTGACCTATCTCCAGAAGAGAAACCCATTAGGCATTATAATTTCTAGAGCCGACCTATTCACCCCCCCTCTAGTCGACTCCTGAGATCCCTTTCAACTTGAACAACATTTTTTGGACCCACTTCTTCAATAACAGCAATCAACTTCTCAGCAATATACTCCTTTGTCTTCACCTCACCACTGGCATTGATAGCGTTCAAGAACATTGGTGCATTCCCACAAACTGCAATGAAGTTGATGAGAGGCCTCCTCTGTGAATCTGACCATCCATCTGAACAAATGCTCACTCCTTTTTCAGGCCATACACTCTTTATAGGCTCCAATAAGGTCTTAATGTGAGCCTTCTCTTCTTGAAGCAGGGTAGTCCTCAGTTTGTTGTACCCAGGAGGAACATAACCAGTCAAATTGTGTGTTGAAGCAAATTTATATGACTCTTGGTAGTATGGGTTTCTTGCAAGATTGAAAGACAACCCTGTAAATTTAAAAAGACATCATTAGTATATTGTTCGACAAGATTAAAATAACGCACACTATAGTTGATCATTAAGTGCTAACCTCCAGAATAATACATCCTTCCAATTATAGCATCTTGTTGTTTGCGCAAATCATTTGCCCAAGCTCTCTCTAGTGGGCCTTCAGCTCCCCTCCTTTTCTTATTCTTACACATGGCAGAGGTATCTACATTTAATGGCAAAGGAACATTTCTTGGTTTTGATTTTTCCACTTCTGCTGTAGCCCAAGCAACTTCATTCTTGAGTTCAAAAAGAATGTCCACTGTCACCTTTTTGCATGGAGCGATTCCACCACCTAACTTCAGCAAATGATTTTTAATTCTGGATAGCTACTAAAGCCAATATAGCCACAAAACTTGCATTTCCATCTACTATTTCCTCCACCGGTTTTAGGTTTCTCTAGAACTTCAACATGATCCCACAAGGGGGCCTTGATGTTACTAATTTCTCTTCTCTTAGGACGGTCATTAGCACGAGAAGAACTGCCACCTTGACCTGATGCCATTTTCTAACACCTGAAAGGCAAAAAGACTTAGCACATGAACAACCTATATGTAAGAAAGATGTATTATTTGATTTTAGGGGATGGCTGGTACACGATGTGTTTTATTTGTAACATTGCTGCATTAAAACATATTAATGTGATAAAATTGAGATGCATACAGCCATGCACGTCACGTACTAGTGCTTTTTTTAAAATTAAAAACACGCGTGCATGTACGTATAGATTGATTACGTATAGCAGTATAGATTGATTATCAATTACAAATTTACAATTACACTTAATCTAATCAATCTTCGTACAGCTATTGTATAGATTGATTATCAATTTAAATCACAAGCACGTCATGCTGCATCAGCATAGATAGACAATAGACATACGTACGTTATATACGATTGAATGATTGATCAATCGATCGGATGGAGCTCTGCATATATACCTAGATGAATGATTGATTCGGGGAGTGCAGACTGCAGAGAGTTGTCGTGATGGTCGTCCTCGACTCGTCAGTCGTCAGCGTCGTCGACTCGTCGTGCTCTCGCTGGCTCGCTGCTGCCTGCCGTCGCCGCTCGCTGTTGGTCGCCGTCGCCTCGCAGACTCGTAGTTGCCGTCGCTAATCAGGAGAGAAGAGATTAACACTTCAACAAGCGTCGGCGCTGAATCGCACGATACGCGTTTTGGCTACTTTTTTGGGCCGGCCCAGCCAAAAGTAACTAATTCTCGTATCTATTGCGTATCGGTGTCGTATCCGTATCGGATACGGTATCCGACACCGATACATCAGCTCCGTGACGTATCGGTGCTGCCCAGAATAAGGTGGAGATTATTTGCTTACAAGAAACCATTAAGCAGTCTATGTCAGAGAGGGAATTGGATAATTTGGTTTATGGGGAGAGATTTTCCTGGCATCTGTTGGCTGCGCGTGGACATTCTGGAGGTTTGTTAATGGGGGTCAAGGAATCGTCTTTCGATTTGTTGGACAAGGACTCTGGGGAGTTCTATCTAAGCATGACAGTTTGGCACAGAGTCACCTCTTTTATTTGGGAGATAGTTAATGTGTATGGTCCAGTCCAATTGGATAGGAAAGAAGATTTTTTGGGGGAGTTATCTGTTAAGCCACTTGAGTGTGAGATTTTTTGGGGGAGTTATCTGTTAAGCTACATGATAATCACTGACGGGCACTAGGAGGCCCGTCGCTGATTAGAGGAAACACTGACGGACGATATCATGACCATCAGTAGAAGTGGTGCACTAGGCGAGGCAGAAAACTTATACTGACGGGCACTATACCCGCCCGTCAGTAAAAGAGGAACGAGTGGAGCAGCTTGGCATCTCCACTGATGGACTACGTTCACTAACGGCGGACATCTTTCGCCCGTCAGTGAAGACCCGATCTCCACTGACGAGTCTATACTCGCTCGTCAGTGGAAGGTTACTCTCGGATTGGCTTCTTGGGCAGACTTATCACTAACGGGCGCCTTGTGCTGCCCGTCAGTGATAATTCTGCGCATATAACAGTGGAGGCGCCCGCAGCTGGCCGGTGAGCTCATGCGCCTCACACGGCCAGCTGCAGGTGCCTCCTAACACTGCGCGGCAGCCATGCTATTCTCCTCCTCCTCCTCATCCTCCCCCTCCTCTCTCCATCCTCCCTCCCTCCTCCATATAGATTTAAACCCTAGATCAAGATCTCTCTCAATCTTCTCCCTCATCCTCTCCACCCTCTCTTTCCCCTCCCCTCCTCCCTCTCTCCTCCTCCTAGATATACAATCTAGATCTAGATCTCTTTTAACCCTTTCTCCTCCTCTCCTCTCTTTCCTCCTCCCCTCCTCTCTCTCCTTACCCTATTCGGAAGGCTCTCGAGTCTGCTCCTTGACGGTCTAGCGAGCTCTCTTTGGTACGATGTAATACATGAAAGAAGAGAATTAATTTTGTGATTATTTTGTTAATTTAGATTATAATTAATTAATTTATTGTTGTAGGGATCGATGGATCGAAGTTGAATGTACGGCGAAAGGGCAACACGGAGTTTCGTCGATACTTTGAACGAGTTTCTAGATGTGGCCGAGGAAGATAGGAAGAAAAGGGGTGCGAACAAGATGTGTTGTCCGTGTTATGTATGCAAGAACACAATAATGTTCAGGGAGAGAGGCATGTTGCAGCTACACTTGTCGATTTGAGGTTTCATGGAAGGTTATCACGTTGGACAAGTCACGGTGAGGAGGCGGAAATTTTAGTTAGTCCTGAATGTTTAGAAGAAGAGGACGTACATGAAGACGCAGAAGAAGATGAAGACCATATTTCTGAATGTAGGGATGACTTGACGGGAGAGGTGGGGAACAATTTGGCTGAAATGTTGAGGGATAGTCACATGGCGGACCAGGTGGTCGAAGACCCTGAGGATGCAAGAGAGGTCGCAAAGTTTGTGAAACTGATGAAAGACTCGACAAAACCACTATATCGTAGCTACGATCCTGAGCACACGCGTCTATCAGTCACGCTAGAACTTCTAAGGATCAAGACAGCCCACAACTGTCCGGACGCAAGCTTCGATGAGACACTGGCTTACCTTGCGACGGTTTTTCCAAAGGAGAACGTGTTGCCTACGAGCACCGAGGAAGCCAAGAAGGTGGTCTGCTCCCTTGGATTGGATGTAGAGAGACTCCATGCTTGTCGGAACGACTGCATTATTTATCGCAAGAAGTATAAAGAGCTGCACAAATGTCTGCTGTGCAACACATCTCGATATAAGTGGGGCAGAAACCAAGACGATGACGAGGAAGAAGTGACGAGTGGTGCCCCTGCAAAGGTTGTATGGTACCTTCCAGTCCTCCCCCATTTGAAGCGTTTATTTGGTAACAAGAAGGAAGCAAAGCTGATGCGTTGGCACGAAGAGGGGCGAAGAAAGGATGGGGTGTTGAGACACCTAGCTGATGCTTGTCAGTGGAGGGCAATCGACGCCGAATACCCAGATTTCGGTAGTGATGCGAGGAATATCAGGTTTGGTATGAGTATGGATGGAATAAATCCATTCGACAATATGAACAGCAGACACAACACATGGCCCGTTGTTCATAAATCCATTTGGATCTATAACCTCCCTCCATGGTTGTGCATGAAGCGGAAGTACATGCACCTATCTATTCTCATTCAAGGGCTAAAATAACCTGGAATGGATCTTAACGTGTATCAACAACTACTGAAGGACGAACTAGCTATGCTATGGGAAGAAGGAGCTCAGGTCTGGGACGCGAACAAAGAAGAGTTCTTCACTCTGAAAGGCCTGTTGTTCACAACGGTGCAAGATTATCCCGCGTACGGGAACAACGCGTGTTGATGCACCAAAGGATACGAAGCATGTGTTAAGTGCATGAAAGAAACCACAAGTGTTTTCTTAGAGGGCTCTAGAAAAATCGTGTTCATGGGCCACCGAAGGTGAGCCGACCATGAATGACCCATGGAGAGAGGACACGGAAAGATTCGACGAAACAAAAGAAATCCGTCCAAAGCCTCGCGAGAAGACTGGACAAGAAATCTATGATCTCTTGAATGAAATGGACGAAGTTGAGCCAGGAAAAGGAAAGAAACAACCGCCGGTAAAGGGTGTCTAGAAAAGGAAATCTGTTTTGGGAATTGCCTTACTGGCCTCACCTAGACACACGTCACAGCATTGATGTAATGCATGTCGAAAAAAATATCTGCGACAGCTTGCTTGGTCTCTTGCTCAACATTCCGGACAAGACAAAAGATGGACCAAAGGCACGAGCAGACATGCAACACATGAATATAAGACATGAGCTGTGGACAACCAAATAAACGACCAAGACGGGGAAGAATGGTATCAAAGTCAAGACTAGCTATCCTGCTGCTTGCTACACTCTGAGTAGAGACGAGCTCCATAGCCTTTGCGAATGCCTCTATGGTGTCAAAGTTTCTTTGGGTTACTCCGCAAACATCCGAAAACTTGTTGACATGAAGACTCACTGACTGATTGACATGAAGTCTCATGACTGCCACGTGATGATCACACAGATACTGCCTGTTGCAATTAGAGGTATCATGGAGCTAGGTGTCCGCAAGATGATCACGGATCTATGTAACTTCTTCAATACTATCTGTCAGAAGTCAATCACGGTGCAACGCTGCCTGAAACTGAAGGCCGAGATCACTGTCATACTATGTGAACTTGAGATATATTTCCCTCTAGCATTCTTTGATGTCATGGTACATCTCATGATCCATATCGTCCCGGAGATACTAGACCTTAGTCCCGTGTTTTTGCATAACATGTACCCGTTTGAAAGGTACAATGGGGTTATCAAGCGCTACGTTCGTAACACACACTACTGCAGATTGACCCTCTGTTGAACCACCTCCACTGACGGGCACAAAACGGACCGTCGTTGGAGGGGATCACCGCTGACGGTCACTTATCCGCCCGTCAGCGGAGAAGACAGCCAAGCTGGATGTGAGGACCAGCACTGACGGGCGGCTAAGTGGACCGTCAGTGAAGCTGCACCAAGGGTGCCTTGGATGACGCGTCATTTTCACTGACGGGCTGTTGTTAAGTGCCCGTCAGAGGCGAGGTCCTCTCCACTGACGGGTGCCCATGTCGCCTGTTAGTGACTCTGCACCAAGGGGTTCCACAGATGACGTTTGTTTTCACTGACGGGCTGTCAGCATGCGACCGTCAGCGGTAAGTGAGTCTTCACTGACGGGTGCTTGCGCGTCCGTCAGCGATCGTAGGTCGAGGTCTGATGACAGAATCACTGACGGTCCTGTTTTGCGCGTCTGTCAGTGGTAATGTCGCTCTATAAAACCAATAGCGGTGCTCGCTGCTGGCTAGTGCTCGCGCGCCCACTAGCCAGCAGTGAGCGCCGCCGCCGCCCCATATGTTGCCGCCGCCGCCGCCGTCCCCCAACCCACAAACACTCCTCCCCTCTCCCCAATCCTCCTCCTATCCCTTCTTTCTTCCTCCCCAAGCTCAAGATTTCTCTAGACCTAGATCTCCTCCCCTCTCCCCAACCCTCGTCCTATCCCTCCTTTCTTCCTCCCCAAGCTCAAGATTTCTCTAGACCTAGATCTCCTCCCCTCACCCCAACCCTTCTCCTATCCCTCCTTTCTTCCTCCCCAAGCTCAAGATCTCTCTAGATCTAGATCTAGATCTCTTTTCCTTCCCAAACCTTCCCCTCCTCCTCTCAGTCTCTCCATAGATCTCTCCCTCCTCCTCTCACTCTCTCCATAGATCTCTCTTTCCTCGCCGAAAAGATCGCAAGCGCTCGGCAATAATGCTCGCTAGTGTTCTTTCCATTTTGTATATGTATTTGATGTGATTTCCAGTCATCGAGCCGAGGCCTAGTGTTTTGTTCTTTTTCGTCAAACTGATTAGTTTCATGTCGTAGGGATCGATCGATGGATCACAGTTGGATGTACGAGAACCGGGAGACAGAGAGTTGGGCTATGGCTTTGAATGAGTTGGGTACACCTGGCGCTCAAGGGTTTTATGTCAGGTTATACACGTTGTATATGTCACGGTGAGGAGGAGGAAGATCAAGTGTTACAGCAAGATGCTGAACACGGAGAGGACGAAGAAGACGAGGGGAGTTTCCAAGCTGACGCCGAAGAAGAGACGGGGAACAATTTGGCCGATATGGTGCAGGATGTTCACATGGTGGAGCAGGTGGTGATAGATCCTGAGGATGAAAGGGAGACTGCTAAGTTCACGAGACTAGTTGAAGACTCGCAAACCCCATTGTATACCGGTTCTGATCCAGAGCACACGCGTCTATCGGTCACGCTGGAACTTCTAAGGATTAAGGTAGCCCATAATTGTCCGGACAAAGGCTTCGATGGGACATTGGCTTATCTTGCAAATGTTTTTCCCAAAAACAACTTGTTGCCTACGAGCACCGGTGAAGCCAAGAAGGTTGTCTGCCCTCTTGGATTGGACGTGCAGAGGTTCCATGCGTGTCTGAATGACCGCTTTATTTACCGCACGGAGCATGAGAAGCTGTACAAGTGTCCTACGTGCAACACATCCAGATTCAAGCGGGGTAGAAACCAAGCCGATGATGCGGACCCAGTGACGAGTGGTGCTCCGGTAAAGGTTGTATGGTATCTTCCAGTCCTTCCCGTTTAAAGCATTTATTCGCTAACAAGAAGGAGGCAAAGCTATTACGTTGGCACGCCGAGGGGCGAAAAACTGATGATGGCATGATGAGACACCCTGCTGATGCTTCGCAGTGGCGGGCAATCGACGCCCAATACGATAATTTCAGAAAAGATGCGAGGAATATCAGGTTCGGTATGAGTACGGACGGAATCAATCCGTTCGGCAACATGAGCAGCAGACATAGCACTTGGCCTGTGGTTCTATGGATGTACAACCTTCCTCCATGGCTGTGCATGAAGCGAAAGTATATACACCTCTCTATTCTCATTCAAGGGCCAAAGCAACCTGGGAACGATCTGAACGTGTATCAACAATTGTTGTTTGAAGAACTAACTACACTATGGGAACCAGGGGCACAGGTCTGGGATGCTTACCAAGAAGAATATTTCAATCTGAAAGCACTGTTGTTCACGACAGTCCAAGACTATCCCGCGTACGGATATCAATCATGCCAGTGTGTTCATGGATACAAAGCATGTATTAGGTGTTTGGAGTCTACAACAAGTTTACACTTAAAGGGCTCTAAAAAAATCGTGTTCATGGGCCACCAAAGGTGGCTGAAACAGAATGATCCATGGAGGCACGAGAAGGAATTGTTTGATAATACTGTTGAGATCCGTTCGGCGCCCCGGGAGAAGACGGGGGTAGAAATCTATGACATCGTGAACACAATGCCCCCTGTTACGCCAGGTAAGACACAACCGCCTATTCCCATGCAGGACGGCGTCTGGAAAAGGAAATCCGTATTTTGGGATTTGGTTTACTAGAGATTCCTAAGCACACGTCACAGCATAGATGTCATGCATGTCGAGAAAAATGTGTACGACAGCTTGCTTGGTATCCTGCTCAACATGTTAGACAAGACAAAAGATGGACTGTAGGCACGAGCTGATGATGACATGGCACCCGGGTATCATCAAGGAGGACGAATCCGGCCCTCTGGCCATAGGGTGGGCCGGACCGACTACTCGGAGTTTGACTCCTACACGGGGACGCCTCATCCGCGTGGAGTACAAGGCATGGACTAATACCTGCCCGGCATACCCAGAATCTGTTGTAACTAGTTAGAAAATCAATCTGTTAACCGATCTGGACTCTTGTAACCCTATCCCGGTCGCCTATATAAGGCCTGGTAGGGGACCTCCGATCGGTAAGCTCCTTAATCATAGGCAATCTCCATTGTTTCATAGCTCAAGCCACCTCGAGATCGATTCTCCAGGGCTTGCGGCACTCGGGATTCAAGCTATACTAGCCACCAAACATAGGACGTAGGGTATTACCTCTCCACGAGGGCCTAAACCTGTCTAAATCCTGTCTCCCGTGTGCAACCATCCGGATTTGCTGTGCTCACACCGCCCCATATTCAGTATTGCCGGAATAATACTCCGACAGTTGGTGCGCCAGGTAGGGGCTGTGTACGTAGATCCAACTGAACAGATCCAGACGGGTTTCTTCTTCGGCAATGGCGACTTCGCTCCAGGTCGGGCCGTGACTTTTGGCCCCCAGGACTCCGTCGCCGATCCTGGACAGGTTTTTCGACTCGTAAAACTTGACTTCATCATCGACAAGCTCGGCAAACTCCACCTCTGCGACTCGGCACCCGGCCGATCGGCAGAAGCTTCATCACCTTTCTCACCCGGACTCTCGTTCGAGTCAGTGGCTTCGGCAAGCTTCACCTCTGCGACTCGGCTTCCAGCCAGTCGGCGGAGGCTTCACCGCCTTCCCACTCGGACTCTCGTCGGAGTGGATGACTTCGGTGGCCATCTCCAAGGACGAGGTCACGTGAAAAATGGATCTACTGCTCGGGCATGGGTCTTCACCCGTCGAGCAGGGATCCCAACTGGTCGGTACGATCGAGTCCCTTGTACCCGTCCTTGATTACGACTCGGATAGCTTCAAGAGTTCGGGAAGCCACCATCCTTCTCGGGAGGACTTCATGGCGGACTCGGATGCGCCGTATGTTGCCGCCCGACTACGCACGGGGGCTTACCGACTGAAGGATAAAAACGGCAACCTCATTGCCAACACCTGAAACATTGAACAGCTAAGTCACTTCTATGCTTAAGCTTTGTACTTTCATCCTTTAAATGAATAAATATTTCCTTGCTCCATCCGAGTAATTTTCTGGGTTTCCCGACTGGCCTGCTATGCACGCTCACGGCTACGCATAGTGGACACTCGGGAGCTACACCACACTGGGTGCACCCAGGCGCACTCGGGCTCTTCTCTTTCAAAAATTATTTTAGTACTGTGTAAAATGCTCGGCGTTAACTCTTCGTCTTCGATCGCCGGTCTACACCACAACCCTGCGCTATACGGGAAACATCCCACGGCTAATCTCTACACAATGGGGGCTACGACGGGTCGACAAGAGCACACACAAAGGGCTAGCTTACACACGAACGAATTTTTACGAAAGAAGGGGTTAATAAACACAGAACAAGGTAACCAAAACATGCATAAACAAGTTACACTCGGCCTTTCCGAGTACTTCACATGTAGATGGAACGGTTCATGTGTTTTCTCCCTACTTTTTCAGGACAACGTTGTCAGCACTGGTATCCGCCGACTAGGCTTTCTCCATCAGCACGGGGACCTCTTCATCGGCAATGTCAGTAGCAAAGTTACTCGGCAGGCTCCGACTGAGCAGACATGAGTCGGGGGCTTACGAGTGGCGGCGTCCTGAGTTCTCTTCAGAGAGGGCTCGGTGGTGGCTTTTTCCACCTCAAGCTGCGGAGCACTCGGCCTTGCGCTGGCTGAGTCAGTCGAAGGTGGGAAAATCATCATGACCCTCCACTCGGTTCCTCGAACCAAGTAGAGGCTCGGGGGCTACACCCTCTGGGTGCACTGTTCGTGCCCCCAGAGTGAAATCTATAATAAAGCAAAGGAGCCTCCGTCCGTCTATCCTAGTCGGTCGAAGACTCGGTGGCTACTGATGATGACATGGCACCCGGGTATCATCAAGGAGGACGAATCCGGCCCTCTGGCCATAGGGTGGGCCGGACCGACTACTCGGAGTCTGACTCCTACACAGGGACGCCTCATCCGCGTGGAGTACAAGGCATGGACTAATACCTGTCCGGCATACCCAGAATCTGTTGTAACTGGTTAGGAAATCAATCTGTTAACCGATCCAGACTCTTGTAACCCTATCCCGGTCGCCTATATAAGGCCTGGTAGGGGACCTCCGATCGGTAAGCTCCTTAATCATAGGCAATCTCTATTATTTCATAGCTCAAGCCACCTCGAGATCGATTCTCCAGGGCTTGCGGCACTCAGGATTCAAGCTATACTAGCCACCAAACACAGGACGTAGGGTATTACCTCTCCGCGAGGGCCTGAACCTGTCTAAATCCTGTCTCCCGTGTGCAACCATCCGGATTTGCTGTGCTCACACCGCCCCATATTCAGTATTGCCGGAATAATACTCCGACACGAGCTGACATTGAATTCTTGGGTATAAGAAAGAAGCTGTGGGCAACTAAGCAAATGACCAAGTTGGGCACGGGTGCAGTCAGAATCAAGACATACTGTCCCGCTGCTTGTTACACTCTGAGCAAAAAAGATATCATTAGCTTTTTGGAGTGCCTCCAAGGTGTCAAAGTTTCTTTCGGTTACTCGGCAAACATCGGTAGATTAGTTGACATGAAGACTCACCGAGTAATTGGTATGAAGTATCATGATTGTCATGTGATGATCACGTAGATACTTCCTGTTGCAATTAGAGGTCTTATGGAGCCAGAGGTCCGCAAGACAATCTTGAATCTTTGTAACTTTTTCAACACAATATCTCAGAAGTCAATCTCGGTTACGCCTTGCCATAAATTGCAGGAGAAGATCATTGTCATACTATGCGAACTTGAGATGTACTTCCCTCTAGCATTCTTCGATATCATGGTACATCTCATGATCCATATCATCCCGGAGATACTGGACCTAGGTCCCGTGTTCCTACACAACATGTACCCCTTGGAGAGGTACAATGGGGTTGTGAAGCGCTACGTTCGGAACAGGTCACAACCGGAAGGTTGCATCATCCAAGGCTATGTTGCCGAAGAGTGTGTCGAGTTCTGCACGGATTACTTGGCTGATCAAAAGTCTATCGGTGTTCCTGTTTCGCGCCACATAGGTAGGCTCGATGGTGAAGGCCATGCACGCGGTCAAAAGCCTATATATGTCTATAATTTAGTACCAAATAGATCAGGTGACTATGACAGAGCACATCTCGTCGTGTTGCAACACCTGACTGTGGTGCATCCGTATCTTTGGCTGCACATGGTAAAGGTAAAAAAAGAAAACCCGAAAAAGGGAGAAGCGTGGCTCTCAAAAGAGCACAACGCAAAGTTTGCAAACTAGCTAAAGAACTACTGGTATGAAAGGCCTCCAACAAATGATGAAGAAGAGACGGTCAAAATGTTGTCACAAGAACCTGCGAGTAAGGTCCTGACATTTCAAGCATATGATATCAACGGATACACATTCTATACGGAGGCTCAAGACAGAAAAAGTATGTATCAGAACAGTGGGGTGACGATAGAGGCTAAAACCGGTAACCGTAAGGACACATACTACGGCGTTATCGAAGAGATCTGGGAAACTAGACTACACCGTCACAAAGATCCCCATTTTTCGTGTCAGATGGGCAAAAAATATCCATATCGACAATGACAAATTCACTACCGTGACTTTACCTCCCCCGACATCTATTGACCCAACACAAGTCAAAGCAATCAGTGCCAAAGATGAGCCATGGGTATTAGCTAAACAGATCTCGTAAGTCTTCTACATAAAAGACCCGAAGGAAAAGAAGCGCCATGTCGTCAGAAAAGGGAAAAGGAGTATTGTCGGAGTCGATGGTGTAGTTGACGAGGAGGACTATGACCAATTCGATGACCCGGACTCCGAGCCAGAAGCTGTTGATAAACGCCCTACCAAAAGAAGCAAAGTTACTAAGGATGCTGAGCCCTACATAAGACGCAGTCACGCCGAAGGACTAACGTATATCACCAAGAAGATCACTATTCATGAGAAGATTGTCGAAAACGACGAAACCTAGCGAGCTATGTGTGTACGTATAATAATGTCTTGCTTTGGATCATTTCATATTGTGTGTACCCTATGTGTGTACGTGCGTGTGTATTTGTAATATTGTTGACTCGCGCTAAACGACAAACCCTACCCCGAAAACCCGCCCTAACCCACGCTTAAAGACGACATAACACTAAAACCCAATAAAACCTAAAACCCTAACCCGAAAACCCACCCTAACACCAAAATTGAAAACCTAAACAGAACCCAAACTCCACTGACGGGCCAAAACAAGATGCCCGCCAGTGGTAACATCGTCCACTGACGGGCGCATTGAGGTGCCCGTCAGTGGTAAGAAACCCTAACGCTAACGAACCTGCCCCCTCCACTGACGGGCGCATTGAGGTGCCCGTCAGTGGTAAGAAACCCTAACGCTAACGAACTTGCCCCCTCCACTGACGGGCGGCGTTAGGGACCGTCAGTGGAGATGCCCCTCCTCTGACAGCTGCATTTCCACTGACGGGCCGTAGATAGGTGCCCGTCAGTGGTAGTACACATCGTATAAAAGCCACGCGCGGGACTTGGCGAAAATTTCGCCAAGTCCCGCGTGTTCATTTGAACCAGCAGTGAGACGCTACGCCTGCCCCGACACTGCCAGGCTGCTCCGCCGCCCCGTCCGGCCCCTCTGCCGGCCCCTCCGGCCACCCCCGTCCGGCCCCTCCGCCGCCCCCGTCCGGCCCCTCCGCCGGCCTCCCCGAGAGCCGCGCCCGCCTCCCCGACGCCGCCTCCATAAGTTCCCCGAGAGCCTCTGCCGGCACCCCCTCCTTCATTCCGAGCACGAGCTCCGCTTTTCGGTTCCGCTCAAATCCGATCCAACTTGCATGGTACAACAGAGGGTCGAGCCAGCGGGTTAGGGTCTTTAGTCTTGCTTTGGATTTTTATAGGATTTTTTTTAGAGTTGTGTGGGTTGTTTGATTTGTAGAATTGTGATTAATATGAGTTTTTCCTTTGCAATATATTTTATATGAATATTTTCATTTTATACCCCATAAGAAGAATCATATGATTGTCCTACCACGCAATCAAACATGCTTTGTACAACATTTCATTATTTTCAGTCATATATAGGATTCATTATTTGCAATCCTACATTAGTGTGCTAATCAAGTAGACCCTAATGTCAGATTGGCCTTCTAGCTGAAGTACTGAAGCGAGGATGAAAGATAAACTCAGGTAGAGTATATGAGTAAATGGCAACTCATCTGCAGTGAATACATGATGGACTCTATGGGGAATAAATGGCTTGGGTAGAAATTTCAGCTACAGCAATTTGGCATTCAAAAAGGCAATGACCTCTGTTAATTTTTTCTAGAGTAATTGATTCTCGACTGAGTCACTGACAACTCAAAAGTAGCGGTGCCATTTTGTTATGAAACACTTCACAATGGTGCTCGAAAAACAATTTGACCACCCATCCCTATAGTCCGACACAAAACAATCGTAGCATATTCCTATAACTGATCTAAATAATCACTAAGATCTCCACAACGTTGGCTTCGCCCTTCACTGTACTCCATTTTGTATTTACTTTTGCATTGCATAGTTCACAATATTTAATTTTCATTCTTGTTATCGTTATTCTGACCTCTAACTAATCTATGCACATTGTTTTCATGCATGGACTATCTTCAGTGCTGCCCCAAGAAGAAAGTAAGTTATCAACTCTAATCTCTAACTTTTGTGTTATGCATCGCAGCACATTGTATATTACCCGTATATACCATTTTACAAAGTGTTTGTCTTGGTATTCCATTTTTGTATGTCATAGCAAAAATACAGACAGCCAATGTTCTCTATAAACATATTGATGTAGAGTGGATTTTCTTTTTCATATCTTCCAATTTGGACTGAGTGGAAATTTGAATTATGAATTAACTTGCATTGGGTGTGTACAGGTTCTTGAACTTGATGCAATGTATAATAGCACAGGTGGCAAGCGATATGCTGATCAGGAAACAGTATGGGTGGGTAGATATGGTTGGGAAACTGGCAACAACTCAAAATGTAGAGAATATGGCATGTATAGTCGTACCCCTGTGATCTAAATGAAATAATTCCATGGTATTAGGTAGTTGGCAGTCATGCTATTAGGTAGTTGGCGTGGAAGCCTCGTGCTTTTCACCTTCTGTATCGAAAGATTCACAAGTGATATGCTATTGACTCTTGAGTATTTCAATTTTCTTGAATAAAACTCGAGGTTGCAATTTGTACATGTATTGTCAATTTGTTCTTGTTACATGTATGTGTAAGTCGTCCTCTTGATAAATACTTTTGCTTGTAGCTACTGATATTAACAAATAAACAGAGCACAAAGAATTCATCTCGGTTCTAAAATGGCCGCTAGTACTCCTCCCGCTGGGTCGCCGACCCGAGAACTAGAGTCCGTTAATGACAGCACGGCCCCCCTCGACGTGGCGGCACTGATCGACACCCCGACCCTGGAGGCGCCCAAGCAAGTTGCCTCCGAGCCGGCCAAGGAACCTACCCTCGAGCCAGCCAAGGAACCTGCCCCCGAGACGACCGTCATAGCTAGCCAAGAGCAACCTGCCTCGGACTCCAGCTCCTCCAATGATGACTCTGGCTCCGAGTCAGGTTCTGAAGAGGACGAGGCGCCCGAGGAGGAAGTAGCGCCTCCAGCCCCGACCAGGTCTCAGAAAAGGAGAAAAGGCAACCAGTTGCCGGATAAGACGTATATCATCACTCGAGTCGATGATGTCAAAGATGTTCCAGCGAGTCCACATAAGGCCGCCCGGACCTTCAGCAATGCCCGCGGATGCATAGTCCGCGAACAAGTGAAGATCACATGCAAAGAGTTCAGCCAGTTGACTGAATCGACCCGAGATGCTCTGTTGAGGAAACTATGGGACAAGTACCAGATTCCTGCCGCCGACAAGGATAGAGTCGAAGCGCAAGCGCTTCGCATCATGGCTAGGGCTCTGAAGACTTGGCGATACGACGCACAGAAAGTCCTGGACGACGATTGGGATACTAAAATTAGTAAAAGATGGTCGAAGATATAAAAGGAAGACTGGGAGGAATTCGTTGCTCAAATAAGGAGTCTAGAATTCCAAGAGAAGAGTCGCTGGGGGAAGGAGCTTCGCTCCAAGAACACATTAGACCACAAGTTCGGCGGCCGTGGATACCTAGGGAAGAGGCCAAAGTGGGCCAGAGAGGACGCCAAACTAGCCGCGGCTGGGAAGGCACCTCCTTTCACGCATCTTAGGGAGCCACGCGCCAGGGAGTACATGAGGGCGCACACAAGCTCTGACCCTGCGATGGGGTCACCAATTATAGAGTCTGAGAAACTCCAGGAGGTGGCTAACCGGCTGGTAACGTCTCAACTCAGTGTATTTTTGTACTTAATTATGTTGCATCCAAATACGCTATCTTCTCATCAAGTAATATAACTTGGAGACAGAACTGAGCCAGCAGCCTGGAAGCTCACAGGACTCTGTCATGAGCTTCCCGAGGTGGAACGATGATCTGGCGAAGGCTCGACAGTAACTAGAGCATCGGGGGCCGTGTAGTAGGCGTCGAGGATGGTGTTAAATGGGACAAAATATTCCCCCGAAACCCCGAGGGTCGCCGCCGCCCAAGGAGAGATAGTCAGGAGTATATGGAAAATTTGCGGGATGAAAGATGGGAGATTGCTGAGTAGACGTGGGTACGTATGCAAGTGCTCATAGCGCAAGGCGGTCCGACCATGCTTCCCGTGAACCAGCTGTCTGGATGGAGTAGCTGCGCATCCACCTCGGATGGCGGCCCCGACTCGCATAATCCTGTCGACAGCATCACCGTAAGTTTTGTCCACTAAATGAGTCATTATAGTAAATCATGATTCCATTGTCCTGACTCCAATGAGGACGGCACATCTATCCTCTGTTTCACAGGAAGCCACTAGATGCACACTCACGGTGCAAATTCCTGGCATGAAGGTCAAGGTTACGCACGGCCAGGTTTTCCCAACGCCGGAGGGGGCAATCCTGCACTGTGTTCCTATGCGGGAGCACCATGCAAAGGTGCAGGTGGACATCATTCTCAACGACTACAGTGAAGTGTTAGTCCCTGTTCCCCCTGAAGCAGAAGTGACCAAGTTAGGGTAGTGCAAGAACTACTTCATCTAGTGGCCGAAGAGCCAAATTATTTTATCTGCGGCGGGCTCTCCTCGCACGGCCCCCTCTCCTCGCACGACCCCCTCTCCATCAGTCGGACGATCTCCGCTGGGACTCAGCCAAATGCCTCCATCCCCGGAGGTGCCGGAGGAACCCAATAACGATCCACCGGAAAGGCGCTCCGAGGCTCAAGGCGACCGGCTGGATCAACCCAGAGGGAAGATTATCTCTCCCGCCACACTAGCCGGAACACTGGAAGCAGCGATGGCGGCAGGTAAGATTCCTGAGTCGCTACACAGGAGGAAGAAAGGAAAAAAGAGACGGGCCGGCACCGGCGAGAAGAAAAGGAAGGAGCAAAAGCAGATGAAGAAATCCTTATCCTTCTCAACATCGTCATCCAAATTATCTACACGGAGCATGGGTCTCTGGCGAGATGTTCTCTATCCAGGTCAAGACTTGCTCCCGCAGGATGAGTTGAACAATCTTTCGGAGGACATGAAGGCGCTGCATGAAGATTACCTAAAGATGTACAGAGATCCACAAACATTCTGCCAATATTGGAAGGTCAAGGTGCCAAGAGATTACAACTTCTTCATGCAGAACGACCAGGACACGTTCGACATCAACTTTGAGGACCTCTCCAACATGTACAACCTTTATAGGCTCGACACCACGATGGTCAGGCTATGGGCTCTCTACCAAGCCCAAGAGTGCAGACGTCTAAGCGAGTCCAATATTGGAATAATCGATCCGATATGCATGAACGAAGGCTATGCTGCGACCCCGGACGGTCGAGTCTTTCTGGAAGAATACCTTACGCGTGCGTTCGTCGTTCATAAGGACAAGGACTACCTACTAGCCCCCTACAACCCTCCGTAAGTCCTTAACTTAGCACCGTGGGAATTTTTTGTTTTTTACGTATGTATCTCCGCCTGCTTACGTTCATTTGTTCACATTGACACAGCGACCACTGGGTCCTCATTGTGATTATTCCAAGCTGGGCCAAGGCATTTTACTTTGACTCTGACGAGAAAAAGAGATCGGACTTCAGGAATATCACTAATATTTTGGATACAGCTTTTTTCAAAGCCAAGTTCTCGGGACATAGTAGAATACCTTCAAAAGCGACAAGAATGGTACAGCATTACAAGTTCTCTTGCAGAGTTCAGCCCAAAAATAGCGTGACATGTGGGTACTATACCTGTGCCCATATGGACTGCTTTGTCCGGTACAAGAACAAGCATTGGAAAGATATGAAAGAATTGAAGGCTTGGAGTGAGCTGGGAAATCACTTGTACGACTGGTGTCAGGACTTTGCCTGCATCCAAAGAGTCTTCGCCAAAGTCATCAACCTTGAAGTCATCAATCCAATGGGAGAATTCTACGTCGGCCCACAATTTTCAAAGCCAAACTTAAGCGAGAATCGATAGATTAGTTGTTTTTAAAATTGAAGAATAGTTGCCACTATGATCTTTCTACACTTAACAACTTTACTATGTCACTCGTCAAACATACTTGTGTTCTTTCATACCTATGATTAATGGTTATGTGAAGTGTTATGTCATTATGAATGTGCTATATCAACTTTTATGTGATTATGTACGAATGTGTTATGTGAAATTTGTGAATATTTGTGAAATTTGTGAATATATTGGTGAAATTGGTGCTGAATAAAAGTGCACAATGCAATACTACTGATGGGCATTTATAAAACGGCTGTCAGTAAAGTGCCACCATCACTGACGGGCGCCTAACAAGAGACCGTCAGTGGTGATACCTCGCAGGCCAACCCTGGCTGGGTTTCCACTGACGGGCACGTTGGGCCCGTCAGTAGTAATATGCACTACTGACGGGCAGCCCGCCCGTCAGTGGAGGGAAGCCTTCCGCTGACAATCCCAGGCTGATGGGCCCCCGATCGTTAGTAGAGGGGCTTAAGCGACCATCAGTACTGCCCCATTCTGAGAGCGCATCCGGAAGGTAGCATCATCCAAGGCTATGCTACCGAAGAGGGCGTCAAGTTCTGTGCGGATTACATGCGTGATCAAAAACCTATAGGTGTTCCAGTTTCGCGACACACAGGCAGACTCGACGGTAAAGGTGTGACGGGCATAAAAATTTACATGTGTATCGATCGGAAAGATCAGATGACTACAACAGAGCACATTTCATGGTGTTGCAACACTTGGCTGTGGTACGGCCTTATATTCAGATCCACATGAAACGGTTGCGCGAAGCGAATTCGAAAAAGGGCACAGTTGCGCTCATGAAAGAGCATAACGCAAAGTTCTCCGGGTGGCTAAAGGACTACTGGTATGAAAGGGAGCTGACAAATGGAGGAGAAAAAACCGTCCAAATGTTGTCACAAGAACCTGATAGTAAAGTCATGACGTGGCAATCGTATGATATCAACGGATACACATTCTATACCGAGGCTCAAGACCGGCACAGTACGTACCAGAACTGCGGTGTAACGCAGGAGTCTAGAACTGGTCATCAGGGCAAGAAGTGTAGGTACTACGGCGTGATCAAAGAAATCTGGGAACTTGACTACACCGTGACCAAGATCCCCCATGTTTTGTGTCAGATGGGCGAAAGACGTCAGAATCGAAGATATGAACACCAGTAGCATGGTTATACCTCCACCGATCCCTATGGAGTCACGACAAGTCAAATCAATCAGTCCCAAAGATGAGCCATGGGATTAGCCAAACAACTTGCCCAAGTCTTCTACATAACAGACCCAAAGAATAAGAAGCGCGTTGTCGTGAGGAAAGGGAAAATGAGTATTGTCGGAGTCGATGGTGTAGTTGACGAAGAGGACTACGACCAATTCGACGATCCGGACACAGAAGAAGAAGATGTGGATGATCGAACGAGCAAAAGGTGCAAAGGTACTCAGGATGTGATGAGGACATCTCCCACGCTATCATCCAAGGACCAATCACCCGTTCCCGTGCCCGACGAATTAATCATGAGGTGCGTTCGTTTCTTGCTATCCATAATTATGTGGCTAAGGATGGGATGCTACTTAATGGTGATATTTTGATTCTTAGGAACATGGGAGAAGCATCACTGGACCAGCCACAAGAGGATGAGGCGCCACCATCGTTGCCCCATTGAACGAGTTAACAAAGAAGGGAGTTTCCTTCCAATGGGGTCCAGCACAAGAACAAGCTTTTAACAGGCTTAAGGAGAAGCTTACACATGCCCCTCTACTCCAACTCCCCGACTTTGGTAAGACTTTTGAGCTTGAATGTGATGCCAGTGGTATTGGGATAGGAGGAATGCTGCTACAAGAAGGTAAACCCGTTGCTTATTTTAGTGAGAAATTGAATGGGCCAACTTTGAACTACTCTACTTATGATAAAGAGTTATATGCTTTAGTTCGGGTGTTAGAAACTTGGCAACATTATCTTTGGCCTAAGGAGTTTGTCATTCATTCGGACCATGAATCCTTGAAGCATATTAGAAGCGAAGCAAAATTAAATAAACGACATGCAAAATGGGTCGAGTTTATAGAGTCATTTCCATATATTATTAAGCACAAACGGGGTAAAGACAATGTCATTGCTGATACTTTATCTAGGCGATTTACTGTGTTGTCTCAACTTGATCATAAAATTTTTGGCCTAGAGACCATAGAAGAGTTATACGCTACTGATTTGGACTTTAAAGATACTTTTGAAAAGTGCAGAGAGGGTCGAACATGGAATAAGTATATGCTGAATGAAGGATTATTGTATCGTGCTAACAAGCTATGCATCCCAGCTAGCTCCATTCGCCTTTTGTTCTTACAGGAAGCTCATGGAGGTGGTTTGATGGGACACTTTGGAGTGAAGAAAACAGAAGACGTGCTGTCCACACACTTCTTTTGGCCAAAGATGCGGAGGGACGTCGAGCGCTATGTTTCACGCTGCACTACATGCAACAAAGCTAAGTCATGCTTAAACCCCTATGGTCTTTATATGCCTCTTCCTATTCCTAGTGTTCCTTGGGAGGATATATCGATGGATTTTGTCTTAGGATTACCTAGGACAAAGCGGGGGAGGGATAGTATATTTGTGGTGGTGGATCGATTTTCTAAAATAGCACATTTTATACCCTGTCATAAGAGCGATGATGCTACCAATATTGCTGATTTATTTTTCAGGGAAATCATTCGCCTATATGGAATTCCCAACACCATTGTTTCCGATCGAGATGTGAAGTTCTTGAGCCACTTTTGGAGAAGCTTATGGAGCAAGTTGGGGACTAAGTTGCTATTTTCTACTACATGCCACCCACAAACCGATGGACAAACGGAGGTTGTTAATCGTACCTTATCCACAATGTTGCGGGCTGTTTTGAAGACGAATTTAAAGATGTGGGAAGACTGTTTACCCCATGTGGAGTTTGCATATAATCGATCGGTACATTCTACCACCAAGGTGAGCCCTTTTCAGGTAGTGTATGGGTTTAATCAACGTGCACCTATTGATCTTTTGTCATTGCCTACTTCTGAACGTGTGCACTTGGATGCTAAAACACGTGCTGATTTTATTCTAAAAATCCATGCAACAACTAAAGAGAACATTGAAAAGATGACCGAGAAGTATAAACTTGCTGGTAGTCAGGGTAGGCGCCATTTATCCTTTGAACCAGGTGATCTTGTTTGGTTACACTTGAGGAAGGATAGATTTCCAGAACTAAGAAAATCCAAATTGATGCCTCGAGCTGATGGTCCTTTTAAGATAGTTAGGAAGATTAATGATAATGCATACAAGCTTGAGTTGCCTGCAGGTTTTGGGGTTAGTCCCACTTTTAACATTTCAGATTTGAAGCCTTACTTGGGAGAAGAAGATGACCTTGAGTCGAGGATGACTCCAATTCAAGAAGGGGAGGATGATGAGGATATCTCCCACGCTATCATCCAAGGACCAATCACCCGTTCCCGTGCCCGACGACTTAATCATGAGGTGTGTTCGTTTCTTGCTATCCATAATTATGTGGCTAAGGATGGGATGCTACTTAATGGTGATATTTTGATTCTTAGGAACATGGGAGAAGCACCACTGGACCAGCCACAAGAGGATGAGGCGCCACCCCAAGTCAAGTCGGACTCCACTTCAACTTCGAATTCGGTTCGGTTTTCAGCAGACAGCACCTACATAAATGGGGCATAACTTTCTCATACGGAGTCCGATTGAACAGTTCTTATATGCGTTGGAAAGATAACAATGACACCTTTCCAATGGATCTGATGCCACGTTATGAATAATTACAAAGACATTGAAATTGTCAGAATAAGTCATCAGGTGCTGCGACACCGTTTTGGGCCACTTCGGGCCTTGTTTTTGTTTCAGATTTTAAGCCCAGGTTTAGGGCAAAACTCTCAGAAACCCTAGGTATAAATACTTGGTAGCCATCATTGTTTAGGGTGGGTTTTGCTTAGATTATTCTGCCATCGCAGTTTCGCTGATTTCATCAGTTTGTAGAACCCCACTTCAAGTAATCAAACATTCCCCTGCGTTTGTGAGATTGCTTCTACTGTGTTCTTACTTGTGTTCTCGATTCGCATGCAGGGATAAGCCTTCTTGGCGAGGTCAACCACGTTCACGCGTGGTTGATAACCAACGGAGCCGTGGTGTAGCGATCGCAGGGTTCGGATCAGTTCTGATTGGAAGCCGGGTCGTCAACGTCGAGTTCTCCACAATCGTGATTATTCCTTCCTGACGGAAGATCGGGCACCTCCGTGCGCATCAGGATGCATGTCCCTACATAAGACGCAGTCACGCCGAAGGACTGACGTATACCAGCAAGAAGATCAAAACTACTATTGAGAAGCGTGTCGAAGACGACGAAACCTAGCTTTTCGATCAATTCAGAACGAACATCAATGTGTAATTATATCATTTTGATGAATTGAATGGTTAATTATGTTCGGGACTTGGTGAAATAGGCATGTGTTGCATGTATGCTCTAAGTCCAGTCCGCAAACCCAAAAATCAGCCCCTAAGTCCACTCCGCAATTCCTAAAATCAGCCTCTAACTCATGCACGTACACGGTGCTATGACATGCGCCCTACAAATATTGGACCAGACAAAAGAAAATCAGCCCACATCAGGCCGAAAAGGCCCAACTTGATTCACCTTCCCCAGCACGTGGCCTTAAGCAAACAACCAGACAGCAAAGATTAAATGCCAGATGCCATCTGGTAAACTAAGTGGAGAACTTGGAAAATATACATTAGTTTGGCAAACAGGGTGAAAAAGGTTATACGAACAGGGTGAAAAAAACATGTATATCAGCTCACTAAGTCCAATATGTCAAACCCTAAAACGCAATCACTGACGGGCAATGAAACCCACCCGTCAGTAGACTCACTTTCACTGACGGGCGACTACTCTGTGACCGTCAGTGGTTATGTATTATCACTGACGGGCAGACTTGTTGTCGCCCGTCAGTGATGGACGTCGGACTTCCACTGACGGGCGCATACTATGTGCCCGTCAGTGGTGATGTTACCCTACTTAATGGGGACTTGGCGAAATTTCAATTAGTTCTCGCGCGTTCGTTCGAACCAGCCGTGAAAACCTAGCTCGCCACCAGGCTACCGTGCTGCCGCCGCCCGAGCCCGTCCGCGCCGCCGCCCCCCGACGCCCCGTCCGCGCCGCCGCTCCACGACGCCCCGTCCGCGCCCCTCTTGCCTTGCCGCGCCGCGCCCCTCTTGCCTTGCCTCGCCACGCCTCCCCCTCTTGCCTCGCCTCACCGCGCCACGCCGCGCAGTCCCCTCGCCGACGCAGCTGATTCGCCGCAGGAGGTCCAGATTAGAGTGAGCTGATTGATACTCCATGTTTTTTGTTGTAATCTCGAGTAGAGAAACACGAGATGGTTGCTTATTCCTGTGAATTTTGTAGTTTTTTGTTGGGTTCTACACGAGTATGTGGATCCAATCTGGGTTTTGCTCTTTTTTGGGGGTCATTTCAGCGTGTAGATTTCATAGTTTCGGCTGTGGAAGTAATTAGAGCGTAGATAGTTATTGCAAAATCATTTGTAGTAAGATAGTTCTATGCTAACTTATAATTTTCCATTTCTCTACTTCAGCTAATTTATTTCTTTGATTGCGTTATAGTATAGTCTAAATCTAGTAAACCAAAGTGCCTTCTAGAATCCAATTCACAGCTAAATCTTCGAAGCAGAAATCGCAAAAGAAGCCGGTGAGTTTTGTGTCTGTGATAGAAATTCTTCTGAAAAAGTTGATATGGTTTGTGTTTTGTATCTCTCCACATTCTTTGTCATCTCAAGGATTTGGCAGATGAGAGGTTGATATGCTTTGTGTTTTGCTACTGTCCAACTTTGAATAGTTACGCATTGAAATGGAGATATTTTGCATTTGTTTAGTTGCTATATTTAGCGTGGATGGATGTAATCCCTAAATTAAATATGAGATGTTTGCATCATTTCTTGCTGGAATTTGTCCGATGCCGACGCCAAGCTAGAAACGGAAGAAGCAGAGCACGATTTGGAGATGAAGTGAATTGTTTGAAATTGGGGAGTTAGGGTTCATATCTTGCATGGAGCTCTATAAGAAAGATTGCTGAGAGGTTGATTTAGATTAGTTCTTTGTTCTTTTTAGAGGGAAAGGAACTGAGGGAAGAGAGAGAGAGAGAGAAACCATTTCAACACTTGATATCCTATATGATGTTGGCTATTATACATTCAATTTTTTGTTGCATAAAGGTTATAAAAGTTTGCTGATGATTGTTGCTCATGTTATGACAAACTAGTTGTTTTGGCAAGCTGCAAATGCATCTGATCTAACTCTTTCCATCACTATTACTCTCATCGATAAAGAAACTTTCTTTCCATCACTATTACTCTCATCGATAAAAAAGCCTTCTTTCCAATGCTTCTCCTTTAATGCATATACATCCGTGAGTTAACTATGACTTGATTACTTATAGCTATTTTTGACTTATTCTGCACAATTGTTGAGCTTAAAGTTATTCTAGTCTATGCGTTGCCTTATTCTCATTTTATTTTCCTAGTCAAAATCCTACTGCATAAATGTTAATAGTTGTTTTGTATTTTATTTTTTAAGTTTCTTAATTGGAAATGGACTCGTCGCCAACCCGGGATCTAGCCCGAGTAGATGATGACAGGGTGGCGGCCCTAGACGTGGCGGCCCCGATTGACGCCCCGCCACAAACCGATCAAATAGCCCCTGAGCCAGCCAGTGAACCTGCCGTCGAGCCGGCCAGTGTAGCACCAGCACCAGCACCTCCCTCAGCGCGAGATGAAGAGAGTGTGTCTGGCTCATCCAGCGCATCTCGCTCTAGTGAGTTGGGATCGGAAGAAGAGGCGGCGCCCGAGCCAGCACCATCGAAGTGGAAGAAACGGTACAACCCTAGAGGAGGGAACCAGCTGACGAACGAGACATTCGTGGTCACTCGAGTCGGCGTAACAGGTGTTCCTGCAAGTCCCGAGAGGCTGCGAGGTTGTTCAGCAACACCTGCGGGTGCATTGTCCGTGAGCATGTCAGGATCACATGCAGAGACTTCAAAAAAATGACTGATGCCTAGAAAAAGGTCCTGTTCAACAAGCTGTGGGATAAGTACACTATCCCAGAGGCTGACAAGGAAAGAGTGCAGAGGAAAGCCGACAGCATCATGTGTGCTGCGCTAAGGACATGGCGATATGAAGCAACGAAGCTGCTAGACGCTGATTTTGAAACTGCAGTTAAAACTAAATGCCAAAGATAGAACTCGAACACTGGGAGGATTTTGTTGCTGACAAGAAGAGTGATGCATTCAAGGAGAAGAGCCACCGGGGGAAGGAGCTTGTAATACCCAGCCACCGGGGGAAGGAGCTTGTAATACCCAATTGTAACAAAGTAGGTTTTTGACTTGCATGCATGCATACATGGCATCATCCAGCACCATCTCGTTTAAACCCGAAAAGGATATAATTGTAATTTATAGAATATGTTAATATCTCATCCTCGGTGGATATTTATACAAACACCAATCAACTTATTCGAAGTAGTTGAATTGAAAATGTCATTAATAAGGGTGGTGGAAGTCATCGAACACTTCGGTGAATCCCCGTCCCTAAACCTAAAACCCTAAAGGTGCCAGAATTAGGGTTTCGACGATAGAACAATTTTTAGTGGATGCAAACCTCTCAAACTCCACAAATAGCTCCAAAAGGGAAAACCTTAGCTATATGTCAAATTTCAGAATTTTTGAATATACCTAGGGCCTAGTCGCAGTGTAAACCCTAACTCGGACCCTAATTCAAATTTGAACTGGACACCTCTTTAAATCAACTCCAAATTGGGTCAAACTCCTACAGTAGGTCAAGAACAATGTTTATAACCTCCTGGCAAAATTTCATAATTTTTGGAGAAGTATTTGCACATAAAATGACGTGGGGAAGGGTTCTGGTATAAAGAAATTAAAAATTAAAAACAAAACCCTAACTCCCCCCTGGGCCGGAAACCGCTCGGCCGGCCCATCTCCCCGGCCCACTTCCCCCGCGCGCGCGCCTCTCCCCTCTGCTCCCGCTGACAGGCCGGCCCCGCCTGTCAGCCTCCGCTCCCTCTCACTGCCGCGCCCCGGGCTCGCTTGTCATTCCGCCCGCGCCACGTCGCCGTCGCCCGCTCGCCGCAGTGGGCGGTGCTCCTTCCGACCGGCGGTCCGAAGCTCCTCGCCGCCCTATAAAGGCCACTTTCTGACAGCCCTCCCCCTCCTCCGCACCTCCCGAAACCCTAACCCTCTTTTCCCCTTTGCCTCCCCATTCTCGAGCTTCCTCCGCCGCCTCTGCCTTCAACTCCGACGAGAAATCCTGAGTGCTCCGGTGAGCTCCAGCTCCTTTCGCTCCATCCCCGAGCTTCCACTTGCTCTCCTTCATCTCCCTCTCCCTTTTCTTCCTCAGGTCCAGGTCGGAATCGTCCTCGCCACCTTCTTCGTCCCCAAGTCCGGCAGCAGCTCCGACGACCTCTCGCGCCCGTTCTGGTGAGCCTCGGGCCCCATCTTCTAGCCCCTGGGCATCTCCGCTCCTCCTCAACCTCCCTAACCACTTCTCCTCGCAGATCCTTGTCTGGAACACCCCGACGCCGACGACCCGAAGCCCCCTCACCGCCTCCCTCGTCGCCGGCCGCCTTCCCGACCTCCCCACTCCACCCCGAGCAACGAATCGTCCTCGGGGTGAGCTCCTCGTGCCCCAGCCACCTTCTCCGACTAGATCCGAGCTCCCAAGCACCCTGGAGCTTAGCTCCGGCGAGCCTCCGGTGACCTCGCCGCCGTCCCGAGCGTCCCCGGCCACCCCGAGGCTGAGGTGGCTCCCGGGGGAGTCGTGGCGGCCTCTGGTTGGCTGGCCACGCCAGGTCAGCTGCTGACCGAGGCATCCCGAGCCCGGTCAGCTCTGCCCTGGGGCCCAGCTGTCAGCCCCCGGGGTTTATGTGTTGAAGAATGGGTGTGGGCTGAGGCTGGGTACGCGTAGGATTTTAGATCTGGTCGGGGTAGACTTCGGGTGTACATAGCATTTAGGGTTTAGGTCTGTTTAGGTTAGTTTTTGAATAAAAATTCAAATGCTCATAACTTTTAAACCACACGTCCAAATTTAATAAATTTTATATATTTGGAAAGCTTGTGAAATTCTCTACAATATGGCTGAATCAAAAGTTATTTTGAGCACATGCACAGTAAGTTATCTAGGGTTTTATCGATTGTTCCGACGAGTTTCGAAAGGGGATAACTCTTAATCCGTAGCTCAGATTTTGGCAAAATTTATATCGATAGGAAGCTTGAGAGATTGCCTACAACTTGGCTGAACCAAAAACCTAATTTGAGCAAGTTCCCTACAGCCCCATCGAACCTAAGCTAATTCCTCCCCTCTGAAGCGTCGTTCTTCGGTAACATGTTTATCAACGTTGTTAGCTCCAAACGTAGTAACATTTGATGCGTTAGGTCTGTACCAAAGTAACATTACTATGATTGCACATGCATGCATGACTAGGACATTAGGTTAACACCCGCTACCCTAACTTTTCATATCCTGTCGTGACAAAACCCTGAAGCCTCTAAATCACGTTAACCATGCATACTTAACGCCATTTATCATGCATACATGCCGTATCTTACTATTTCTTTTATCGCTTTCTTTCCGGTTCTCCGTATCCTTTATAGAGGAATCCGAAGAAGGTGACCACCAGGCTTACAGCTCCCCGCAAGACCAGGATCAAACCGAACAAGGCAAGCAGAGCTTGTTGCATCTTTACCTTCCGTACTCTTGTGTATGCCCTCGTTATATGTGCTATGTGTATGAATGTTTATCTGTGAATCGTCGCAAAGTTGCGTACACTAGCATGTGTAGGATGTGTCTTACGTCGAGAACATCTGATGGCTCTTCAACTAAATGGCTAAGTGAGTTGTGAGAGCCGAGGGCGTGCACAATGGGTACGGTTGGTGTTCATCGTAGTTTGATGGCGACCCAGGAGTAAGTAGAGTTTTGTCGTCACACCAACCCTATCTTCAGCGTGTCACCATCCCTTATCATACGTGGACGCTAGCGAGAACCAACACTGAGGATAGTTGGGGTAAGCCTCCATGCACTTTGGAGGCTCGCTACCTCCAAACTGTTATGCACTCACTATGCCTGCAGGGGTTGAGTTGTCGGTAGTGGTTCGAGAGATTAAAATGAACCTTTGAGGATTGGATCAATTTGGATTGGATTTAGGGGCTGCCCTAATCGAATTGGATGATGTTTAATGGATTGATTTGGATTGGACTCATGGGTTGCCCCCAATGGATTTGGATTTGATGACTTGATCTCGTGGTAAATTGGTTGGGATATGTTTGTGTCCTGAGTTAACCTGTTATTTAGTCTGTCTTTACTTCACCTTATTAATGTTATGTTCTTAACTGTATATTGTTACTCTGAGAAGCATTCATGTTTAATTGTTGTTGTACTAGTATGAGTAGGACATTTAATCAAGCACGAATAAGTCTTGCGAGTACGTTCGTACTCACCTAGGTTATTCCTAGAGCTTGCAGGTGAGCCGGTGGTCGAAGATTATTTTGATGATGCCTGAACTTGTGTTTCCTCGGTAGTGTTCGACTCATGGGATGGGTTGTAGCTTTTGTTCAGCGGTCATCGTGCCGCTGTGGGACTCCTTTACTGTTCTTCCGCTGTCGTTTATTTACTCCGTACTCAGATATGATTTCGGATATGACCGACTAATGTAATATGTTGTCCCATCGTGGACTGTTATTAGTAATGTCGTATTGTAGAGCTTTGTGATGATATCCGAGTTGTTAGATCAGGCTGCCCCTGCACAATGTGTGAATGATATGAAGTGTACGGGTATGCCATGAAGAGTCGAAGCCGTACCTTGTTCTACTAAGTCGAGCAGGTGTTGGTTGAGTGACCCGCTGGCTGAGATGCTGTGCCGGCCAGGCAGGGTGTGGGCGTGTTCTACCGGGCTTTCGAGCGACCCACTAGCCTCCGAGCTAGGTTAGGGTGTGGGTAGAACTGTCGGGCTCCTCCGACCTTGTTTGTCGTGGTAGGATTCGGGAACGACTCTGAACCTTCACCGGGTCATGGAATCGTATGTGGTTCTGGGAAGATTGGTCGCTTCCGACCGGCTCGCACGTGGCGGGTGTCGGATCGTTCCGCTTTGGTGCGTACGGTGCAGGTACCGTGCCGCCGGGCTGACGAGTCCTTCGGTCCTTGGCGACTTCGCGTTCCCTTAATCATATGCAATTCCGGGTCCGTGACAGCTTGGTATCAGAGCCGAGCTGACCGTAGGAAGCCAATTGCAGGTGGTCGTTAGATAGGACTCGTCAATGTCGAGAAAACTATTTGCAAAATTAAACCCTATGTTTAAACTTAATAAGTAGATTGCTTTTTATTCCTTAACCTCATCACTCTTAGTTCTGAATGTCTTCCCTATTGCAATTGTTTTTCCTTGTGTGGCTAACCATATCCTCACTAACTCTAAAATTGTATAGGATGGTGTATAATGTTGTGACCGACCCACACCAGCTAGGAGGTTGTGCTACCCTATTGTGGAGGATGTTGGAGTACCTTGGAGTGCCCCAGGAAGACCTCCCTGCTTTCCACGCCAAGACCTACAAGGTTCACGGGAAGACTCATTTTTGGATGGGATGGGTCACAGTGTGTAATACCTAAAGTCGATAGATAGGTTTTTGATTTTGCATGCCATGCATACATGTCATCATCATCACCCACCCACCTCAATTAAACTTAGATGTAATATGAATATGCTTTATAGAATATGTTAATATCTCATCCTCGGTGGATAATTGTTGCAAACACCAATCAATTTATTTGAAGTAACTTAATTAACAATATCGTCGTTAAGGGTGGTGGACATCATCGAACCCTTCAAAGAATCTCCATCCCTAAAACCCTAACGGTGCCAAAATTAGGGTTCGTCGATAGAACAACCCTAATGAGTCCAAAACCTCCCCAAACTTCACAAATAGCTTGGAAAGTGGAAACCTTAGCCCCTTGTCAATTTTCATGAATTTTGGGAAAATTTAAATCCTAGTCGCAGTGTAAACCCTAATTCGAACCCTAACTCCAACTTGAACTGGACACCCATTCGAATCTTCCCCAAATGATTCAAACTCCCTCAACAGCTCCCAAATAATATTATGAAGCTTCTGTAAAAATTTCAGATTAATTGGAGAAGAAATTGTACATAAAATGTCGTGGGAATAAAACTGGAAAATATAAAAAGAAAAATCAAAAAAGAACCCTAACTCCCTCTGGGCCGGAACCTCCCCTCGGTCGGCCCAGCTAACTCAGCCCCGCTCGGCCCTCCCGCGCGCTCCCCTCTCCCCCACTGCCAACCGGGCCCCGCTTGCCAGTCGCTCCCCCTCTCACTGCCGCGCCCCGGGCCCGCCTGTCGGGTTCCTCCATCCACGTCGCCGCCGGCCGCTGGCTATGGTGGGCGGTGCTCCACCCCCGGAGCCCCCTGTCCGAGTCGCCGCCGCCCCTTAAAAGCTTCCTCCCGACAGCCTGGTGTCCCCTCCTCCTTCAATCCCGCAAACCCTAGCGTCCGCTGCCTTTTCTCCGAGCTCCTCCCCCATTTCCAGAAGCAACTCCGGCGAGGAATCGGGGCAGCTCCGGTGAGTTTCAGCCTCCCTCGCTCCAACCCCAAGACTCCTCTCCGTTTCCCTCACCGTTTCCCCCTTTTCATTTTGAAGATCCTCCACGGGACTCCCGGCTCCACCGCCTTCTTCCTCATCTCCGGTCCCAACCCCGGCGAGCTCCCGAGCACCTTCCGGTTCCCCTTCCTTCCCATTTTCTCGGCATTGGCTCCCTTTCTTCCTCCTAAACCTCCTCCTCCCATTTTCCTCGCAGATCTGTGCCTGGGACACCTCGACGCCGACGACCCGAAGCTTCGCGCCTCCTCCTTCGTCGCCGACCCCCTTCCCGGCCTCCTTCCTCCTCCCCGAGCACCGCAACGAGTCCGGGGTGAGCTCCTCATGCCTCTGCACCCCTCCCCGAGCCCAGCAGTGCACCGGATCTAACTCCGGTGAGCTCACCGGTGAAGCGCCGCCGCCTAAACTCGCCGCCGGTCGGTACAGAAGAGAGAGAGGGCGAGTGCGAGAGAGACAGAGTGAGAAATGAGAGAGAGAGAGAGGGCCCGACGCGTGGCGTCGTTTGATTCGTTCCCGAGTGACTGACCCGGTGACAAGTGGACCCCGGCCCTGCTGACGTGGTTTAGTGGGCTGAGTTCTCGGGTGAAATCTCGGGTGCGTTTAGGATTTTGCAAATGGATCGGGGTAGCCTTCGGGTAGACTTAGCAATTAGGTTTAGGGTTTGTTAGGCAGATTTTGCACTAAAATTCAAATGACCATAACTTTTAAACCACAACTCCAAATTGAAATATTTTTATATATTTGGAAACCTCATGAAAAACTCTACAAGATGGCTGAAACAAAAATGAAGTTTGGATACATGCACAGTATATTATCTGGGGTAGAAGACTTCGGGTGTACATAGCATTTAGGGTTTAGGTCTGTTTAGGTTAGTTTTTGAATAAAAATTCAAATGCTCATAACTTTTAAACCACACGTCCAAATTTAATAAATTTTATATATTTGGAAAGCTTGTGAAATTCTCTACAATATGGCTGAATCAAAAGTTTATTTTGAGCACATGCACAGTAAGTTATCTAGGGTTTTATCGATTGTTCCGACGAGTTTCGAAAGGGGATAACTCTTAATCCGTAGCTCAGATTTGGCAAAATTTATATCGATAGGAAGCTTGAGAGATTGCCTACAACTTGGCTGAACCAAAAACCTAATTTGAGCAAGTTCCCTACAGCCCCATCGAACCTAAGCTAATTCCTCCCCTCTGAAGCGTCGTTCTTCGGTAACATGTTTATCAACGTTGTTAGCTCCAAACGTAGTAACATTTGATGCGTTAGGTCTGTACCAAAGTAACATTACTATGATTGCACATGCATGCATGACTAGGACATTAGGTTAACACCCGCTACCCTAACTTTTCATATCCTGTCGTGACAAAACCCTGAAGCCTCTAAATCACGTTAACCATGCATACTTAACGCCATTTATCATGCATACATGCCGTATCTTACTATTTCTTTTATCGCTTTCTTTCCGGTTCTCCGTATCCTTTATAGAGGAATCCGAAGAAGGTGACCACCAGGCTTACAGCTCCCCGCAAGACCAGGATCAAACCGAACAAGGCAAGCAGAGCTTGTTGCATCTTTACCTTCCGTACTCTTGTGTATGCCCTCGTTATATGTGCTATGTGTATGAATGTTTATCTGTGAATCGTCGCAAAGTTGCGTACACTAGCATGTGTAGGATGTGTCTTACGTCGAGAACATCTGATGGCTCTTCAACTAAATGGCTAAGTGAGTTGTGAGAGCCGAGGGCGTGCACAATGGGTACGGTTGGTGTTCATCGTAGTTTGATGGCGACCCAGGAGTAAGTAGAGTTTTGTCGTCACACCAACCCTATCTTCAGCGTGTCACCATCCCTTATCATACGTGGACGCTAGCGAGAACCAACACTGAGGATAGTTGGGGTAAGCCTCCATGCACTTTGGAGGCTCGCTACCTCCAAACTGTTATGCACTCACTATGCCTGCAGGGGTTGAGTTGTCGGTAGTGGTTCGAGAGATTAAAATGAACCTTTGAGGATTGGATCAATTTGGATTGGATTTAGGGGCTGCCCTAATCGAATTGGATGATGTTTAATGGATTGATTTGGATTGGACTCATGGGTTGCCCCCAATGGATTTGGATTTGATGACTTGATCTCGTGGTAAATTGGTTGGGATATGTTTGTGTCCTGAGTTAACCTGTTATTTAGTCTGTCTTTACTTCACCTTATTAATGTTATGTTCTTAACTTGTATATTGTTACTCTGAGAAGCATTCATGTTTAATTGTTGTTGTACTAGTATGAGTAGGACATTTAATCAAGCACGAATAAGTCTTGCGAGTACGTTCGTACTCACCTAGGTTATTCCTAGAGCTTGCAGGTGAGCCGGTGGTCGAAGATTATTTTGATGATGCCTGAACTTGTGTTTCCTCGGTAGTGTTCGACTCATGGGATGGGTTGTAGCTTTTGTTCAGCGGTCATCGTGCCGCTGTGGGACTCCTTTACTGTTCTTCCGCTGTCGTTTATTTACTCCGTACTCAGATATGATTTCGGATATGACCGACTAATGTAATATGTTGTCCCATCGTGGACTGTTATTAGTAATGTCGTATTGTAGAGCTTTGTGATGATATCCGAGTTGTTAGATCAGGCTGCCCCTGCACAATGTGTGAATGATATGAAGTGTACGGGTATGCCATGAAGAGTCGAAGCCGTACCTTGTTCTACTAAGTCGAGCAGGTGTTGGTTGAGTGACCCGCTGGCTGAGATGCTGTGCCGGCCAGGCAGGGTGTGGGCGTGTTCTACCGGGCTTTCGAGCGACCCACTAGCCTCCGAGCTAGGTTAGGGTGTGGGTAGAACTGTCGGGCTCCTCCGACCTTGTTTGTCGTGGTAGGATTCGGGAACGACTCTGAACCTTCACCGGGTCATGGAATCGTATGTGGTTCTGGGAAGATTGGTCGCTTCCGACCGGCTCGCACGTGGCGGGTGTCGGATCGTTCCGCTTTGGTGCGTACGGTGCAGGTACCGTGCCGCCGGGCTGACGAGTCCTTCGGTCCTTGGCGACTTCGCGTTCCCTTAATCATATGCAATTCCGGGTCCGTGACAGCTTGGTATCAGAGCCGAGCTGACCGTAGGAAGCCAATTGCAGGTGGTCGTTAGATAGGACTCGTCAATGTCGAGAAAACTATTTGCAAAATTAAACCCTATGTTTAAACTTAATAAGTAGATTGCTTTTTATTCCTTAACCTCATCACTCTTAGTTCTGAATGTCTTCCCTATTGCAATTGTTTTTCCTTGTGTGGCTAACCATATCCTCACTAACTCTAAAATTGTATAGGATGGTGTATAATGTTGTGACCGACCCACACCAGCTAGGAGGTTGTGCTACCCTATTGTGGAGGATGTTGGAGTACCTTGGAGTGCCCCAGGAAGACCTCCCTGCTTTCCACGCCAAGACCTACAAGGTTCACGGGAAGACTCATTTTTGGATGGGATGGGTCACAGTGTGTAATACCTAAAGTCGATAGATAGGTTTTTGATTTTGCATGCCATGCATACATGTCATCATCATCACCCCCACCTCAATTAAACTTAGATGTAATATGAATATGCTTTATAGAATATGTTAATATCTCATCCTCGGTGGATAATTGTTGCAAACACCAATCAATTTATTTGAAGTAACTTAATTAACAATATCGTCGTTAAGGGTGGTGGACATCATCGAACCCTTCAAAGAATCTCCATCCCTAAAACCCTAACGGTGCCAAAATTAGGGTTCGTCGATAGAACAACCCTAATGAGTCCAAACCTCCCCAAACTTCACAAATAGCTTGGAAAGTGGAAACCTTAGCCCCTTGTCAATTTTCATGAATTTTGGGAAAATTTAAATCCTAGTCGCAGTGTAAACCCTAATTCGAACCCTAACTCCAACTTGAACTGGACACCCATTCGAATCTTCCCCAAATTGATTCAAACTCCCTCAACAGCTCCCAAATAATATTATGAAGCTTCTGTAAAAATTTCAGATTAATTGGAGAAGAAATTGTACATAAAATGTCGTGGGGAATAAAACTGGAAAATATAAAAAGAAAAATCAAAAAAGAACCCTAACTCCCTCTGGGCCGGAACCTCCCCTCGGTCGGCCCAGCTAACTCAGCCCGCTCGGCCCTCCCGCGCGCTCCCCTCTCCCCCACTGCCAACCGGGCCCCGCTTGCCAGTCGCTCCCCCTCTCACTGCCGCGCCCCGGGCCCGCCTGTCGGGTTCCTCCATCCACGTCGCCGCCGGCCGCTGGCTATGGTGGGCGGTGCTCCACCCCCGGAGCCCCCTGTCCGAGTCGCCGCCGCCCCTTAAAAGCTTCCTCCCGACAGCCTGGTGTCCCCTCCTCCTTCAATCCCGCAAACCCTAGCGTCCCGCTGCCTTTTCTCCGAGCTCCTCCCCCATTTCCAGAAGCAACTCCGGCGAGGAATCGGGGCAGCTCCGGTGAGTTTCAGCCTCCCTCGCTCCAACCCCAAGACTCCTCTCCGTTTCCCTCACCGTTTCCCCCTTTTCATTTTGAAGATCCTCCACGGGACTCCCGGCTCCACCGCCTTCTTCCTCATCTCCGGTCCCAACCCCGGCGAGCTCCCGAGCACCTTCCGGTTCCCCTTCCTTCCCATTTTCTTCGGCATTGGCTCCCTTTCTTCCTCCTAAACCTCCTCCTCCCATTTTCCTCGCAGATCTGTGCCTGGGACACCTCGACGCCGACGACCCGAAGCTTCGCGCCTCCTCCTTCGTCGCCGACCCCCTTCCCGGCCTCCTTCCTCCTCCCCGAGCACCGCAACGAGTCCGGGGTGAGCTCCTCATGCCTCTGCACCCCTCCCCGAGCCCAGCAGTGCACCGGATCTAACTCCGGTGAGCTCACCGGTGAAGCGCCGCCGCCTAAACTCGCCGCCGGTCGGTACAGAAGAGAGAGAGGGCGAGTGCGAGAGAGACAGAGTGAGAAATGAGAGAGAGAGAGAGGGCCCGACGCGTGGCGTCGTTTGATTCGTTCCCGAGTGACTGACCCGGTGACAAGTGGACCCCGGCCCTGCTGACGTGGTTTAGTGGGCTGAGTTCTCGGGTGAAATCTCGGGTGCGTTTAGGATTTTGCAAATGGATCGGGGTAGCCTTCGGGTAGACTTAGCAATTAGGTTTAGGGTTTGTTAGGGCAGATTTTGCACTAAAATTCAAATGACCATAACTTTTAAACCACAACTCCAAATTGAAATATTTTTATATATTTGGAAACCTCATGAAAAACTCTACAAGATGGCTGAAACAAAAATGAAGTTTGGATACATGCACAGTATATTATCTGGGGTAGAAGACTTCGGGTGTACATAGCATTTAGGGTTTAGGTCTGTTTAGGTTAGTTTTTGAATAAAAATTCAAATGCTCATAACTTTTAAACCACACGTCCAAATTTAATAAATTTTATATATTTGGAAAGCTTGTGAAATTCTCTACAATATGGCTGAATCAAAAGTTTATTTTGAGCACATGCACAGTAAGTTATCTAGGGTTTTATCGATTGTTCCGACGAGTTTCGAAAGGGGATAACTCTTAATCCGTAGCTCAGATTTTGGCAAAATTTATATCGATAGGAAGCTTGAGAGATTGCCTACAACTTGGCTGAACCAAAAACCTAATTTGAGCAAGTTCCCTACAGCCCCATCGAACCTAAGCTAATTCCTCCCCTCTGAAGCGTCGTTCTTCGGTAACATGTTTATCAACGTTGTTAGCTCCAAACGTAGTAACATTTGATGCGTTAGGTCTGTACCAAAGTAACATTACTATGATTGCACATGCATGCATGACTAGGACATTAGGTTAACACCCGCTACCCTAACTTTTCATATCCTGTCGTGACAAAACCCTGAAGCCTCTAAATCACGTTAACCATGCATACTTAACGCCATTTATCATGCATACATGCCGTATCTTACTATTTCTTTTATCGCTTTCTTTCCGGTTCTCCGTATCCTTTATAGAGGAATCCGAAGAAGGTGACCACCAGGCTTACAGCTCCCCGCAAGACCAGGATCAAACCGAACAAGGCAAGCAGAGCTTGTTGCATCTTTACCTTCCGTACTCTTGTGTATGCCCTCGTTATATGTGCTATGTGTATGAATGTTTATCTGTGAATCGTCGCAAAGTTGCGTACACTAGCATGTGTAGGATGTGTCTTACGTCGAGAACATCTGATGGCTCTTCAACTAAATGGCTAAGTGAGTTGTGAGAGCCGAGGGCGTGCACAATGGGTACGGTTGGTGTTCATCGTAGTTTGATGGCGACCCAGGAGTAAGTAGAGTTTTGTCGTCACACCAACCCTATCTTCAGCGTGTCACCATCCCTTATCATACGTGGACGCTAGCGAGAACCAACACTGAGGATAGTTGGGGTAAGCCTCCATGCACTTTGGAGGCTCGCTACCTCCAAACTGTTATGCACTCACTATGCCTGCAGGGGTTGAGTTGTCGGTAGTGGTTCGAGAGATTAAAATGAACCTTTGAGGATTGGATCAATTTGGATTGGATTTAGGGGCTGCCCTAATCGAATTGGATGATGTTTAATGGATTGATTTGGATTGGACTCATGGGTTGCCCCCAATGGATTTGGATTTGATGACTTGATCTCGTGGTAAATTGGTTGGGATATGTTTGTGTCCTGAGTTAACCTGTTATTTAGTCTGTCTTTACTTCACCTTATTAATGTTATGTTCTTAACTTGTATATTGTTACTCTGAGAAGCATTCATGTTTAATTGTTGTTGTACTAGTATGAGTAGGACATTTAATCAAGCACGAATAAGTCTTGCGAGTACGTTCGTACTCACCTAGGTTATTCCTAGAGCTTGCAGGTGAGCCGGTGGTCGAAGATTATTTTGATGATGCCTGAACTTGTGTTTCCTCGGTAGTGTTCGACTCATGGGATGGGTTGTAGCTTTTGTTCAGCGGTCATCGTGCCGCTGTGGGACTCCTTTACTGTTCTTCCGCTGTCGTTTATTTACTCCGTACTCAGATATGATTTCGGATATGACCGACTAATGTAATATGTTGTCCCATCGTGGACTGTTATTAGTAATGTCGTATTGTAGAGCTTTGTGATGATATCCGAGTTGTTAGATCAGGCTGCCCCTGCACAATGTGTGAATGATATGAAGTGTACGGGTATGCCGTGAAGAGTCGAAGCCGTACCTTGTTCTACTAAGTCGAGCAGGTGTTGGTTGAGTGACCCGCTGGCTGAGATGCTGTGCCGGCCAGGCAGGGTGTGGGCGTGTTCTACCGGGCTTTCGAGCGACCCACTAGCCTCCGAGCTAGGTTAGGGTGTGGGTAGAACTGTCGGGCTCCTCCGACCTTGTTTGTCGTGGTAGGATTCGGGAACGACTCTGAACCTTCACCGGGTCATGGAATCGTATGTGGTTCTGGGAAGATTGGTCGCTTCCGACCGGCTCGCACGTGGCGGGTGTCGGATCGTTCCGCTTTGGTGCGTACGGTGCAGGTACCGTGCCGCCGGGCTGACGAGTCCTTCGGTCCTTGGCGACTTCGCGTTCCCTTAATCATATGCAATTCCGGGTCCGTGACAGCTTGGTATCAGAGCCGAGCTGACCGTAGGAAGCCAGGGATGCGTATGTGGTTCTGGGAAGATTGGTCGCTTCCGGCCGGCTCGCACGTGGCGGTTGTCGGATCGTTCCGCTTTGGTGCGTACGGCGCAGGTACCGTGCCGCCGGGCTGACGAGTCCTTCGGTCCTTGGCGACTTCGTGTTCCCTTAATCATATGCAATTCCAGGTCCGTGACAGAGCTGCGCGTGAAGAACAAATTCCCTACCACCTTGGCAGCCGAGGTGTTCCAAGGAAGAGACCGATCTGGGCCAAAGAGGACACCGCGCTGATAGCGGCTGGCAAACTGGTTCCTTTCGCTGATATCGAGCAGGAACGTGCCCAGATTTGTATGAGGGCGCACACAGTTTCTGACCCAGCTACTAGGTCACCAATTATCACGGACCCCGAGCTTCAGGCAGTTTCTGAACGTTTGGTATAATCTAAACCCAATGTCTTCTTGAAATATACTATTGTTCTTCCAATACGCTAACGGCCTGTACCTGATGCCGTTTCCCTTGCAGAGGTAGCTGTCCCAGCAGCCTGAGAGCTCCCAGGACTCCGTCCATAGTGAGAGGTGGGAAGACCATCTCTCGAAGGCTCTAGGAACGAGGGAGAAGACAGGGCGTGTCCGAAGGATCGGGAGCGGTGCTATATGGGACGAAGTCTTTCCTCAAGACCGCGAGGCTGCCCGCCAGAGGAGGAGAGGAAGGCAAACATCTCTTATACAAGAGATGATAAGGGCAGCCTAGGAGGCTGGCAAGCTGGCGGCGCAACAATTTTTAGAGTCTAGAGGCTACGACGCCCGCGATGCATCTCGTCCACCTGTGCATCCTCATGGACATCAGGGCTCCTATCCTGCTGGATGGAGTAGCTGCGCCTCAGCCTCCGACGTCGCCCCCGAGTCGCCAAGTCCCGTCGAAGACATCACTGTAAGCTTCGACGCCACCTTGAATCACTTGTTTGAGGGCTCTAATTCACAACATTGTACGGATAACAATGGGTATGACACATTGTTTATGATGCAGGGCCCCACAAAATGCCACCTCACTATCCCTTTGCCCGGCATGAAGAAGACGGTTGCACACGGCCTAGTCTTCCCAACAGTAGGGGGCGCGACATGCCACAATGCTGCTATACCTTCCCACATGGCGAGGGTGCAGGTGGACCGCATCGTCTCCAAGTTCAGTGACATCGCAATCCCTGTCGCCCCTGAAGAGGATGTCACGAAGTTAGGAGACTGCAAGGGGTACTACATCCTGTGGCCGAAGAGGCAGATAACTATCCCCGGGGTGTCCTCTCCTAGTACGTCAACCATCCGCTCTCCATCAACTGGAGCCAGCCCGTCTCTGGTCGGCCTGTGCCATACGCCCATTTCGTTTGATGATCGGGACGATGATCTTGCCGAGCAGCAACACACGACGATCCTTCCGTCCCAGGAGGAGGAGCAACCCAAGACAGACTCGTCGCCCCGTGAAAGGCGCTCCAAGCATCACCATGACCCGAAGGCAGTAGGAAAGAAGGTCTTATCTCCAAGCACGCTCAATGCCGCAGTGGGCAAAGCATTGACGGGAGGCAAGAGGGCCACCTCTCCAGAGACGGAGAGGAAAAGAAAAAGAGCACACAAACGGGACGGCACCGCTGCGAAGGAGGCAAGCAAGGAAAGCAAGAAAAAAGCCTTATCCTTCCAGATATCTGCCAAAACTGTCAATAAGCCTCGACGAGTAGTGTAAGAGGCAGGTGAGCCCTTGCTCCCAGGTGATGAGGTGCAGAGGTTGCCCGCACAGATGAAACTTCTCCATGACACAATCATGATGAGGTCACGGAATCGGGATGATTATGAACTACACTTTAAGATCGAGGTGCCAAAAGATTACGGTTTCTTCCTAGACAGATAGGATGACACCTTTGACATCAATTTTGAAGATATCTTTATGTTGTTCAACCTCTTCCGGCTCGACACCATGCTCGTCAGGCTGTGGGCACTTCACCAAGCCCAAGAGTGTAGGCGTCTACCCAACTGCGCTTTCGGAATAATGGATCCGGTCATCAGGAACGACTATTATGTACAAGAAGCGAAGCCGGTCCTAATAAATTTTGTCACTAAGTCATTGATATGCCATAAGGACAAGGACTACTTACTCATGCCCTACAACCCCTCGTAAGTTACTTACTACCGTGCCTAGTTTGCTTTTCTTAAGTACGTATCCTTGTCTGTTTATATTCATTCGTTACCTTTTACGCAGCGACCACTGGATCCTCATTGTCATCCACAAGCCTTCAAGAATGATATACTATTTTGATTCCCAAAGAAGTGCCAAGCGAGACTACTCAGAAATTAAGGAAGTTCTAGAAGCCGCTTTTTGGGAATACAAGCTGTGAGGGGAGTAGCAAAATGCAAGAGCAAAAAAGCTGATCCACAAATTTAACTTCCCTTGCAGGCAATAGCCGGAAGGTAGCGGACATGTGGGTACTACGTCTGCGCTCACATAGACGCGTTCGACATATCCCACAACCCACAATAGAGCCAGGATCAATTCAATAATTTCATACACGACCTGGCCAGCGATAAGTACGACTGGAGGAAGGACTTTGCCCGCATCCAGAAGACCTTCGCGTACATTATCAACAACGAAGTCATTCGGCCAAGCAGTGATTTCTGCACGGGAGTCCAATTACCCGCTTACCGCCGCCCTGCATGTACTAGCCAAGTGTCATAGACCTAGAGTAGGGCTAGTGAAAATAAACATTGTTAAATTCATTTGTTTGTCGTTTTAATTCGTTGTAAACTTGCTTTTATATGTGTACTTAATATTTATGATATTAATTGCTATATATGCTTAATATTTGTGATATTAAATGCTATATATGCTTAATGTTTGTGATATTAATTGCTACATATGCTTCATATTGTCTATTCAGATATGTTTAAAAAAATGCATGAAAATACATCCACTGACAGGAACCGTCCATTTACCCGTCAGTGGAAACAGTTACCGCTGACGGGCGGAAGTTCAATGCCCGTCAGTGGAAGTACTCTCAGGATGCCGCCCCGGTAGCGCTGCAAGTCTTTGCACTGACGGGCGGGTTACACCCATCAGTGAAAGTATATCTCTACTGATGGGCCCTCCGCCCGTCAGTGAAAGTAGCACTTCCACTAACAGGAGGTTACTGACGGGCGTGGAACCCGTCAGCGATTGCCTTTTTGCGCCCATCAGTGCTGGTGTTTCCTGAGGTAGTGGAAGCCCATTATCATGGGGTGTGATTTCAATAGAGTTTTTTGTTGAAATACTTTTTTTTACCCAGAAATTTTAGAAATAATAGGATGTTTGAAAAAATTTCAAAAATGACCTCAAATTGCCACAGGTGGTGGCGGTAGGCCCTACTCGCCACGGGTGCTAACGATTTCCAGCTATCGCCGCGTGCCATTACGATATTTAATGCAATCGCCACGGGTGGTGGTGATAACTTCCCAACCGCCACAAGTGGTGGCGACTGGAAGTTAATTCCACGCGACAACCCCTAACCGCCAAGCCACCTGGCGCAATCGCCACGGGTGGTGGCGATTATGGCGCAATCGCCAGGGGTGGTGGCGATTACTCCCTGGCCTATATAAAGGCCCACAATCGCCACCCAAGAGCCTGGTGGGAGGAGGAGTTGGAGGCAGGCGCCGCGGGAGGAGAGAAAAAGAGAGCTCAGGTAGAGAGGGAGGAAGGGAAGTAGAGAGGAAATAGAGAGGAGATAGAGAGGAAGTGTGGGGGTTTTTCTGCAGCGATTTGGAGGTCTGTTGTCTCCTGAATTCAAATCTCAAAGAGCAGCTCCTCCTATTGTCAGTTCAGGATCAAGAGTTCCTCCCATAGCTGCAGATGATCTTCTTATATTGGAGATACATGATATTCTAGGAAGGCTCAATGACATGCCAAATGGTCCTGAGAAAATTGCTCTGAGAGCTGAGCTCAAGCTTAAAAAGGCTATGCTTCCAAAGGTTTCCAAGCCTACATCACCTCCTGTTGCTGCTCCTACTCAAGCTCCTAAAAGGAAAAGATCAGAAACTGTTGTGATCCATGATAAACCTCAAGCCAAGAGGCAGCCAGATGCAGATGTCAAAATAATTTCAGAAATGACCCAGAGCTCCAAGCCATCTCTCAAGGATCAGCATGATCAACAGAAGCAAGCTTTTGAAGAATTGAAGAAGGAGATGCCACCACCGGTGTCACCGGTGGCTAGCCCAGCTAAGTCAAGTCTGCAGACATACCAGAGGAGAAGCAGAAAATCTCAAATTTCTACAAGTGTAGAATCCATTTCCTCCCTGGATGTCTAGAAACAGATGTCTCTATCCCAATTTCTGGTATCTGAGGCCGAAGAACAGACAACCAAAGAGGCCCATGTGCCCCATCACCAAAGGCTAGATCTGTGACGCCTTTGGAAACTGCCAAACCACCAAGTCCACAGCTGTCTCAACCAGCTGTGTCACAGGCAGAAGAAGCTCAGGCCCAAGAGCCTCACCTGTCTCAACCACCTGTGCCACCGCCAGCTGACCCAGCCCCTTCAGTTCAAGCACCTGTGTCATCACTCATGGCACAGGCAAGTAAGTTAGCTGAGCAAGAAGAAAGCTCTGAGAGCTCATCAGATGATGGCAGAGGTGTGTTTGTTACTCCTCTAAGGCCGAGAGGAGTTAGAGCTGATTCAGATGAAGATTACCAAGCCAAGAGATCATCTCCAAGTGTAGAATCAGCTAACGAAGAAGAGAAAGAAGAGGCAGAACAAGAGGACAGCTCTTCCAGTCCCTCAATTGGAGAAGAAGATCTGGAAACTATCATTACATCTTCGCCCATGCTCTGAGGACTGAGGCAAACCAAATGCAGTTTATCTCAAGAACTGCTACCCAGAAGCTTCCCAAAAGTGATCCCAAGAAGTCAAGAAGCAAAGTTGCCTCCATGAGCACAAGTGCTTTCACCAGAATGAGGTCAACTTGCCCATATTTCAGTGAAGACAAGGAATTCCAAGATGCATCTTGCCCGGACCCCAGATTTCACACTGATCTTCAACGGGGTGTCTATCATGAAATCCTTGCTTCCAAGGGATTTGTTGATTGCAAGGCCATAGACTGGTCTGCTCTCACTGATCCCAGACTAAGGAGTCTCCAATCTCTGATCCAAGCCTCAGGTCTGGAGTTCATATGCAATCTCCAACAAGATTATGGCCCAGAAATCATTAAGGAATTTTATGCCACTGTCTGGGTAGATCAAGAAAGTCAAGATGTCATGCTATGGAAGACAAGAGGCCAGCTGCTCTCAATCACAGCTCTGGAATTCAACAGCTTGTTTCATGCACCAATAGAGCCTGGTATGCCAAATTTGTTCAAGCTAGAGCCTGTCTCCAATACTGACAGAAGAAGATTCTATCCAAGGAATTTTACATTCCCTGACAATGCTCCTTCAGATCATGTGTACTTCAAGGGGATCACAATCACAGTAAAGCATCTAGTCAAGATCCTTCATGTCACCCTCCAACCAAAAGGAGGAAATACAGATGCAGTATACAATTTAGGGCTTTGGCTTTTGGACTTCTGCTTTTTGGCTTTTGGACTTTGGCTTCGAAGCCAGAAAAGCACCTATTTACCTGCTTTTGGCTTTTGGCTTCGAAAAGCCTGAAACAATTTTTAAAGTTGTTTCAGGCTTTTTGAAGCTAAAAGCCAAAAGCAGGTAAATAGGTGCTTTTCTGGCTTCGAAGCCAAAGTCCAGAAGCCAAAAAAGCCTAAACAAACAGGCCCTCAGTATGGCAGGTGCTGGTACACATAGCAAAGAACATTCTTTTTGATGTGGCCAGATATATATTCCATGAGATAGATGCTGTACAGAAGGACAAGAAAGCTAAGCTGAGGTATGGATCCTACATCATGTACATGATCCTTCAGAGAACAGGTCTTCTGGATTCCAACTTTGACATGAGAGTAAAGACCATCAAGACCCAACTCAGGCCTCAGGCTAATGACCATCCTGATGAGGTTGCTGTTCCAGCTTTGTTTGGAGAATCCCCTGAATCAGCTGTGTCAGCTCCCAGTGACACAGCTGCTCCAACAGCTCCTCAAGAGCCTGCTCCCTCCGTGCCTGTGCCTCAAGTCCAAGTCCCCACCAGTGTCACCGCTGATACTCCCACAGCTGACCTAGCTAAGTTAGTATCTGTGACACAGGTGGCTGAAGATGGCACTCTGTCCTCCTCTCTGATGTCTCAAGCAGCAGCCAGAACTTATCAGAACAAAGTAATGCCAACACAGTTTGCAGCTCTGCACCAGGAGAACCTTTAGCTCAGATCAGAAGTCTTCAGTCTGCAATCAAAGGTTGATCAATTGCAGGCTCAGATGTCAGAAGTTCTCCAACTGTTGAAGTCCAAGCTCTGAATGTGTCTCTTCCTCACCCCTTTCTGGTGTTTTAGTGTCAAAGGGGGAGAGATTCGTACAAAGGGGGCGAGATTTGTACAAAGGGGGAGAGAATAAAGGAAGGGGGAGAAAGAAAATTATTTTCTGGTGTACTCAAGGCTTGTTCTATTTCTGATTCTTCTGCCTTGATTACAATTAATACTAAGTCTTATTTTGCTCATTTTACTCTGATGCTGAAATATTTCAGTGTGCCAACTGTGTTGCTCTGATGCATATGTCCAATGCTCTGATGCATATATCTAGATTGTTATTGCTCTGATTAGTCTGCTTGCTCTGATTCATATACTCATGATTAATCCTATGCTCTGATTCATGTCTAGCCTATGCTCTGATACATATGCTCATTGACTTATGCTCTGATACATATGCTCATTGACTTATGCTCTGATTCACATATTCATATTAAACATATGCTCTGATTCACATATTCATGTTAGAGCTCTGATACATATGACCAGTAATTTGTTTGGCTCTGATACATATATACTCTAGAAGTGATGCGCTTGTAAAGCTCGTTGTTGACGACAGTGTAGGCCCCAGCGCGGCGCACAATACGACGTGCCTCAGTCAGATCCTCGTGGAGCTCCTTGCCCAAAAGGTAAGTGAGGAACGGCCGAGTCCAGAGAGGGATGACGGCCAGGACGCCTTCCTGGGCCAAGTCAACCTTTTTGGAGTCTTGGGTTGTGGCTTCGGAGGAGTCGGTTGATGACTCCATCTTGACGGAAGGCTGATGTAGTTGTTGTAGAAAGATGCCGGGTGGCACCTTTTCAGGAGCGGAACCGATCCAAGCAAGGGAGTCGGCTACTTCATTGTCGGCCCGACGAACGTGATGAAGCTCGAGGTCTTCGAAATGGCCTTCGAGTCATCGCACGGCAGCGCAATACGCCACCATGGTGGGGTCCTTGGCATCCCACGTCTTCATCACCTGCTGCACCACCAGATCCGAATCTCCACGACATAGGAGTCGGCGGATACCGAGTGAGACGGCTATGGCCATGAAACAGCGCCTCGTACTCCACGACATTGTTAGATGCCGCAAAATGGATCTGCAACACGTAGTGGAGCTTGTCGCCTTTAGGGGAGATGAGGACGACTCCAGCCCCCGTGCCCGCAAGCATCTTCGACCCGTCGAAGTACATGATCCAGTGCTCCGAGTGCACTTCGGGCGGGAGGGACTGGGTTTCTGTCCATTCGACAATGAAGTCGGCAAGAGCTTGGGACTTTATAGTCTTGCGAGATTCTTAGTTGATGTCGTGAGCCATGAGCTCAATTGCCCACTTTGTGACTCGGCCCGTGGCATCCCTGTTGCCAATGATGTCTGAAAAGGAAGCATGGCTGACCACGGTAACCGAGTGGGCTTGCAAGTAGTGCACCAGCTTCTGCGCTGCTATGAACACGCCGTAGATGAGCTTCTGGTAGTGCGGGTAGCGCTGCTTCGACTCAGCGAGGACCTCGCTGACGTAGTAGATGGGTCGCTGCACTTTCTGCACCCAGTCTTCTTCTGCTCGTTCTACCACCAGAACCATGCTGACCACCTGATTGGTGGCTGAAATGTAGAGCAGCAAGGGCTCCCCTTCCATTGGTGCAGCGAGGACTGGAGGTATAGACAGCAGTCGCTTGAGGTCGTCGAAGGCCTGTTGAGCTTCGCTGGTCCACTCGAAGGAGTCAGATTTCTTTAGGAGTCGGTAGAAAGGCAAAGCCTTCTCACCGAGTCGGGAGATAAACCGACTGAGTGCAGCCACGCGTCCGGTCAGTCGCTAGACAGCCTTCAGGTCCTTCGGCTTGCCCATCTTGAGAATGGCCTCAATCTTGTCTGGGTTCGCCTCGATTCCGCGTTCGGAAACGATGAACCCGAGTAGCTTGCCTGAAGGAACTCCAAAGATGTATTTCTGCCTATCTGGTCATGCAAAGATTTCTGTATACATCGCTGGTATGTAGCTCCAGCGTTTTTCAAACCAAAAGGCATAGTAATATAGCAGTAAGCCCCAAACGGGGTAATGAAAGAAGTCTTTATTTGATCTGATTCTTTCATCTTAATCTGGTGATAGCCTGAATAGGCATCCAGAAAACACAAACGCTTACAACCGGCCGTGGAGTCGACTACTTGGTCGATACAGGGTAGCGCGAATGGGTCCTTGGGGAATGCTTTGTTTAGGGACATGTAGTCCACACACATGCGCCAAGTCTTGTTCTTCTTAAGAACCAGGACTGGGTTTGCTAACCAGTCCGGGTGAAGAACTTCCTTGATGAACCCGGCCGCGAGGAGTCGGGCTATCTCTTCTCCAATGGCTTTGCGTCCTTCCTCGGTGAAGCGGTGGAGGGACTGCTTGACTGGTTTCGCGTCTTTGGAGACATTGAGGGAGTGCTCGGCGAACTTCCTTGGAACTCCGGGCATGTCAGCTGGCTTTCATGCGAAGATATTCTAATTCTCACGAAGGAAGACGACGAGCGCGCTTTCCTATTTGGCCTCAAGGTCGGACCCGATCTGGACCATTTTGGACGGGTCATCGGGGTGGACCTGGACCTCCTTAGTGTCCTTGGCCGACTGGAAAGCGGACTCGGATGCCGAATTTTTGCTAGGCGGAGCCTGTTCGAGGTCGACATCCTTCTTGATGGCCTCCAGCTTTTCCACCACGATCAGGGACTCAGCGATGTCTACACTGGCGATGTCGCACTCGTTGGAGCGCTCGAAGTCACCAGTGATTGTGATGACCCCTTGGGACCCGGCATCTTCAGCTTGAGGTATACATAGCACGGCCTAGCCATGAATTTGGCGTAAGCCGGGCGGCCGAAAATGGCATGATAGGCGCTCTTGAAGTCGACAACTTCAAAAGTCAGGGTCTCGACTCGGAAATTGTTCGGCTCACCGAACACAACCTCCAAGGAGACTTGGCCCAGAGGTCTGGCGCACTTCCCTGACACAATCCCATGAAAGGTTGTGCTAGTGGGACGGAGCTGGGACTCCGAGATCTGCATCTTTTTCAAGGTGTCCCTGAAGATGATGTTGATGCTAGAGCCACCATCCATGAGGACCTTGCGGAGTTTGAAGCCACCGACCTGCGGATCCACCACCAGGGGGTGTTTGCCTGGATGCGGAACTCGGTCCAGGTGGTCGAGCCGGTCGAATCCGACTGCCACTTCGGACCAGTCCAGCCATTGGGGAACTGCTGGCACTGTCGCGTTCACTTCGCGGTACCGTAGCTTTCGATTCCTTTTGGAATCGGATCCTCAGAAAATCATGAGGACGCCCTTCTGCGGGGGATATTGGGCGGCGCCATCGCCCGCAGCTGGGCCACCCTCACTGCCAGCGTCAGGATCGGGTTGTTTCTCTTCCCGAAGGCGCTTTAAGAAGCTGCACTCCCTGCTCGAGTGGCCCGCTCGGTAGTCGAGGGTGCTGTGGAAGGAGTAGGGTTTGTCGAGGATCTCCTCGAAGGTGGGCCTTGGCGCCTTGCGTTGCTGCTAGGGGTGCTCCTTCTTTTGGCCGCCATCGCTACGCTAGGGGCCACGTTCAGCGGCCGCGACCAAGTCAGCGCCACTAACTCCATCCCTGGTGCCAGCTTTCCGCTTCTGGGGCGATTGTCGCCACGCTTCCGACCCGAGTCAGCGTGGTCTTTGCGACTTGAGGACTCGACTTTTGACTTGCCCTTGTCCTCATACCGCATTGCCTCCTCGCCAGTTGCATACTTGCTGGCGACTTCCATGAGTCGGCCCATGGTCTGAATATTAGACCTGGCCAAGTTATGCTTTAGGAGCTCATATTTGACTCCCTGAGGGAAGGCCTGAATGGCCTGTGTCTTAGAGACATCCTCAATGGAGTTGCGTAGCCAGGTCCAGCACTAAATATAGTTGCGGACTGACTCCCCTTTCTCCTGGACGTAGAGCCAAAGGTCCTGCGCATTCCCGGGGCGCTTGTACGTGCCCTCGAAGTTTTTGACGAACGCCTCCTGGAGGTCCCTCCAGTCGTAGATGCTGTCTTCGGGGAGGCTATTGAGCCATGCCCGCGCCGATCTCTTGAGCATCAGGGGAAGGCTGCGGAGAGCGACACGCTCATTGCCCCCACCAATGTTGCAAGCGACGAGGTAGTCGGCAAGCCAAGTCTCCGGCTTGGCAGTGCCATCGTACTTGTCGATGCCGCTGATGATCCGGAACCGATCTAGGAATGGCTCGGAATGGATCCGCCTGCTGAAGCATAGCAAACCAGTAGAGGCCGAGCCACCCGGCTGATTGACCTCGGTGCCACGGTGCTCAACACGCGCCCACGCCACGCGAATTTCCTCGAGATCGTCCCGCACGTCGCGGGCGCTGTCAGCCCGGCCTTGGTGGGAGTCGGCTCGGCGCCGCTCCTTGTGGATCCGGTTGATCTCTTCGCGAGCATCGGGACGCCGGTTAGTAGAGCGACTCGGTTGCGATGAGCCTATTGTGACAGGGCGACTCGGAACCGCTGAGGGTTGGCTCCGCGTAGACCTGGAGGCCAGCCGGTCGCATGCCGATGTGGCCTCGTTCTGCTGTTCTACCGCCGTCTTCATCAGGGTGATGACTCGGCGGTAGGTTTCTGCCACAGGGCCGTCCGCTGGGGGCGGGAGTGAGTCGGCCAGCACGGCAGCCGCGACGAGATTTTGAGCCAGAGTTTAGTAAACCGGAACTCCGTCTTGCTCTCGTCCAAAGAGATAATTGCGGACGGCGCGGCTCCTCTGAGCGGCTGATGAAGAGCGCCGATTTGAACACCAGCGGGACCCGTGAGCCACGGCCTCATCATGCTCACGCTCTCGCGCCTCGAGAGCTGCTCTCTCTTGATCAATGCGCTCCCACTCGGCCAGGATGGCCTGCCGAGACACCTCCATGGCCCTCTCGGTTTCCGACTGTCCATCAATGGAAGTGTGCAAGAGCTCGTCCCTTGCCCTGACCGCAGCACCCGACGTGCCTGCGACGTCGGTGGCACTGGGCGTGACCATGTATACCTCGGCCGCGGAGGCATGGCTATGCGAGCTCTCGTCCCCGTCAGATTTGGAGTCCAAGACAGGCAGGAGAGTCGGAGCCGACCATGCCAACGAGTTGGGAGATCGTCTTGCCGTCGCTCGGGGTGGATGGAGATCCCAGGGGACCTCCAGTCATCGGTTCCGCCATGGAACAAGAAGCCGGACCCTGGAGGTTTAGCCGGCCGAAGGCGCCGGCCACGAAGTGTAGACTCCCGAAGGAAATCTCTGTGCCTTCAGGGAACACGGCGAAGGCAGTGTGCAACGGCATGTCGCCAGTCACGAGCCCGCCGCCGGTGGCTAGAGGAGATCCCGCCTGGATCATGGCTCCAGCATGCGCCTCCCCTACCTAGCGCGCCAACTGTCGCGGGGATTTCGTGACAATACTCATTTTTATGGATCGGGGGGCGCAAGAGGATGATTCAGGTGGGTTCACACAAGCAATTTTACCTAGGTTCGGGCCCTCTAATGGAAGAGGTAACACCCTACTCTGCTGAATAGATTACGGGTCTTGTGTGAGAGATTATAGAGAAATGGCTATTGTTCTTGGCTAGAGGAAGAGGATGGCACGGATATTCGATCTTCTATCCCCCTGTGCATGGGAGCCCTAGCCTCGCCTTATATTGGTCTGGCGAGGCGGGCGTTACAGGTGCCGACTCGGCCAGTTGCTTGGCTGCAGTAATAGCATAGTTAAGGTGTGCCTTAACTCTACTTAATTCACCGAGTAACATCTTCGCTGAGTAACGCCTGCCTTGATTTCATTGTAATGTCCGCCTTGATGGAGTCGTAACTCCAGGTCTTGATGGGGCTATGACGCCTGGTCTTGATGGCACCCGGACGTTGCTTCCCAGTGGACCCTGTGGGCTGTATTTGGCCGAGTGGGCCTCCTGCCGTGGACTCAGGCCATCCCGAGTTTGCTGGGCCGACTCCTTGTCTTGGGCCTATCCCGCCGGGATCCCGTCGTCAATAGGTATCTGTACAAACCGAAGAGATTGTCCAAGGCACATTCTATGGCACAAAGAAAGAGGTGAAAGAGGCGGTGAAGCTTTGGGTGATGTCGACACAGAGGACATTTGGAGTGCAGAAAAGTTGCAGGGATCAGTACTCAGTGAAGTGTAAATCTGCTAGGAGTGAGGGCTACGTGCATGCGTCCCTGAGGAAGTATGAAGTGCACTGGGTCATACGAAGGGTGGTGCCGCACACATGTGTGATAAATGGTGTTCCTGACACCCATCGGAATATCAGTGCTGAACTCGTAATTGGGTTGATGTATCACGAGATAGTGAAGAATGTCTGCATTCCAGCACAGTTCATACAGACATCTATAGAGAGCAAATACCAGTATAGTATAAGTTATGCCATGGCATGGAGGGCTAAGCAGATCGCACTGGAGCGGCGTTTTGGGACTTTCATCGATTCATACCACAATTTGCCATACCTACTGGACACGCTGGGCCAGAGGAACGATGGGACATTTGTTAGCCGTCTCTTATTGCCCTCTGCGGACATGCCTGGAAAAATTATGTTGAATGGTGCTTTCTGGTGCTTTGGCCCATGCGTAGAAGCGTTCAGACACTGTCGGCCGGTTATTTGTATTGATGGGACATTCACGACAGGCCAGATGAAGGGGACATGGTTTATCGCAATTGGGGTAGACGAAAATGATCAGTTAGTGCCACTAGCAATGGGCTTCGCTGACTGTGAGAGCTACGATAACTGGTTGTGGTTCCTTGTGTTTCTGAAGAAAGGTCTTGTGAAGGATCGACCAAATGTGTGTGTTATCATGACCAGCATACCGGGCTGCTGCTAGCAATTCGTCATCTGCAGCAAGGAGTAGCGAAGACTCAGGAGGGGGAAGATTTGCCAGAAGATTCCAATTGGTACGACATACGGAGTAGGTGGTGCACGCGCCACCTAGCGGCCAATTTCTATCGCCAATTCAAGAACAAGCAGTTGATAAATCTCTTCAAAACGTTATGCAAACAGAACCAATCTAGGAAGTTTGATGAGTAGTGGAGCAGACTCGACGAGTTCACGAAGAAGGAGGTTAGACAATGTAACCCTGGGGAGGTAACACACAGGCTTTGTGACCTTCTGGGAGTTGACGATCCAAACACTAGGAGGAAGGCTTCAAATAGGGTGAAGTGCTTCTCGGATTGGATAAGTACGGAACCACTTGAGCAGTAGTCCCTCCTTCATGACACAGACGGCGCTAGATATGGGATCATGACTAGCAATCTTGCTGAGGTTTACAATTTTGTTCTCAGTGGGGTACGCGGTTTACCCCTGGTGGCCATCGTGGAGGGTTCGCTTCACGGCACAATGAGGTACTTCCAGGAGAGGCGTGCAAAGGCTGTACTGCATATGGAAAAATTCGGTGGAACACTTACTATGCTAAGACTATGTTGTTCATTGAGGAGAAGGCCAAGAAGGGGCAAACGCACAAGACCAGACACACGGGTAATGTGCAATGTAGGTTTGAGGTATGTTTGAAGCAGAAGAGTGGATTTGGGGTTTGCACACGGGAGATTACTCAGGAGGTTACTTTTCATATGGAACCAAATATCTCTGCTACATGTACGTGCAACAAGCCCATGCTTCTTTACAAGCCTTGCTCTCACGTCCTTGTTGCAGCTGCCAAGACAAAGATGGACACGAAATCGTTTGTGTCGTACTACATCACAAAGGAGGCTATCCGTGATACCTGTACAAGCGAGCTGTATGGTTTCCGTGTGGTGGATAATTTCACGTAGGTACCTTTAGGCGAACGGTTCTATGTCCCCGATTTTAGCCTCCTCCGAGCTACTGTGGGATGACGCCAGACTCGTTGTATTCATAACATGATGGACGAGGTGGAGGCTGGTGCGCCAACCAAACAATATAGCTATTGCAAGAAATTTGGCCACCGGGTGAAGACATGTCCGAAGATGAAAGAAGACCAAAAAAGAAGGGAGGAGGAGGCGGCTAGTGCTACCTCTGGGTCAAGCCAGTAGTAGTATATGTCGCACTCTTTGTATTATGTAATTTGCTAGTGCGTCTGAACGTCATGTCGTATTTACTTCACGTAGTTTATGTATTTCATCTATCCATGTTATATGTGCTTCATGTACTTCGTGGACTCTTGACTTCATGTACTTCATGTATTTCATGTATTCGTGTTATATTTACTTCATGTATTTCATGTATTCGTGTTATATTTACTTCGTGCACTTCATATACCTCAATGTTTTTTTGTATCACATGAATAGGTATGGCTGGCTTCGAGCTTATAGATGAGCGAGAGGACCGAGAGCACCGGTCTAGGCAGTTGGCTTCGGGAGACTGTGATCTCGGAGTGTTTCGTACTCGTACACCTGATCACGCGTGGAGGATTCACGAGTTGTGGACCAAGACGTACATTAGTTGATTGTATCTATATTATCGTGTTTCAGCACTAACTAGACTTATTTTCTGTTCTGACAGGTTGTCGTGGTCCGGTTTACTACCACTCGCATGGATGGTCGAGGCGGTGGGCGACGAGGACATCGGAGACCCGGCTGCTGGAGTGGGTCGTTCCTGGAGGTTTCCTTTCGATGCCTCTTTGCTCACCGCACTTGTGGACAGGTGGAGGCCGAAGACCCACACCTTCCACTTTGCCTGGGGGAGATGACGGTCACCCTGCAGGACACGGCCTGCCTACTTGGCCTACTTGTGGCAGGAGCGGCAGTAGGTCCGCTCCAGGCTCCTGCCGGTTGGCGTGACTCACTAGCGGAGAGGTTTGCCCCAGCTCTACCGCCTGGGCCACCTCAGGTTGAGGTGGCAAGGGCGGCCCAGAAGCACGGTCCCAGGTTGATGTGGCTTTGTCAGTTTGAGGTACGTATGTCATTTAATGATGTTCGACATATTCGTGGAGGACTCAACCTATTTCTGTTGTCTGACATATTCATGCAGCTGGACAGCCTGGAGCAAAGATTTTAGGGAGATCTCGACGTGTACCAGCTGAACCTGGGACTCGAGGCGTACGTGCTCTGGCTGCTTGGGTACGTGATGTTCACGAGTGCGTACGGAGACAGCGTGGACGCTCGCTACATACCACTCGCACGGCAGATCGCAGATGCTGAATCAGAGGATCAGCTACCTCCGATGAGCTGGGGGTCTGCAATGCTTGCGGGAATGTACCGAGCGCTCTGCTCCGCATGCAAGAGGAAGGGGGCGAACGCCAATCTCATAGGGTGTCTGCTTCTTCTCCAGCTGTGGTCGTTCGAGTGCTTCCTGGTCGGACGACCATGGGTCGACGACTCAGCTTACGGCGCAGAGTTCTACCGTGGAGCAGGGCCACAGTTGCCGCAGGACGGACCAACTTTCGGGTCCATGTGGACAAGAGGAACAGTGAGTTACTTTGTCTCTTCCTCAGCTTGTATTTGCCTATAATATTTGTATGTCAGTTCGTAAGTGGATTAACTATGACACCTTCGTACGTACTTCTTGCAGCCTCAGTGGGCGAGGGCACAGGTACAAGGTTGTTACCTCTCTTTCACGAACCAGTTCCAGCACCTCCCTGCGTAGAGTGTCATATGGGAGCCGTACTCCCATGATGCGTTGGCGCGACGTGCACTGCACCGGGGGATGTCTTCACTGTGCCAGCGGGATGAGAGCTATTGGAGGACCACTTCGAAGATTGTCTTTGACATCTTCGTGGAGGACCACTCACCACACCATGTGATGAGGCAGTTTGGTTTGTACCAGGAGTACCCGCCTCTACACGTACCACTCCTCCAGCCAAACGCACACACGTAAGTCAAGTTTCAGAAACTCCTATAGACTTCGAATGTCTATTGCTTTTACGAGATACAAATTCATTACGTAAACAGGTGGAGTCGCAAGGGAGGGGGGTACTAGGGAGACATAGTGGGCATCACGGATGGCCCCTTTCGTTGCCCAGTGGGACACTGCTCTGAACAACGTCCTGCCCGAGGAGCGGCCGTTTCGCTACGCGGAGTTCGACGCCTACTTGCAGTGGTATTTGCCACATACGCGCGTCCACTTTATTCGTGGAAGCGAGGCTCCTGACGAGGCAGTGGCACAGACGACAGACATGTACCTGATCCTCGCGGCTGAAACTCTAGATTTGGCGGTTAGTGGATTTCGTGCTTCGCTTCTCCGTGTTTATTTGTTTATTACTTACGTGTGCACCTATGATTCTCACTCTTCAGGGACAGTGGGCGACAGCGGCGAACACGGAGGTCACAAGAGTTCTTCAGCGTGTTCCACCCAGCACTAAGGACCACACAGGCTTGTCCAGGGTCGCGGAGTACACTAGGAGGATCATGGACATATTCAGGTGCACGTGCAAGGATGACGTCGTTGCTGGGGCTAGCTCAAGCCAGGGAGCATAGAGACTACCACGTCCTTCACAGACGAGGCACCGTCAGCCTCATACCTCTCAGCCGCCGGGGCCCACAGAGGCAGGTGATTCTGCGTGGCAACAGAGTGCGTCCCAACTCCCCATGACTCAACAAGGTAAAACAATTCTCGTCTTGTACAAACCATTATTCCTTACGTTGTTGTGCTCACTAATTCCGGTTATATACAGATCACGTGCCGCCTCAGGTGCCAGCTAGTCTGTTTGACTACCTCCTCGACAGCCCCGACACTCATGGCTTCAGCTTTCACGACGAGGCAGACGAGTTGATTCCACCTGGGCAGTTCAGCACGACGCAGCAGGTTTAGCCACCATTGCCCACGTAGGGTACACAGGTTCACAAGGAGTATGACCTGACACTACGGGTGGGCAGGGCTCCTAGAGCGGGAGCGGGACAGACTAGGCCGAGGTACTCACCGTCACTGATCAGGAAGAGGGGACGACGAGGCTAGGCGTCCATGACTTTCATTTTATCCTTTCTTTTATTACATTATATTCTATCAGCATTTCGTACTGTATGATTTACACTTGTATTCACTGCTACGTATTACTACTTAGTGATCGATGAACCATATCAAATTAACATCTAAATCCGATTACATAAGCATAGGTTACAGAGCCACGTTACACTGCCACATTAAGTTGGCTACACATATCGTACGTAGAACAAGCAATTATTCGCTACCACTTCTAATGCGACTACATGAAATCATCTTCGCTATCGCTTGCTTGGGGCCCTGGAGCGGGGCCTTTGAAGCAAAACAGCTTCGAGAAGTCCTCATCACTCGACGAGCACTCGGTATATGCCTTTTTTGAGGAACTGCATGCGCATTTATCCTTTGATGATCGAATATCTTTTTTAGCTGTGCGCCCATGTTTTGCCAAAGGGGGGAGTCCAGCAATTTTGCATTCCTCTTCTTCATATGTTGTTTTCATTAAGTGTCTTCTATTAGCAAATGGGTCTCTGCAGAATCGGTCCACATACTCGAAGTTTCGGATCCCGCAGTTCAGCAAACCTACATCCTCTGGATGTGCGTACAAACCGAGAATATGATGTATCAAATGAAAACGGTGATGAAATACTTACGAACTAAGAACAAAGGAATTGTACTAACCCTTATGTGCTTATTGTACTGAGATTGCGGGATACTTATCGTTCCTTCACAGAAATCGCATTTTGTGTACTTCGCCCCGGGTAGTTTTCTAAGCTCGTTCACCCTCTCCCACATCTTGTGGAACTCTCTCAAATGTTTGCACACCTACTTGTACGTAATTCCAGGGAAACCCCTTCTCGCTAACACCTCGACAAGAGCATGCGTATGAACCTCCTCAAAGATCTGCGAACACATAATTCTACAACTCCACCTCCTCCTTCCGGCACCAGTAAGAAGTTCGTAGTCCATTCTCGGGTTCCAGACAACATCACTGGCATCTAGTAATTTGCACGAAAATTTATTATTCCACAAAATAGAAATTGTAGATCTAATGTTTCAACGCATACGAGGAGAAAAATTATTACAAGACTTACCTCTATCGTCGCTATCCATCCGCGAACTACTTCTTCTTCTCCTCCCAAATCTAAACAATCTACTCTGAGATACCAACAATTTTCCAGAAGAACTCAGCGAAGATTAGCTACGTGGTGGGAGCGTCTGCTCATCTGGTTAAATAGCAGAAGGGGGTGCGGACCAGTCGCCACGACCAGTGGCGATTACTGACAAATTGCCATGGCGTGCATCTGGCGATTACTAACAAATCGCCATGGCGTCTGGCGATTCCATAATAAATCGTCCTGGGTGGTCGGTTGGCAAAGGGGAAATCGCCACTGGTCGTGACGATTAGGTATATAGCAGAAATCGCCCTGGGTCGAGGCGGAACGATTAGGTCTACAGCAGAAATCGCCATGGGGTCGAGGGGAAAATCGGCACTGGGGATGGCTAGGTCTACAATAGAAATCACCATGGCTCGTGGCGATTAGGAGAAATCACCATGGGTCCTGGCGATTACTTGAAATTGCCATGGGTCGTGGCGATTCCATATTGAATCGTGAACTAGGCTGGCGATAGCAGGAAATCGTCATGGACCGTGGCGATTTCGGGCCTACCACCACCGTGGCGATTTCGGGCCTACCACCACCGTGGCGATTTGAGGACATTTTTGAAAAAAAATTCAACGTTCTATTATTTCTAAAATTTCTGGATAAAAAAATATTATTTAAAAAAACTCGATTTCAATATGATACGTTGTGCGGCTAAAAAATCAACAGGCAATCTGCATTTGCCGCAGATGGCTCTTTTCAATAATTTCATTGCCGATTTGGAATTAAGAGAACTTTATCGGCTTGGGGACAGGTTCACATGGTCCAATAAGCAGGTAAATCCAATTCGGGAAGTTTTGGACAGGGTGTTGGTATCTGCAGATTGGGAAGCGCTCTATCCTTTGGTTTTGGTAAATACCTTACCGTGGGTGGGGTCAGATCATAACCCTTTGATTGTCGAGTTGGGTGATGTTAGACAAGTTACCAACAGGCCTTTCTAGATGGAAACTTCATGGTTACAGGAGGACGGTTTTACAGATATGGTTATTAGCAAATGGCCTCGGAGGGGACCACAAGAATCGGTGTTGGATTTTTGGAAGCATCAGCAATATTACCTCCGGATGTTTATGAAGGGTTGGGGTGCCAATCATCGCGCTGCGATTAGGAAAGCAAAAGTAGAGCTGCTTAGCGTTTTAGGGGATTTGGATTTTAAGGACAACACGGTGGGTATGTCTAGTCAAGATTGGCAGTTAAGGTATACCTACGAAGGGCAACTGATGCAAATTTATTCAGCAGATGAACTGTATTGGCAGCAAAGAGGTGGTCAACAATGGCTGTTGAAAGGTGATGCTAACACTGCCTACTTTCATAGTATTGTGAATGGGCGACGACGCCGCAACACGATTCTTTCGCTTCAGCTCGGGGATCGGCTGATTACTGATAAGGCAGAGCTCCTTATTTGGCGCGGATCCCTTGACAAATGTTCATATCCATCCGAGTGCTTGGGAGTTTCAGGGTAGAGTGAGTGCTGAAGATAACCTTAGACTCACTCAACCTTTCTCCTCTGAGGAACTAGATTTGGCGCTAAATAAGATGAAGGTGAACTCTGCTCCTGGTCTCGATGGTTTCCCCACAGTCTTTTATAAGCACTTTTGGGGACAGGTGAAACCTCTCGTTAAAGAGATGTTAGACGAGTTGGAACTAGGTCAGATAAATTTGGGGCGTTTAAACTTCGGAGTGATCACTCTGCTTCCAAAGCTTGTCGATGCGAACGTGATCACCCAGTATAGACCAATATGTCTGATAAATGACGTGTTAATTTCCAAAGTGGTGACGCTTAGGTTGACCTCAGTGGCAGCTCAGGTGGTGAGTGAACAGCAGACTGCTTTTATACCTGGAAGGAATATTTTGGACGGTGTTGTGGTGTTACATGAGGTGTTGCATGACTTGCATAAAAACAATCAGAAGGGAATTATTTTGAAGCTCGATTTTGAGAAGGCGTATGATAAGATACAATGGCAGTTCCTAACGGAGGTTTTGGAGCGAAAAGGTTTCTGCTCCAAATGGATTGGATGGATACAACAATTGGTACAAACTGGCAAGGTCCCGATCTGCGTCATCTTGGAGGGGTCTTCCAGATCGAGCTGGATTGCCTTGGTGTGCTTCGTCGACTAGAATGATGTCGTTGCTGAAGCTTTTTTAGTCGGGGGTGCTTCCTCGACCACGGCCGACTTGAGGTTGTCAAGCTCGTCTGCAGTGATTTGGGCCGCGGCGAAGTTACAGTTTTCTAGGTCACACGCGTAAGCGTGCTAGAAGCTGCTTTGCACCGTTATTATCCCGTGGGGACCTGGCATTTTAAGCTTCAATTAGACATAGCTGGGAACAGTCATGAATTTGGCGTAGCAGGGATGTCCCAGGATGGCGTGATACGAGTCTGAGAAGTCGACGACCTCGAAGGTGAGGATCTCGGTCCGGAAGTTGTCTGGAGTGCCGAAGGTGACGGGCAAGCTGATTTGCCCGAGTGGACTCGTCATCTTGCCAGGGACGACCCCATGGAAGGGGGCACCAGTAGGCTTGATTCCCGACTGGGGAATCTTCATGTCGTCCAAGGTCTTGACGTAGAGGATGTTCAGACAACTCCCTCCATCCATGAGGATGTTGGTGAGGCAAACGCCGCTGACGATTGGGTCTACCACCAAGGAAAACTTGCCCGGGTGAGGCATGTAGTCGGGGTGGTCCAAACGGCCAAAGGAGATTATAGACTTAGACCACCGGAGGTACTGAGGTACAGCCGGCTCGGCTGTGTTGACTTCGTGGTCCGTGATCTTCTGGCGTCGTTTGGAGTCGTAACCGTTCGGGCCACCGAAAATCATGAGACACGCGGTCTCCTTTGGGAACTTGTCGCCTTTCTCGGGAGGAGGAGGGTCCTTTTTGTTCCGGTTGGGGACGAAAGGCTTGTTCAAATTTTTCAAGAGATTGCAGTCGCGCGTGACGTGATTGGATTTTGGTTCATGAAAGTGACACGGTTGACTCATCATCTCCTCAAAAGTTGCATTGCCGCGTTGAGGGTGGCGCTGCGGGGCGCGCTCGGCTGCAGCGACGAGGTCTCCACCCTTGCGCTTTCTATGTTTTTTCCTGGACGACTCGGGGCGAGCATCCCTTCTGGGGGACTCGGGAGCTTTGCCCTTTCCCTTGTCGTCCTTAATTGCGCTACGGACGGCTTCTTCACCGGTGGCGAAGTTGTTGACGACATCGAAGAGTTCGTGCGTAGTCTGAGGATCTTTTCGTGCGATCTTGTGGATGAGGTCGGTGCTACGAACACCTTTGGAGAAGGCAGTGATGACGTCACCTTCTTAGACCTCCAGCAGAGAGTTCTTCTTCTTGGAGAAGCATTGGATGTACTCTCTGAGAGTTTCGCCCTCTTCTTGGGTACAACTGTAAAGATCCCACGCATTTCCGGGCCTGTTGTAGGTGCCCTGAAAGTTATTCATGAAGAGGGTCTCAAGGTCGGTCCAGGACTAGATGCAACCCTGAGGCAGGCTGGTAAGCCAGGCTTGAGCTAAGTTAGCTAGAAACAGAGGCAGGTAGTGGATTGCGACATAGTCATTGCCACCATTGGTCCGGCACGCTGTGTGGTAGTCGGCCAGCCAGATGTCTGGCCGAGTCTCACCCGTATACTTGTCAATCCCAGTAACTCAGAATCGTGACGGGAAGATGGCGTCGCGGATGCGAGGTCCGAACGCCTTCGGGCCCACATAGGCCATGCCGGAAGGAGCCGGAGAGCTACGTCAGCTTGTAGCGCTACGGTCACTACTGTCACCGTAGTGACCGCTGCGGTTGTCCCTCCCCGTGTTCTAGCGGGCATCACGTCCGGCATCGAGGTTGTCCTGTGCATCGCAGTCTGGCCCAAGTCGGTTACGTGCAGACCCAGCAGGGTGGGCGTTTTTCTCCGTGCTTTGACGGGCGCGGTTTCTTGCGACGATAGTCCCCCGTGCATCACGGTTTGGTCCGAGTCAGTTGCAAACCGACCCGGCGGGGTGATGACACTCGGGGTTGGCATAGTGACCTTCTGCAGCCAACGGGTCCTTGGGAGGGAGTCATGTCGGCTCCTCGCACTTGCCGAGGAACCTACTCGGTTCTTGGAAATCTCGGCCTGCTGGAGGGCTACTTCCTCCACTAGGATCCAGAGCCGCCGGAGTTCATCGTGACCAAGGGTGCCTTCAGGGATATTGATGGCACGGGCCGCCACCGAGGCAGCGATAATGTTGTGACTGGGAAGCGAAAATATCTGAACGCCATCCCTTTCACGCATGCAGAGTGCGTTATGAACCTGGCGTCCACGATCCCGCATGTCTTCATTGCGTTCTCTTTGTCCACGCTGGCGAGCCAACGTAGTTAGCTGCTCGGCCAGTTCATTCTCCTTGGCAAGAAGGCGGAGCCGAGTGGCCTCTAGTTGCTCAGGAGTCTGTTCTTCGATGGGGACGAGCCGATCGTCGTTGCTGACAGGCACGTCCGGGGTAGCCATGAAGACCTCTCGAGAGGGGTGGTGGCTTCCTGAGCTCTCGAAATCTTCCGCGTTATACTCGAGGACAGGTAGAAGAGACTCGATCGTACCAACCAGTCGGGATCCCTGCTCGACGGGTGGGAACCCGTGCTCGAACAGTGGATCCATCTTCGGCGTAATTTTGTTCTTGGCGAGAGGAGCCGAAGGCGCGGACTCAGGGGCGAGTCCGAGTGAAGATGTTGATGAAGCCTCCGTGGATCGGTGAGAGGCCGAGTGGCAGAGGTGAAACTTGCCGATCTGATCGGCGATGAAGTCCAGTTTTCCGATTTGGAAAAGTTGGCCTAGATCAGGGACAACGTTCGGAGAAGCAAATCGCATGATGCTGCCTAGAATGAAGCCACCGTTGTTGTTGAAGAAACCCATCTGGATCTGTCCGGATGGATCTATGCCCACTACCCCCTACCTGGCGCGCCAACTGTCAATGTTATAATCCGACAATACTGAATATGGGGCAGCGTGAGCACAGCAGATCTAGATGGGTGCACACGGGAGACAAAGTTTAGACAGGTTCAGGCCCTCAAGGAGAGGTAATACCCTACGTCCTATGTTTGGTGGATTGTATTGCTTGTATCCCGAGTGCCGTAAGACCTCGAGAACAGATCTCTAGGTTGCTTAGGCTGTATATGCAAGAGAGTATGGAAACTTATGAAAGTGTGCCCATCGGAGGATCCCTACCAGGCCTTATATAGGCGACCGGGGTAGGGTTACAAGAGTCCGGATTGGTTTACAGATTGGTTTCCTAATTAGTTACAACAGAATCCGGGATTGCCGGGTAAGTGTTTATCCCTATCTTGTACTCCAAGTCGATGAGGCGCCCCCGTGTAGAAGTCGGACTCCGAGTTGTCGGCCCGGCCCACCTGTAATACCCATTTTACCTACGATTAGGGTTTTGCATTCATCTCGCATGCATGCCATCATCCCCGCATTCCCCTTGCATCAACTTAAATCTATAACAATTATGTTTTATAGAATACGTACATATCTCATCCTCGGTGGTTATTTTAGCAAATACCAATCAACTTATTTGATTAGTCACCACCAACATCAAAAGTAAGAGGTGGGGAGGGTCCATGACGTCTTATCTGGACCACCATCTAAAGGTCCCTTTCTCAAAATTTCATCCAAAGCTACGAGGATTTGGTAGCCCGATTAAAGTGTTTAATTTCAAACCCTAAGGTGGCAGGACTAGGGTTAGGTGGTTAGGCAATGCTCCTGTAGATGAAAAGTCGTCAAAATTTGTAAACAACCATGAACATAAGAAATCAACCTACATATGAAACTTTGGAATTTTTGGAAAGGTTTAGGGCCTAGTTACAGTTCAAGCCAATTTTTAGGTCAAATTTGAATTTAAATTCAAATTCTGGTCAAACAAACTCCAAATGACCTCAAAGTTTTCTGGTAGGTTCTATACTTAGTTATAAACATTGTGTAAAAATTTCAAATAATTTGGAGCTCGTTTGGATGCTCAAATCAATTTAAAAGTAGTCTTGTGTTAGAAAAAGAAATAAAAGAAAAAGGAAAAGAATTTTCGAGCTAAAATCGGGCCGAGGCCTACTGGGCCGCTTCCGGCCGGCCCGCCAACCCCGCCAGCACCGAAACCCGCCTCCTCCTTCTCTTCTTTCCGCCTTCGCCTCAGGGAAGCGCCCCCGGGCTTTGCGCCTTCTCTCCCCCCTCCCGCCGCGTGGGGCCTGCCTGTCGGCACCCGGCCTCCACGCCGCCACCGCCGGTTGGCCGAGGTGGGCGGCGTGCCACTACCGGCGTCCCGACCGGCCGCCCTTCTTAAACCCCGTCCGGACCGCCTACCTCCCTCTTCTTCTCCCCCACGCCCAAACCCTAGCCCCCATTGCCGGAGCTCTCGAAGCTACCTCGTTCTTCCCCGTCGCCGACCCCAAGTCCGGCGAGCTCCCGCCGCCCATCCAGTGGTCCCCGAGCTCTTCCTTCTCGCTCCCGAGCTACCTCTCCTCCTCCCTAACCCCCTCCACCCTTTCCCTTTGAATATCCGTGCCCGAGAGCTCTTCCTCGCCGCCTTCGTCTCCGCCTCTGTCCGCTACTCCGGCGAGCGATTCCCCACGCTCCGGTGAGCCCCGGCCGTTCCCGTTCTGCTCCCGAGCATCCTCTCCCCTCCCTCACCTTTTCCCCTTCTCTGTTTTGTAGATCAGCGCCCGGAAGCCCGCTGCTGTCGTCCACCGAAGCTTCCCGCCACCGCTCGTCGTCGTGAGCACCGCACCGGCCTTCCCCGTTGCCCCGCGCCAACGCCTTGTCTTCGTGGTGAGCTCCCGGTGCTCCCACCATCTTCCCCGAGCTCGCCGTGCCCCCGCGCATCATTCCGGCCATCTCCGGCGAGTGCGGCACCGCCCGAGCCCCTCCGGCCACCGGTGAGAGAGAGAGAGGAGTGAGAGAGAAAGAGGCCGCGTGGCAGCTCCTGATTGGCCCTAGTGGTCCAGTCAGCAGCTGACTAGGTCTCCCCTGCCCAGTCAGCGCTGCCACCAGGGGTCCACCTGTCAGCCGGGCGCGTTTAGGGTTAGGAGATTTAGTGTAGTTTCTCGGGGGTGCCTAGCAATTTAGATCTCGCAGAAAATGGAAACTAGGGTTAGGGTTTAATTTCTATTCTGGGTAAAGTTTGAAAACGCGATAACTTTTGATCCGTAGCTCCAAATTTAACAAATTTTACCTTTCTGGAAACCTTATGAAATTCCCTACAATCTGGTCCCAACACAATTTCAATATTTGTAATTAAATTTCAGATCAACTTGAATATGCAATCGATCGTCCATTTTGGGCGTCGTTTTTCGAAAATTCATAACTAGAGAGTTATAGCTCCAAATGGCATGATTCTTGTTGTGTTAGATTCGTATCTCGGGGTACCTTTATAATAAAAACATTTCAAGGCATGACCCCCTACTGTGCATAGTAATTTTCAACCCTAACATGAATTCGAATGAAATTCGACATGCATGCATTATTAGGATGATAATCTAAGTTCTACAAATCAAAATTGATTAATTCTCGTTGCATTAGCTTCCTAGCATCCAGAGGATACTTTAGGGATGCATACGCATGTTCATCTCATTAATGCATCATGCCCCTCTTGTCGTTATTTATTGTTCTTTCCCTCGCTTTTTCCAGTTCGGGTGCTTTGGCGTTCGACCGATTGTTCGGAACTTCGATGAACTCTACTTCAAGGCAAGCTTCATTGCTTGTTGATTAATCATTACATTGTGTGTTAATCTCTGTTTGGATTAATTAATTAAGTTGACTTGGTGCTTGTGTGAATGTTTGTTTGATCGGTACTAGATACCGCACTAGCATGTGTAGGTCTTGTTGTTATGCGGTAGCTACGGCTGAAAAACTTACCTTGTTGCCCTATTAACTTGAACTTGCTAAAGTGAGGTGTGAGAGCTGAGGGTGGGCACACGATGAATAAAGTTGGTGTTAATTGAAGCTATAAGGGCGACCCCCGATGTTTTGAAGTGTTTTTGTCGCCACACCAACCTGAGGTGACTTCATCGTGTTACTTCCCTTATCACCGCGTGGACGTTAGCGGAATCATGGCTGGGGTGTAGTTGAGGTAAGTCTCAGGCCCGTGGAGCTTTGCAACCTCCAGGGATAATGCACTATTTACACTCAAGGTGATCGATTGCCGGTAACGGTCCGAGAGATTGATTGAAATTGTCATTATGATGGACATGTGATCTAATTGGGGTGTGGGCTGCCCCCGAATGAATTGGAAATGATGACATTCATATTATTATGTTCGTGTGTGTGCTTGTGAGTTGCTACTATCTCCCTGTGGTTGTTCTAATCTATGCGTAGATGTTACCCCATTGTTATACCTTGGTTAAGATGGCTTCCGGCTGTTATTAAGTTGTTGCTCATATCTGCTGAACCTGGAATTAAAATGTTGTAGTTTATGTTTACCTTATCCCTTTTTATGCAACTTAACTTGATTAAAATTGTGAACCTTCCCCACTTGTCAAACATGATTAATACCATGTTTTAATTAATTGATGAGCAATGTGTTGCGAGTACGGTGGTTGTACTCACCTAGGTTTATCCTAGGCAGGTTCATGGAGCATTTTGGAGTTGACGTTCGCTGCTTCGGTTTACCACTTTCGGCTTCGACTTCCTTGGGAATGTTGTGGGCTCTTTTTGAGGTGGTTTTCCCACCATCTCGGATATTTTAATTTGTTTCCGCTGCTGCCCTTGTGGCTATTTTGGTGTTCATCGACCTTCGGGTCGCGTTGTATGTAAGATAAATATTGCCTCGAGTATGGGATGTGTTAAAAATCATCTGGTAATCCTCCTCTTTAGTGCTTTGTTGTGATATACAAGTTGTTATTGGGGCTGCCCTTATGCAATGCGTGTATGATATGAAGTATATGGGTATGCCGTGAGGGTTAAAGTTGTTCTCCTTTTTTTTACTATGTCAAGCATGTATCGGTTGAGTGACCCGCTGGCTGAGATGTTGTGCCGGTCAGGCAGGGTGTGGGTGTATTCTACCGGGCTCTCGAGCGACTCACTAGCCCTTGAGCTAGGTTAGGGTGTGGGTAGAACCGCCGGGCTCCTCCGATCTTGTTTTGCGCGGTAGAATTCAGGAACAACTCTAAACCTTCACCGGATTAGGGAATTGTATGTGGTTCTAAAAAGTTTAGTCGCTTCCGGCCGGCTTGCGTTGGTCAGGTGTCGGATCACTCCGCCTCGGTGAGTACGGCGCAGGTACCGTGCCACCAGGTCGACTGGTCCCTCAGCCCTTGGCGACCATCCGTTCCCCTAATCATATGTAATTCCCAGGTCCGTGAAACTACCCTATGTCCAGAGGGCTGGTACTGTCCTCCTTGACAATACCCGGGTGCCATGCCATCGTCACCCGGCCTTTCCCTGCGGTGGCTGTCCGCTGCTGGGGACGCCGGTGTACGGTGGCCGGTTCCAAATCTCATTCTCTGGGAGGGGAGCTTTGGAATTGAATCCAAAAAGATCCTGCAAAGTCAGATTGCGCGAGCAACGTCAGAGTATGACTCGGTTACAACACAGACTACAAGTACCAACAACAGAAGATCAATTGCTTACCTGGCTCGGGGGGTTGGCCAAACTGAAAGGCACTGGTTGCCCTGAGGTGTCCAGGCTTGCGTCCTGAGCCACCAGCCTCCCGACTCGGCGCCTCACTTCATCCTCTGTGAGCATGCCGGCTGACTCCCGGGTCACATCCTGGTGATTGATGTACTCGTACATCCGATGGACCCTCAGCTTGGCGGGCTGGATCTGGCGGCTGATAAATGTCGAGATGACCCCGACTCCGGTGACTCCTGCCTCGAGCACTCAGGCGAGGTGCACGCGGAGAACTTCAGCTCCAGGACGCTCCCAATCTTGTAGGAGCTCGATCCAGCTCGCCTTGATCTCAGGAGGTTGCCCCTCGAACTTCGGAAGCGCAGGCTCGAGGTTGGAGCAGTAGAACCACTCCGAGTGCCACCCCTTGTTGGATGACTGGAAGGGGATGTCAAGGTAACTTTTCACAGCGTCGGCCCTCAATTGGAACCCGGTGCCCCCGACTATAGCAGGCTTGTTCTTGCTGGGCTGTGGCTTGACAACAAACAGGTGCTTCCATAGAGAAAAGTGTGGATCTACTCCCAGGAAGCATTCACACAGAGTGATAAAGCAAGCCACATGCAGCATTCCATTGGGATTAATATTGTGCAGCTCCAGTCCATAAAAGTACAGCAATCCGCGCAGGAAGGGATGCACTGGCACAGAGAATCCGCAGAGGAAGAAGGAGGCGTGGACGACGATCTCACCCGTATTAGGGGTGGGGATGTCCTCGCCGTCGGTAGCTCGACACTCGATCAACTCTTTTGGAGGCAGCACACCCGCCTCCACCATAGCCGGCAGCTTGGCCTCAGTCGTCGTCGACTTCACCTAGGCGCCATCTGGAAGCTCTCTTCGCCGGATGTAGACCACTGCACCGTGTTCTCCTCCTCCCCGAAAAGATCTACCTCCTCGATGATGGTGGGCATTCAGCGGCGGCAGTCCGGATCTAGGGTTTTTGATTTCCGATCTAGATGCGGCCAGCTAGGATGGGAGAGCATATGCGTGGAGTGTTGTGCGGTGGTGAGATGGGTGCAATGCGGCGGCGTTATGGGTGAAATAATGGCGATGACGTGGGCTAAGAAGATGAGGCGGCGTTTCCAGGCATTGGGAATGCGAAAAGGTGGCAGGGCACTGAGAAGACGAAGGGGTGCGGCGCACTGAGGAGGTTAAGTGTGAAATGAAGTAGGGTAAAGCGGTTTTCACCGTGTCCCCCCGCTTTATATGGGATGGCAGCCCGGACGGCGCGGCGTTTCCGCTTCTAGCGGTTGCTGGGCCAGGGGATTCAATGGTCGGCCCACAAGGGTTAAATAGCCGTTTGAATGCACCCCAAATAAAGAGCAACGGTAATGTGCCTCCAACGGGCCGCTAGTCGGTTACCGAACAACTCGGGACCGAAACGTTGCAGTTTGAAGGGTTTCGGTGATTGACCTCCAAGGGTTCAGAGCCATTTGAATACACCTGAGTGAAGGGCGGCAGTAGTGCGCCTCTAGTGGGCCACTAGTCAGACACCGAACGACTCAGGACCGAGGCGCTACAGCCTGTGTTCTGGTTCTGACGCGAATTCCGAGAGTATTCCTCCAGAGGGACGCTAGCTGGACCTGAGCCACTCGGGTAACCAGGTGCCACTCGGGGATTCAAGTCGGAATTCATGGTATGCCCCCCGCTGGGTCGATAGCCGGTCTCTATCCACTGGAAATGACCAGATACCACCCATTATTAGCTCACCTACCATGATATTCCTGCCCTACGGGTGAATATTACTCGGCTTATTACTTTTATTCCACAGGGGTTCTATGAGTCCCTCACAATCTCCCTGCAAGCAACAAAGAGGCGCGCTCAGGCAGATACCACTCGGGAAACTTACCCGGGGGAAGGCAAAAAGCACTTGGTTTGGGCGAAAGCGTTACCAAGACAAGTTGCAGCCAGATCGTGAAGGACTCGGGGGCTACTGACGATTACATAGCACCCGGGTATCGTCAAGGAGGAAAAAGTCGACCCTCTGGTCATAGGGTGGGCCGGGCCGACTACTCAAAGTCCGAGTTCTACACGGGGGTTCATCATCGACTTGGAGTACAAGACATAAATATATACCTACCCAATATCTCGGGATTCAGTTATAACTGATTAGGAAATCTACTTGTAAACCTATCCGGACTTGTGTAATCCTGCCCCGGCCGCCTATATAAGGCAGGGCAAGGATCCCCCGATTGGTAAAGGCTTTCATAGAGACGATACACATCCAAACCCAAGCAACCTAGAGAGCTCCTCTCGAGGTCTTGCGGCATACGGTATACGAGCAATACAATCCACCAAACACAGGACATAGGGTATTACCTCTTCCCGAGGGCCTGAACCTGTCTAAACTCTGTGTCCCGTGTGCACCCATCTAGATCTGCTACACGTACTCTGCCCCATATTCATTATTGCCAGATCAAAACACCAACAAGTTCCATCAAATTTAGTTGTCATCGTGTGCTACTAGTGATCCCTCTGAAGAACCTACAGTGACACATGTACAAGGATTTTTTATGGTGCTTCACCCACCTACTTGCTATATCAACTAGGCGTTGAGCACACGCTTTGGCCCCTTTAATAGTCTGGTCCAACGCGTTATCGTAGATAGGATAATCATTGATGGTTATGAACAACATGCAGTGTAACTTGAAATTTTGCTTTAGGTGCACATTCATACATGTACCCCTTCGATGTCATCCACCAATGATGCCAAGTATACATCAATGTCGTTACCAGGTTGTTTTGGCCATTGGGAAGTATTGTCATCATGGCATACTTCTGCTTCATACACAACCATGGAGGAAGGTTGTACATGTAGAGATTCACGGGCCTCCTTTGGATTCGCATATAAGCGCTTCAAACGAGAAATATAGCAAGGTACCACACAACCTTAATAGGAGTTCCCTTCTTCACCTCCATGCCAACCTTGTCATCATCACTATCATTTTTACGCTTGTATTGAGAAGCTTTGCACATCGGGCATGCATGCAAGTTCATATACTCTTTATGGTATAGGATAAAGTCATTTGGATATACATGTATTTTCCCTACTTCCATTTCCAAGGGGCAAAGAACCCTCTTAGAGCATCTCCAGCAGAGGAGCTATCCGGCACGCCATAGCCAAAATAGCGTGAGGAGAAGAAAAAAGGGGCTCCAGGAGAACCTCCATCGCGCACGCCAAAAGTAAAGGGCCTCCATCCCGACGGGTCGAGACGCCAAAAAATGGTGTGACCTCGGAGACACGCCATCCGCAACGACTACGTCCCGGAGCGTTCCCTCCCGCCAACTCCTTCCGCGCCGCTGCCCGACCAGGTACATCCCCGCCCTTCTCCTCCCGCTCCGGCTCCCGTTGCTCCTCTTCCGCCCCACCGGCCGCCAGTGATCCCCTCCCGTCTCGCCGGCCGCCCGCTGCTCACCTCCCTCCCGTCGGTTGCTCCTCTTTCGCCCCACATGCTGCACCGCCGGCCACAGCTCGGTCCGCTGCCCGCAGCCCGCTCGCAGCCCGTAGCCTGCCGAGCCCACCTTGCTCCAGATCTGGGAGCCGCGACGCAGCCCAAGCCGGTCGAGGGGGGGCTGGGGGAGGAGCTCGGGCGAGGGGGCGGGCGTCGGGGAACGTGCGCCGGGCAGGGGCTGCACCAGGGAGGGAGAGGTGGTGAGGGGGCGCCGGGGGTTGCCGGAGGAGGGAGCTCGGCGAGGGGGGGCGGGGCGCTGGGGGAAGGGAGGCATCGGGGGAGGGGGCTACGCCAGGGGAGGGAGCGACGGTGAGGGGGCACCGGGGAGAGAGGCCACCGGGGGGTGCCGGGGGAGGCCGGTGTGGGGGAGTGCTGGCTATGGGCATTGGTGGAGAAGATGAGGAGGGGGCATTTGTGGAGATGAAGGAGAGGGGGCACGGTGGAGATAAAGTAGAGGGGGATAACAAATAGAAATGAATTGGTAGTTATAGGATATTATTAAAATATAGGAAAGAGAATATGTAGGATTAGATATGGATGTTCTGCTAGAGTGGTGAGATAATATGGAGAGAGAATCTTTTTGGATGGCAATCCATATGAAGATATGGAGGGTGAGTTATGGAGTTGCTCTTAGCTTTGTAGGTAGTTTTTGGCATCTGGTCTCCCGTTGGAAGCATGTTCTCTAAGACACTTAACAGCAACATGAAACTCTTATCAGACCAACCGCTGCTTGCCTTCAATTTCAACAGTTCTAACATGCTAGACAACTTTGTGTACTTGGTCTTACAGCTCGAGAACAGAGGTTTTTTTGAGTCTTCCTGCAAGCCAACAAATTTATCGTACTTCCGTTCATTCTCACATTTTTCTTCAACGTCATGCAACATCTGATCAAGGGCATTGTCTTGATGCCACGTGTCATCTAGCGACGCATCCTCTTGTGACACACGAGCATCAGACGTCTGGTCCAAAGCAGTGTTATTGATAGCATCAGGCATGTTGTTGGTTTCATCGATGTTGCATGACCTTCCTCTAGAATCTGCTCTTCACCGTGACGGGTCCAACATACATACCCCTTCATGAATCTTCTCTTGATCAAGTGTGTTTAGATCTGCGTAGGGTTTGTGAAGCTTCTCAGATTTCGGCAATCAAAGCATGGACAATAGATCCACTTGTCTCTTTGTTCAACCTATCATGTTCTGCTGCTCGTAAGAATGCATAAACATTATCGATGTACTTTTCGCTCACACGGTTCTCAACATACATCCACTGTCGGTCCATCTACAACATGCACGCATATAACAGTAATTAAATATTATGTTCATCAATACAATAAAAAATATTAGCACTACTACATATATGTAGTTAATATACAAACCTTTTATTATCCTAAAGCAAATGTAGAGTGCAATAAATTTTTCTTAAAATGGTCTAAAATTGGCAACACCCCAACCAAGCAACAACATGTGTCCAAACAAATAAATATGAAAATGACATTTGCATTGAAGGCTAGTTGCTAGATTGCATTAATAATTCTATAAAAATATTATTGTCAGTTTTACAAAACAAACCGGCCAAGAAAAAATCCCTCAGTTGGTTGACATTTTCAACCAACAGAAAATTTCCTCCATCAGTCCATATGCTGAAACCGACTGGAATAATGACAGAAAATGTATTTGTTCCAATTGGTCATTCTTTGAGCCAACTGAGGGAATAATGACAGAAAAGGTCTTTGTTCCAATTGGCCATTTTTTGAGCCAACTGAGTTATCGCCCCGCTTCAAAATGTGAACCGGCTGAGGTTTTATGTTTTTCTAACCAGTTATTTGTTTGCACTCGAGTCTATTAAAAAATTGGCTCAAGTTGACATTATTGCTATCGGTTTGTAGAAAACCAGCTGAGAGGAGGAATCCAGAAAAGCCCTTTATGTAATAGTGAGAGAGGATGGCTTGTAGCACTAGGGCACGAAATGGAAGAGTACACGGTAACATCAGCGAGAAGAGCCACAGCCACCTATGGTGGAGAGTGCTATGCAGCAGGCTCGTGTGAGTTCGACAAAGCTGGGAGCAGAGAGAGGAATAGGTAAGGAAAGAGGCACCTGATACCGCAATGGAGTAGGGGTCGAGCTACAGGTCGAGAAGTAGGTGGCTCTAAGGCATGGCGTTGCAACCCTCAGCGTCCGTCCTCCGTAGTCTTCGGGTGAACATTAAGTTTGCTAAAACCAACCAGCTCAATCTTCGAGAAAAAACCTTCACTGTCGCCAACGGCCACGAGCCCACGAGGTGTGATGTCTCTCCCACCTGCCTTCCCTCCCGCATCCTCTCCTACCTTGGCGTCGGGATTGTGCTTGACTTGGGCAGCGGCAAACGTCCCTAGTCTAGGGCTCCACCAGGGTCACAAGTGAAAGGTCCCTAGTCTTGTTGGCGACAGTGGAGACGCAGGAGGCTGGTGGTAGGAGGAAATGTGCTTGACTTGGACGGGGGCGGATATCGCTAGTCTAGGGCTCCGCCAGGGTCAGGTGAAGGGCTTGTTCTCATTGGCGGCAGCAGAGACGCAGGGGGGCTGCTGGCAGGAGGAAAAGAAAGCGAGGACGGAAGAAATGACTCTGCTTGTTACGACGTGGGAGAGAGAAGATTTCAGTGTATGTTGAATCCAAGCCCATGCGTCGGGCAGCAAACAATGGGAGAAGGTGCCGTTTGCGGGGGTGAGCAAATACGACGTACCACCGCCATCACAAACTCCTATTTATATAATATATAATAAATAGTATAGATTACAGAAGGACAACATCTGCAGCTAAAATAAAGAGGAAACCCATCTATATCACTTTATTATTATAGATAGTATCTTACAACTACAATGATAGCTATGAATTAACTTTCCGTCACCACCAACAGAACCGTGTTCCACTCACCATATTTCCCCCCTCTATAAACCAAGCACAAGAAAAAAATTGACAGGTTAGTAAAGAGGCCAAAAAAATTACATAATTACATTTAAAGGCATCTCAAGATCTGTGGCGATGTGACAGTGCTATGCGTGAGCCTTGAGAAAAGAAACGAGAAAAAGACGCAGAGATAAAAACTACACTATAGCACAAACACAGCCACCAACGAGCTTCTTGGTCATGGACTCATGGTTTCCACTTAACAGACATTCCTCAACCTCCTCCTCGGCCAGCTCTGTTCATTGCCAATTTCTAAGCAATAGTAATGCACCTTGCTGACGCCTGATGCACCTTGCTTACGCCTGATGATGTTGAAAACATGAATCATACAGCTTAGCAAGAGCATCTTCTGGATACCTCTGTGAATCCATTCCTTGGGATTATCTTCATGCAAGTTGTCAACAAGTTGGCACGTCAGTCAGCAAAAGAATCAGCTTCATCATCTGAGTCGGTCACTCATGTATTTTAACAGAACTCAAAGATTTGTGCGAGGCTGCATGTGGGCAGCAGAGAGAAAATAGGGCAATATTACCCACTGTAATCGTGCTAGTTGAAGAAATACGGAGACTGGAGGACATCCTGCATATCAAAATCTCCCCTCTCTGGCAATGGAGGAAATCTTAATGTAGGGAAAGATGTCTCAAAGCTCTCCAACAACTGCATCAAATATGCTGTCTCTTAAGAAATTATATGCATAGTTTGTTACAGATACCCGTATTCAACAACTAGGAACGTGAACACAGAAAAAATAACAAGCTCTACATGGTAAAGCATGGAAATGAAGCACTTCAAAAACAAACTATTATGATAGTTCTAAGACATGCCCAACCACAAAGGGGCTATAAATCAAGAAATGACAATAATAGAGAGGTTTAGGTTATAACTATAAAATGAAATGAAATGCTCTAACACTCAACATGCTCTCTCAACTCTCTAACTATAAAAAGGGGAAAACACAACAAGTATACTCATTCCCATCATTGGACAAATATTGTGAAAACGAATCCAAAAAAAGGAATTCATCTTGAAACAGTGATTGTCAAACATCCGTGCAGTTAACTGGGATGAGGAAATACATACATTTTCTAGAATAGGTGCATCGTAGAGTTCCACAAACTTTTCTCGAAGTATTTTATTCATTGTATCAACATCACAAGCATGGGTCCAATATGAATCATGAACTCCTGCATTGATTTATATACAAAAATGTTAATAATAATGTATTTCTTTCATCAGGTGATTCAGGCAAGGGTCCCAGAAATAATGTCTGGCAAATAGTAAAACACAAACCTGCAAAATATAGACCTTGCCTTTTGCAAGCAACAGCAGTCATCATCATATGAGACCCATCAAGGGAGTGTACAAAGTTTGGAGGGAAAGCTGTCCTCTGTCGCTTCACCATAACCTGGTCGAAAGATACATGTATAAGTATCAAATACTCGAAATAATGATACAGTATAACAGTACTGCGACGAGGAAAATAAAATGTAGATCCAAGGATTCTAATAATGCGATGCACAATTTATGCAAGCAAAGTTTGATTACCCACTTCCTGTCAATTACCATTCAGTACCCAGCGGCAACAAACTGATCAGCAACCAAGGTACTAAATATAGCATGTGATTGTTTCACCAAGGATGGCTGGTACAGCTTTGCAGCCAACTCCCATATGATAAGGCCTTATTAAATTCTTCAAACCAGAACCCATAACAGACATAGCTGGAAAGTTAAAACTGAGTGGTTTTGGATAAATACCCAAAACACAAATTATGATTTCTTGTTCAATTTTACAAAATTGACAAATAAATAACACTTCATGAACTGGAATCAGCTGGAATCAGCAAATATTAGAATTCAGATACAACTCAGTTCAACTCATCAGGATCTCACACCCGCTAGGCTAAACCAACTCCTTAGTTAGGTTGCCCAGATACCCCGATACAGATACGGCGATACCACAATACGACATTTTCCCAAAAACACCAATACAGCGATACATTTGCATATATATATAATAATTATTGAAAATATAGAAATTAATGGATTTTTGTAGGGAAATAGGAAAGGTGATGGTTTGGAAATGCCTTAATACTGATTTAGTTGTTGCGAATTAGCCAATTACTGGTATATGCTCTTCTCTATCTAGTGTGCAATCAAATTTCATACAGCTAAGATTGAAATCCACTACGTCGCTAACCTGGAGTATACTATAGAGCATCCTAGCAATCAAAGCATCAAGCTGGGGAGGGGAGTGGCTGGCATGTGCAGGCCTGCAGGGAGATGGCAGCTCTTTGTTGGGGGCAAGAGGAATAGTGTCTGGGGTGGCTGTGTATTGGATCAGCTTCTTTTTCTAAGTCAATAGAGGGGTTAGGCTTGGGAGGTATCCAGGAGGCGTAGGAGAAGTATCGGCATTTATTTTCTTTTTCTAAAAAATACGATATTCTCCGATACGTGCAGGATACGTATCCAAGTATCTGTTCAGTATCCACCCCCAATACGGCGATCTTCTGAAGTATCCGCATAACATAGCTCCTTAGTGGGAAATCTGGAAGGGAAAAACAATTTACCAGCAGAGAGGCTGGCTCCCAGTGGCACTTCTCCTAGTTGGTGACATGGTCAAACATGACAAAGAGTAGAAACCAATTGAGAGGTTTGCTTTTGAGGAATGGGTTGCTCCTAGATCATCCAATGCTAACTCAAAACCTAGTCCTTTTGCTAGGTTTGAGGAAATAGAATGAGTTGGTTCCCACAGTGCTAATATAAGATGACGAATGAGGTCAGGGCACAAACTTCATTGGACAATCCCATGATTACCCATCCTAGACTGAGACCATTCCTAAACAAAGAAGGCCGCTACTTCAGTTTATGCCATTACACATGGCATTTCGACCAGCAACAAGCAGTAACCATATGATAATCACCTATTGTCAAAAGGATGTGTGGAACATGTCCATGCAAAGAGGAGCATACCTTATCTGTTTCCCGTTGAAGGGTCAGGACTTGTAACGATGTTTTAATCTACAATGAAAACATTAAGAATGTCAGTTTGATACTAATAGTTATTCAACAACAGGCACATGTTTATTTACTCTGAAAGGCACGTGGCAACAATAATCAATAGAAGATCAGGAAACAATTATACTGAAACGCCTACAAGATGCCTCCCTAGTTTGCGATATGGTTGAACAACTGGAAGTCCAAGAGGGGTCGTCCATCTCACAGGTTCATTTTCGCAAGCAATTACCTGCCATGTAAAACAGGTGGGCACAGTTCAATATCCATGGTTATAAAAGCCAATCCATTTAGAAACAGCAATTCAGAAAGAGAAGGCAGGACAGTTTGACTATCAAGTAAAATGTCAGAACTGAAAGATGACTGGAGCAATTTGCCTTGATAAACAGTTTGTTTAATCTTTTGATGGAAGCCTAAGTTGTAGGCTGCTTTCATTCTTCTAATAGTCATAACAGTTTCAGTTTTTATTTAGTCTATTTACTTCTTTCTTAATATTTTCCCTCTTTTACGCTCCGTTGCGCATTGCTTTTCGAAAGCACTTACTAATTTCCCTTTTTGGATGAGGTAGTTAGTTAAATGCATATATTATAAAATCTTACTGTAATTAGTAAAGATTCTGCTAACTAAATTCCACAGCACAGCATCTAAACCACAAACTGGCCCTTTATAAAAGGGATATGCATCTCTGCTGAGTATATACAGAAAAAGAACATTTTATCTGTCGTGGCATTCACAGGATGCCGACGCAAATAAATTTTGAGATAAATACTCATCCAATGAAAAACATTGTAGCATGCCTCGATTACAATTAATAATTTCTTCTATAAAAAATCGCCCACAAGGCAACGGATAGCTTTTTGCAGCTTGACTCAATTGTGATTACCGAATAAAAAAAGGCAGTACCAATTAACGAAATGGTTCTTGATGCACAGTGTAACTGTAGCATCAACCATTATCTGATATTCAGAAGACAAATATGATACGATGCATGATACCTTGGCACAGTCTCCAAGCCAGTTCATGATACTGCGGGCAGCTTGGAACATCTCACCAAGTGCTGTCAGCGTAACCTATTCGGAATAAAAAAATGAAACAAAGGAAGGTACTTTAATTCAATCAGCTGTATATGTCAGATGCGAAACAAAAGTTTCAAGTAGGGTCTTCCACCTTAGCAGCATAGCATGATGCACCAAAAAGTTCTGAGTCATCACCAATGACCCCCCTCTCCTTCAATCTTCTTTTTATTTGTTCTCGCGCTCCAACATAAGTGACACCATAAACAGATGTCATCACCGTTTGTTTTACCAATTTCCTATCCACCTGCATTTGATAAATAAGCAGGTAAAACCAACAAGTAAACACTAAACACATAGCTTTCAAGCATTCTTTATGGGCCTATTAGGTATCAAGGTTTCGTATCAACTCAAAGCAATAAGAGAAACCAAATCATCCCGTGAAATAGCTGAAATAACCTTCATTCAGTGCGTTATCTTAACATCAATCTTATGACAGCCCAATTAGTCAGCATGCTCGTATATCAGCTGAATAGCAGATATTAGGGCAAGTAATTTATCAAACAAACTTCATTTAGCATGATATCTCATGTAGGTTTGCACTAATCCAAGGAATTTCCGAACATACATTACAAATAAGTTGTTGTAAACTTCATTTAGCATGATATCTCATCTAGGTTTGCACTAATCCAAGGAGTTTACAAACATATATTACAAACAAATTGTTGTTCACTATTTTGAGCAAAATTAGGTAAATCGGTGGTTATTGTTCAAACATTTTAACGAATGTGTTGCTCATAAAACTGGTTAGGTGTTTACTACGCAATTACCACAGAATAAAGCTGCACTGGCAAAATTGATAGAAAATATTGGAACTCTTAAAGATAACTGTTGAATTTAGCATAACATCAGCTGTAGATTTTTACCAGGTCTCAAGCTTTAGTGCACGTATATATATAGCTAGAAGGTAGAAGGTCGTCCGAATAAGTAAATTCTTAAACTCTGAGGATTCTCATCTTATCTGTCTTATGAGGTCAAATACAGTAAACGTCAAAAGCATAGTAGTAAAGAAGCAACACCTGATCAACTAATAGACGAGCACGTGCTGCATCAGAATCTGTAGCTGGATCTTTTTGTGCGTCTCTCCTCATAATTTCCACCACCCTGGATCACAAGTACGGAAAATATAACTCCAAATTCATTTTCACAAGTTGAAGAAGATACTACATCAGTCACATGTTAAATCAAGATGGAAAAAATTGGCCCTGATGATCCTTAAATCTAGATTTGAAAATTTAGTTGACTTGTAGAGAAGGCACTATGATACTGAGAATATTAAGCAGGATCCCAACAATTTCACAAATAGTACATGAACATCAAGTTTAAACTTGTACGATATTTAGAGATGAGACTTCAACAAGCATAGTCATTAAGTCTGTAGGTTAAAAGGATTGTTCTATTCTTGTTACAGAACACGCAATAATGCACATGCAATTGTATCACTGAGTAAATCATCTAATCAAGGGATTAATACGCATGTCCACGAAAAGTTTGGAAACTGCAAATGTATCCTCATACACCGTCATATATCATATTTCCTGGTAAAAATATCATTTCTCAGACATGTGCTTCTTGAGTCATGAAAAATATATATGTCATGACAAACAACCTTGTTTCAGAACTCTTGACAATTTATCATATCTTGGTTAACCAAACTAACATAGTACAGTTACAGGAAGTTGAAGAAAATAGGAAATATAATTTCTAAGCAAGTTAAAATTTATATCAATGCTCTTGTCTATCTAAATTCATTTCAGGATATTATTATAAATGTAAACATACACATGATTTTGCTAGTAATTCGTATCCAATCTGGTGCAAATATGGTGCCAAAACAGAAAACAACTGGATCAAGAACCCCACAGGTTACGCTGGTAATCTGCTGATTCCCGAATTATTCCTGTAAGGCCGCAAAGTGGACGAATCTGATATAGCTTGACCATATCTGGAATATTCTTGTAGCTAGGAAGTAAAACTATTATGTATTTGGTGTCTTCTTGGTAAACATTAATACTTTTGAAAACAGAATGAAAAGAGTACAAACTAAATAATAATTCAAATGAATTTGGTCTATGAGAACAATTGAAGACTTTGGATGGCATCCACATGGTAGTTGTGAATTCTCAAACAATGAGAAAGTGGGTGTTCATAAGAAACAGGATAGATAGGCCAATAGGGGTATAGCATACAGACAGCTAAATATATATTTTTCAGGGTGCAGTGCAAAACAGAACGCTGTCTAAGCAGCATACCTGGTAGCTATTCCAGAGTAAACATCTGCAGGTTTCTCCCCAGAAACTAAGTTGACAGCAATGGCACCCAACTGCATGAAATTGATGAAAGAAATAATTACTAACTCTACTAGCAAAAAATTAAATATTCTCCACACCAAACAAAACAATCTACAATAAAGCAGCATACTTAATAAAAACATGAACTGACCTTGTCCCTTCCTAGAGCTGCATAGTGCTGCAGGCCATTACAAGAACCATCCTGAAAAAGAAAATATTATATTGTAATTCTGCTCCAGCATAAGTCAGAATGCTGGTAAAAGTTAAACTGTGTCATACAGTAGACTTTATTGGACGGACAAAGGAAATCGAAAGACAAACAGATATTGACAGTCACTGGAGTATCATATTTCTGTTTTGGGAAATCAACTCTGCAAAGATGAAAAACATCCTATGTGAAGCTGACAAGTGACAAGTGAGCCCTCGGTCACTTGTGAGTGACACATAGATGCTACTTCCCAACTCCCATGATCTTTGCAGAGTCACTGAGCAGCCTAAACAACCATTTTTACAATGGAATGAACACACCATTCGAGTACAGAGAGGTCCTAACAAACGCGCACAGCTGAAATTAATGTTATCAATTGTGACCTACCATGCGGCTCCGAGTGTCATACCCAAATGTATCAATAGAAATAAGCATATTCATTTAGGGACATGAATCCAGCCAAATGGGACACATACATATGTGGCACAAAAAATAAAAATTATAGGAGCCCTAAATATGAATGTGCAGCATGGAAAATTTTAAAAGAAGTCTCAAAAAATTCATAGATGTACATGTGGCCAATACTCTTGTGCCTGTAGTCTTTTGTGAAAAAACAGGTTTATTTGTGTTTTGCACTTCTGCACAAAAAAAAAGGAATGAAGGGCTAATAAAATGTATACCATTTTTTGAGTTTGTGTCGAATATATGTTCGGGATAGGTTACGAGGTAGGACTTGAAGTTGTCGTAGGGATATGGTGGAGTTGGTGTCAGACTCCTGTAACTCAGGCCTCCTATAAATAGAGAAACCCTGTGTAACCAACGATATATAACTTGAAAGAGAGTTATGAGATGGGGAGAAGCACCCCTAGTCATGCCCCGTGGATATAAACCTCATGACTGAACCACGTTAAAAACGTCATGTCTCTCATTGCCTATTCTGCAATGCTCTCGGTATAGATCTACGTTTCTGCGTGTCGCCTCGTGGGAGATCAGTGTGGCTAGGGCCGATTTTCGCAACAAGTGGTATCAGAGCACGAGATTGATGGTAGATCTTAAGGCGGTGTAGAGGAATCCGACGGGTACGAGACGGAGGACGGCGGCGCGTGCACAAGGCGAAGCGGAGCCTGGAGCACGTCGTGAAACTTTGCTTCTAAAAAGGCGGCAAAATCTACATGTTTTCGTGGAGGGATTTGTCGTGAGGTGGAGCAAGGAAAAAAGAAAAAGAAAAAGAAAAAGAAGGGCGACGTGTAGCAACAACCACGGTGGCGCCGGCCGCGATGCACGGATAGCGCACAAGAGCTACAACAGTGGCCGAAGGCACCGGGAGCGGCCGACTGTGGAGGCCCAGGCACCAAGCGCGCGCGGCCTGGCGCGCGGCCCAGGTGCGTGGGCGGACGGCCCAAGCGACCGGGAGGCCCGCCCAGGCGCGCGGCGGCCCAGCCGGCAACGCCAGTCCAGGTGGGGCACTGCGCGGCCCAGGTAGCCGAGCTGGGCGCTGGCGGCCCAAGGCGGCGAGGCCGGCCCAAGCGGGCACTATCGCAAGCCTAGCGGGTAGGCCAGCCCAGGCGGGGCTCCGCCGGCCCAGGCGCAGGCACAGCCAGCCCAGGAGCATCTCGGGCGGCCCCGGCAGGCTCGGGTGGCCTAGGAGGAGTGCTGGTGGCCCAGGGAGGGCGCTAGCGGCCTGAGGAGGCCTTGACCGGCCCAGGAGGGGCAGAAGCAGCCCGGGAAGGCCCCAGGAGGCGTGGAAGATGGCCCGGGAGGCGTGGGAGGCAGTTTTTTGAGTTGTTTTTAGCTGAAATTGGGGAGAATCCGTTTTTTGCTCCAATTTGAAGTGGATTCCGAATTTTGGAAGGAAAAGGGACTCGGAGTAGGAGTCCGGCTTGGATTTGAGGATCCAAGGACTGCTATATAAGCAGGGGTTGGGGGATGCTTCAAGGCATGAGATCTCAGGAGTTGAAGCCTACAAGGCAACCTGGAGAGCACAAGTTCTGAAGGAGAGGAGCGCTCGGTTTCAGAGGAGGTGTGCTTGAAGGAGGAGATCGGTGCGACATTGATCGAACAGGGAGCAGGCATTCTGGTCGGATACTCAGATCTGTTAGGCAAAGGCAACATGTCGTCGTGAACAAGGTTCGAGATGGCAAAGTTTGATGGCTCCACCAATTTTGTCCTATGACAGACAAGGGTCAAAGATATGTTGGCGCAATAGGATTGCTCCAAAGTTTTGCAGGATGTCCAGCTAAAAAAAATGGATGAGGATACTTGGGAGGAGCTAAAAATCAAGGCAGCCGGGATCATACGGCTAAGTCTGTCGGATACAGTGATGTATCATGTGATGGATGAGGCTTCGCCAAAGCGAATACAGGAAAAGCTGGAAGCTCAATTTATGTCCAAGACTCTGAGTAACAAACTGCATTTAAAGCAACAGTTATACGGAGGGAAGATGCGGAGGGGTCGGATCTTGTAGAGCACATGAATGGCTTCAATCAAGTGGTGACGAATCTAGCACGACTAGAGGTGAAGCTTGATAATGAGGATAAGGCCATAATTCTTCTGTGTTCTCTACCGCCGTCCTATGAGCATTTGGTCACTACTCGACGTACGGCAAGGAAACCTTCAAGATTGAGGAGATTACTGTGACGTAACTGGCTCAGGATCTAAGAAGAAAAAACAATGCAATGGAACCTCATGCTCACGCTGAAGGTTTGCTGGTCAAAGGTGATCTATGCGGGAAAGGACATGAAGTGGGTAGGTCGTCCAAGAACAAGAACAAGGATCAGAACGGGTTGCAATGCTACAAGTGCAAAGAGTAGGGACATATGAAGAGAGACTGTCCAGAGTACAAGGCCAAAGTAAGCGCCAATATGGTTGTGAGAGGTGACGATAGTGAAGAAGATACTTATGATGTGCTCATACTTTCAGATAATCAGTCTACGGCAGCGTGGATATTGGATTCAGCAAGTTCTTTTCATGTGACATCAAATAAAGTGTGGTTTATCACATACAAGTTTGGTGATTTTAGGAAGGTCTACCAAGGTAGTGAAACAGGCCATAGTGTTGTCGAAATTTGTGACATCAAGATCAAGACTAGCGATGGCATGGAGCAACTACTCAGGGGTGTGACACTTGTGTCAAGGTATAAAAAGAATCTGATTTTGTTGATTTTGCTGGGGTCTTTTCATGATGATGGTTTTGTCTATAAGGTTGACAAGAACAAGAAAACCACGAGGATCAAGAAGAATAAGGAGACTGATGAAGGCAAGGAGGACGACAAAGTAACTTTACAAGCTGCAAGGATACGTTATTGCAGATGGAGTCACTAAAAAGCCAAGCATGGTGACATTTGCAGTGGAGGACGATAAGTCTGAGGCCGAGTCAGACATGTCAGGTGGCTCCGGTCAGTGAGCTACAAAGGAGGAAACCCAAGTCCTACGAGAGCATGCAGATTTGCACAAGACGGCTTCAAGATGGCGAATGTCATATTTGTCAAGGTAGATTTTGTTAAGTTTGTGTCGTGTTCAGAATAGGTTACAAGGTAGGACTTAGAGTTGTAGTAGGGATAGGGTGGAGTTGGTGTCAGACTCATGTAACCCAGGCCTCCTATAAATAGAGGCACCCTATATAACCAACGATATGTAACTTAAAAGAGAGTTATGAGATCAGGAGGAGCGCCCATAGTCATGCCTCGTGGATGTAGGCCTCACGGCTGAACCACGTTAAAAACGTCGTGTCTCTCGTTACCTATTCTGCAATGCTGTCGATATAGATCTACATTTCCGCGTGTCGCCTCGAGGGAGATCGGCATGGCTAGGGCCGGTTTTCGCAACACCATTTTTTCCTGTGGCGGCAGGAAATGTATATTTCTGTACAATATTTTGCAAGTGCACATAATATTCACACATGTATGTGTGTGATTTTTTTCAGATGTTTTGAAATGTTACCTTGTGCAGAATACTATATTGGCCAATCTCTTCTGTGTTGCATGCTATATGTTGAAAGTAGAATATTTAAATTTAAACAAGAGACGTCAGGCATGTTTGGTCCCCTTGCTAGTCCAAGCAATTGCCCACCTAACCTTGTCCAGCGAGGCTAGGTGTTTGGTCATGTGCTCGGATTGGAAGAGGGTAGCTGGGGTAGAGGAGATAGCAAATTGGTACATAGGATCATAGGAAACAGCAAAGATAGACGCTGCTGCGATAGAGAGAGAGCTAGAGGTAGACATGAGAGAGACAGGATAATTTGGTTTAATCTTTTCTTTCTTCCAAAGAGATTGGCATCCCTCTTTTACAGAGAGGAATCCCTAACAAACAACCAAATCCTAACAGATTACAACTCCAATAGATAAGACACTTCCTAATTTTTTATTTTAACTAATAGTATCCTAACTTAACTAGTATATACCTAATAACAGTACATAACAAATAGGACTCCTATCAAAACCAGGCTTCTCAATTAAACCACTCTCTAACAAAACCGAACTCTTAACAAATATGTACATCCGTGAACTCGTGCAGCTGCTGCTATGCCATGACATGTTTGCTAGAGCTAAAAAACCTTATATTGCCAAGCAAACTAGCTCACATGGGCAAGAAAAATCCTTGCCCATTGAGAAGAGCCATGTGGTCAAGGTTGGTTTGCTCTTCATTTTGCCATGCTATGGTTCATAAAATAGTTCCAAATACATATTATACAATACTTTGAGCAACAGTTATATTTTTTTAGGAAGGGCACTTTTTGCTTCCTTCAGCTATTGCTCACGTGGGCTAATTTTTCCTTGCCTACCATAGGAAGGTGGGCAAATCATGCAAAGATGCTTGCAAACAAGAGAAGTAGAATGATAGCATGCACAAAATATCAGTACCTGGTGCACAGGAATGTGTGAGATCATTATATCTGGCGAGGAGCTTCTTAAAGCTTCAGTAAGATCCATGCATACTGCCAGGCATTGGAATGGTTCCTCAGCCCCAAGCCACCATCGCTTGCCTTCAAGAGGCCTATTAGCTGAATCAAATATGTCCTCCAGGTGATCCTCAGTAAATGCAATTCGGCCATCATATGATAACTTGTCAACACCACCAGCATATAAATTTGCTAGGTGTATCTTCAACCAGCGCAAGCCTGATTCACCAAGTGGTCGACCTTCTGAAAACTCCAAAACTCCACGACAAAGATCTGAACCCAAGTGGTTCAGGTAAGGATGCATTGGATAAGCACGGCCTCTAAAATCAAGGTTGTGTGGATAGTAGAACCCAACTTCATCCTTCATTTTCCGAGCTACCTGTTACCAATAAATGTGCATTAGATGAAACAGTAAAAGTTGAATAAATGATGTCCAGCTCATGGTTAACAATAGCAAGACCCCTTATAGTCACTTACAGCAAGTTTGAGCTCGACATCACATCTCTGAGAATGCCTTTCACTATTTTCCTTCTTGACTGACCTCAGGTTCCACCTCCACTTCTTCAGCTCAGTTTCATCTTCAGTGTCAGGCTTCTCTGGTAGGGGAACCTAGAGCACATGAAATTATTAAGCTGACGTGTATAGAATGCCTTGAATCATTCATACCAACACCTCTTACAGATCTAGAGTCACCACATCTTCATGAGAGAAAAAAAATGGCAACTCACATCAGCACGATCAACCAAGTCAGCAAGCCGGCCACCGCTAGACCATATTCTGTCAACAATACTAAGAACCTTTTTGTTGACCCTCCACTTGGTGCTCCCAAGAGTATCCAAGGCCTGGAACCAAAAAGGCATCAAATGATGAAATCACATAGACCAAGATGTTTAGCAAAAATAACCATCAACATGTCAATGTGTAAGAGCATATTAACAAGAGAAGCAGCTATAGTACAACATCAAGTGTCTTAAGGAGAGAATGCACATGTAAGCGATCTTAAGAAAGTATATCAATCATAAATATTCATCTAATCTGCATCGAAAATAGAAACAGGAGCCAAATCAACACCTCAAAAACTGATTGCATTTGTTCCCTTGGAGCCCTTTTTACAGCCTCCCTCTGTTGCCTAGCTCCATGGGTGCGCATCACATAGGATGGTAAAAACAAATGTGCACCCTTGTCATACCTGTAGAAAATTTTGTTAGTTCCCCGAACAATTACTGGAAAGTTTACGTCTGTTAGAACTTCCTGGCATGATGTTACCAAAAAATAGGGATAACTTTGCTACTCGTTCAGAAACGTCAGTGTTACAGAAGTAATAATCTAACAGAACAGCATCCACTTTCATGAACCACACACTGAACAACGATACACAACCTAACACACTTGAAGAACACCTGAACTATCAAGCAATATAATTATTTTTTGATAAATACGCCACATAAATCCAAAATAATTAGGAGAAAAATGGATTAGCAGCACCAACCCAGTCCAACTGATTGGGGGAATCAACATAGGCATGTAAGGTATGACCATATGCTTTGCCTGTTAAAGAAAACATCTCCATGAAGTGATCAAGGAAAGCAACATCCGGAAAGAGTATCCTGATAAAGAAAATCAAAATGATAACAGAGAGACAACTTACCGTTCTATCCAGCCCTTGTCGGACCAGTGGATCACACTTGATCACACCATATCTTCGACTACTCTTCCTGTTTAGGTACAAGGCATGAGATAAAGCACAGGTTAGAACAGATCAACATTGCTTTTGGGACAAAAAGGTACTAAATATGTTGACATGATTACTGTTGTTCTCTTGCCACAGTTCTCATTTCATGTGTGAAAGCAGGTCGGATGTCAGGTGTGCTATCTGCAGACTGGCTAGCAGGTGGTTGTATATGGGCTGTTTCAATCAATAGCTCAATCAAACGGCTACCAACCTACAGAACAGCAAGCATAATATAAAATATCATCAGTTGAAGAAGTAAAACATTTAACACCCAAATACTTAAGAAAAGATACATACTTTTGCATGAGCATCTTGACCCCATGGCCTTGTGCTATCTTGCTTCTTCACTATATGCCTTACTTGCCGTAACTTTTGCTTTTTCATCAGATCAGTGACCTTCTTTCTTAGACGCTGTTGTTCTTTAGCAATATCTGAATCCCCTGCTTCTTCTACATTATCCACTTCTTTAGTGCTCTTTTTCTTTGTCTTCTCTAGAAATTTGTGGATTCGGACCTAGTCGAGGACAAAAAGGAAACACCAATACAATTATTCATTAGCAATTTATACTTTAACTTATCACATAAATTATTGACAGGATAATTGGTGCAATGATAAATAATAAGTTAACAGCTTACTGAAAATTAATACAAGCTCTAAAGCTATGTAAGGAAACAGGAGCTAATTGAGAGACACCAAAAGGCATCTCTTTATGGCACAACATCAAACATATGTTAGAAAACAGTTGCAAATTCACACTTAGAATGGTGTGTTCAAAAGGAGAACATGTAACAGCTAGATTATCCGTGCTCCACAAAAATATTAGCATATCAGCAAACCAAACACACTATTCCGAGTTACAGGAGAAAAACTAAGATGACTCTATTCTTCTGTTACAACATGTCAAATACTGCCAACAACGGTAATGATGCCTAGCCCTAAATCACTCCAAGACTCGTGAGTAGGCCTTTATATAGTCAATGAGGTCCTGCATATTTTGTGAGACTTCATTCCGCTAGATTTACCTAACCCTACTTAAAGGAGACCATATTGTCAGACACACTGCTAGAAAACTACGATTCCCAGAGATTATCAATTGTTGATTAAAACTTTTGTCCTTAAAAAAATAATACTACTCCAACCATTTTGGGGGGGAGGGGGGGTCCCTAATGAATAATGATGCTCCCACCACTAAATTGTTACAAGTCTATCATGTTATCATTTTTTTTTCGAGAAACTATCATGTTATCTTTTTGAGTTAAGTGATACAAACAATAACCTCAACCTTCCCCAATGCGCAACCTAGTGGTCACTTCACATTTCTAACAACCATCGCTGCCAATTCAATGAGCTAACAACCATTTTGGAATGCAACTGCACAATTGGAAACAAACAAGAACTCCCGCCCACCCACGAGACACACACCTCATGCTCGACTGCCTCGCCGATCTGGCACGCAGCCTGGATGACTCGGACACTCCCATCGCCGCTGCCAGTCATGAGCAGTCCCATGAGTTTGTGCATGGTGATGACGGCCATCATGTCAGCCGGAAGCATGTTGAAAAATGGGGCATGGGAGGCGCGCGCCCCACGCTCGCCCACAAGCTCCTGCTCGGCAATGATCTGATCCCGCAGTGGCTCGAACCAGCCAAGGAAGAGCGACTTGACGTAGGGCAGGTTGGGCGCCAGCTTATGCTCGCACATGTCGGCAAGCAGCTCGCGGTACTCCTTGGCGGCCTGCTCCCACGCCTCCGTCTCGATCCGGACCTGGCGCCGGCGCAGCGCCGCGTATTTGGAGTACCCCATCCCGTGCGCCGCCGCCACCTCCGCCGCCTGCCTCCCCCGCCCGCTCCTCCCCCTCCGCTCCCTCCCTGCCTCCCCTGCCGCCGGAGCCGCAGGCAGCTTCGGCTTGGGGTCCACACAGACGATGTCCTCAAGCGCGCGGTGCAGGTCCTCGACCTCCTCGGAGGAGACGGCCTCGGCGGCCGCGGCGGAGAACGACGCGAATCGCACGGCTATTTGCTGCCTCCACGGGGGGCGCAGGGGCGGGAGGTGCCCGGAAGCAGCAGAAGCAGCGGCCGGAAGGAGGAGGCGGTGGAGAGGAGGGTGCCGAGCGGAGGCGGAGGCGGAGAGGAGGGCGGAGGCGGAGGCGAGGCGACGAGAGGGTAGGCGGCGCCACATTAGGGCCGCGGCGGTTGGGGCTAGGGTTTCCGGTGCGAGGAGGGTAGGAAGGGGAGAGATGGCTGCGGCGGTCGTAGCTGCGGCGGGGAGCATCAACTGGAGGGCACGGAGAAGGGAGGGAAGAGAGACATGGCGAATGGGGGCGCCGCCGCCAATGGAGAGGAGCAAGGGGTTGGGGGAAAACGGGGCACGCCGGCTTCGGTTCGGGCTTAAACCCTTGGTGACCTGTGCCTGCGTGGTCAATTCGGGGGTTTAGGGATGGACATATTTTTCTTCTGTGTTTGCATCTGGCTCCTTCTCTGTATTTTTCCTATCTATAAAATTTAAATTAGTGGTTGTGGTGTCATATTTTCTTCTAATTAACTCTCTAACTCTTAACAAATTCTGCTAAACAGGCTTCAATCTTTATGTAACTATCAACAAACTCTGCTAAACATACTCCAATCTTTACGTTCTGAATTAGTTTTTTTACTCTGCTGAAATTTATTATCTTACTAAACAATAAAATCCAATCTTTACGTTCTGAGTTAGCTGGCTTGCTGGTGCTGTTCCTTCCCCACACATGTAGGTAAATTTTGTTATATATGTGCATGTGTGTTGTACGAGCACTCTACTATTATATTATTGTAAGGCAAAGTAGTATATTTTATTATGGACTTATGGTTTTGGTCAGAACATGAAATGTTATTCTACTATTTGAGATTCCGTTACAATGCACGGGTATCCTGCTAGTGCTTCATTGCATTTCAACCCATGTTTAACGACTGTTCTCTACAAAATGAAATGTACTTTCTTGTCAACTTGGTTCGGTTACTATATGTCGAGGCCAGAATTATATTCAATTTAGAAAGTAATGTGTCGTTGAAAAAGACCAAGAAACCATTTAACATATCATACATTACTATATGTCATATGCAGTTATTATTAGATAGTTTGACATCAAACCAGTATATTATATGATTACCATACGTCATTGTCGGAGTATTATTCCGGCAATACTGTATGGGGTAGCGTACGAGTAGCAGATCTAGATGGGTGCACACGGGACACAGAGTTTAGACAGGTTCGGGCCCTCGAGAAGAGGTAATATCCTACGTCCTGTGTTTGGCGAGCCGTATTGCTTGTATCCCGCGTGAAGGTATGTGTCTATGCCTATAATCAAATGATCTGAAAGCTCTATTTTTTGTCTACCTATCCGGGGATCCCTACCCGGTCTTATATAGGTGGCCGGGATAGAGTTACAAGAGTCCGGATCGGCTTACAGATATGTTTCCTAATCTGTTACAACTACCACCCGGGATTCCGGGCAGGTACGTGTTCATGTCTTGTATTCCAAGTCGATGATGCGTGTTGTAGTCGGACCCCGAGTAGTCAGCCTGGGCTACCCTATGTCCGGATGGCCAGCTTTATCCTCCTTGACGATACCTGGATGCTATGTCATCGTCAGTAGCCCCCGAGCCTTCGGGCGGAGGCTCCTTTGCTTTATTGTAGATTTCACTCTGGGGGCACGAACAATGCACCCAGAGGGTGTAGCCCCCGAGCCTCTACTCGGTTCGAGGAACCAAGCGGAGGGTCTTCAATGACTCTTCCCAAGTAGCTGGTTTACTTGCCTTTCCGTAGATTTCACTCTGGGGGTACGAACAGTGCACCCAGAGGGTGTAGCCCCCGAGCCTCTACTTGATTCGAGGAACCGAGTGGAGGGTCTTGATGATTTTCCCGCCTTCGACCGACTCGGCCAGCGCAAGACCGAGTGCTCGGCAGCTTGAGGTGGAGAAAGCCGCCACCGAGCCCTCTCTGAAGAGAACTCAGGACGCCGCCGCTGGTAAGCCCCCGACTCATGTCTGCTCAGTCAGAGCCTGCCGAGTAACTTTGTTGCCGACATTGCCGATGAAGAGGTCCCCATGCTGATGGAGAAAGCCCAGTCGGCGGATACTAGTGCTGACAGCGTTGTCCTGAAAAAGTAGGGAGAAAACACATGAACCGTTCCATATACATGTGAAGTATTTGGGAAGGCCGAGTGTAACTTGATTATGCATGTTTTGGTTAACTTGTTCTGTGTTTTATTAACCCCTTCTTTCGTAAAAATTCATTCGTGTGTAAGTTAGCTCTTTGTGTGTGCTCTTGCCGACCCGTCGTATCCCCCATTGCGTTGAGATTAGCCATGGGCTGTTTCCCGTGTAGCGCAGGGTTGTGGCGTAGACCGGCGATCGAAGACGAAGAGTTAACGTCGGGCTATTTACATAGTACTAAAATAATTGTTGAAAGAGAAGAGCCCGAGTGCGCCTGGTCGCACCCGGTGTGGTGTAACTCCCGAGTATCCACTATGTGTAGCCATGAGCATGCATAGCAGGTAAGTCGGGAAACCCGAAAAGTTACTCGGATGGAGCAAGGGAATATTTATTCATTTAAAGTATGAAAGTATAAAGCTTAAACATAGAAGCGACTTAGCTGTTCAATGTTTCAGGCATTGGCGATGAGGTTGCCGTCTTTATCCTTCAGTCGGTAAGCCCCTGGGCGTAGTCGGGCGGCAACATACGATGCATCCGTGTCCGCCATGAAGCCCTCCCGAGAAGGATGGTGGCTTTCTGAACTCTCGAAGCCGTCTGAGTCGTAATCAAGGACGGGTAGAAGGGACTCGATCGTACCGACCAGTCGGGATCCCTGCTCGACGGGTGAAGACCCATGCCCGAGCAGTAGATCCATCTTTCGCATGACCTCGTTCTTGGAGATGGCCACCGAAGTCATCCACTCCGACGAGAGACCGAGTGGGAAGGCGGTGAAGCCTGCGCCGACTGGCTGGAAGCCGAATCACAGAGGTGAAGCTTGCTGAAGCCACTGACTCGAACGAGAGTCCAGGTGAGAAAGGTGATGAAGCCTCTGCCGATTGGCCGGGTGCCGAGTCGCAGAGGTGGAGTTTGCCGAGCTTGTCGACGGTGAAGTCGAGTTTTTCGAGTCAGAAAAGCTGTCCAGGATTGGCGACGGAGTCCTGGGGGCCAAAACTCACGGCCTGACCTGGAGCGAAGCCGCCGTTGCCGAAGAAAAAAACCCGTCTGGATCTGTTCAGATGGATCTACGCGCACAGCCCCTACCTGGCGCGCCAACTGTCGGAGTATTATTCCGGCAATACTGAATATGGGGTAGCGTACGAGTAGCAGACCTAGATGGGTGCACACGGGACACATAGTTTAGACAGGTTCGAGCCCTCGAGAAGAGGTAATACTCTACGTCATGTGTTTGGCGAGCCGTATTGTTTGTATCCCGCGTGAGGGTATGTGTCTATGCCTATGATCAGATGATCTGTGAGCTCTATTTTTTGTCTACCTATCCGGGGATCCCTACCCGGCCTTATATAGGCGGCCGGGATAGAGTTACAAGAGTCCGGATCGGCTTACAGATATGTTTTCTAATCGGTTACAACTACCACCCGGGATTCCGGGCTGGTACGTGTCCATGTCTTGTATTCCAAGTCGATGATGCGCCCCCCCGTGTTGTAGTCGGACCCCGAGTAGTCGGCCTGGGCCACCCTATGCCCGGATGGCCAGCTTTATCCTCCTTGACGATACCCGGGTGCTATGTCATCGTCGGTCATATGCATTCATCGTTGGTCAAGCCGACTAGAAGCATACATCATTCAAAACGCTAAATATAATTATAGGCACCTTAGTACACATTACGCACTCTAGAATCATATACATATGACGCTAAATATAATTATAGGCACCTTAGTACACATTACACACTCTAGAATCATATACATACTATGCATAATATGTACGGGACCATGTACGGGAACAATATTAGATATCACAACTAAACTCTAAATGACTGATTCACAAGAGAGTAGTTCACATCACTTACACATGAGAAGTGGATAAATTACAAGAAAAAGACCCAAGGTCACAAGTATCAAATAAGTTCAACTGCAGAAACATAAACATATGTCATCCTATTGACGCAATCTAGCATTATTTAGACCCATAAAATAAGCCACACGTGTAAAACCAACAAGGCAATCATTCAAGCATCATTTCCGAAGTACTTGCTTGTAGTAGAATCATATGTCCTATGCATAAAAGAAACTACCAATGAGTATAAAAGTACTTGCGAGTCTTAGTAGTGCTTATGATATGAATGTAGCATGGCAATAACATAATGTAAAACATTTAATCAACAACAACATGAATAAGCATTCATTAATAACATGGAGCATCAGTAGTAACATGTGGACAAAAGATCAACTTAACAAGTTCAATTTAACATAATCATTTGTCACAATAATAACCATGAGAAATAGCATATAAGTACCACACACTTTGAATTTCAGATCCAAGATCAATGTTTAGTTCATATAAGGGGAGAGATATGGGTCATTTGACAAACACGACCGCATGCTTCGTGGGCTCCCCAAGTGAGGGTTGCAAAGCCTCAAATGGATAAAGACCACTCCGGCCAAACCCTTGGTGACTAGCGGTTGAAAGGTAGCATACCAAAGAGTCGCCATGATAACCTTCAAAATTAATCCCGATATATGGCTCGGTAACCCCAACGATGTCACCGCTCACCCAATGAATGTGCTACCACATCACTCGCTTAATTAATGGTTCATATCTATTAAAACATCAACTTAATCATCATCATTATTCTACTGAAATAAATACAACAATCATTCTCGTATCATCATAGCACCCAAAAAAATGAACATGACATAAATCATGATATAGCAAACATAACAAGGTTTAAACAATGGCATAGGAATGTCAACAAGCTTACTTGCCTTGAGTGGGATACTCCTGGCCTTGCTGGGATTCAATGGAAGATGGCTCAAGTCCCTCGTCACCGGATTCTATCGGTTCGCAAAAATTACGCCAAAAAGGAAGAAATGACAAAATTAATAAGGACTCATCATGAAAAGGAATGAATGATGCATGGAATGAATTTCAGATGATGAAAAATTTACATCTAAGGCTACTGCAATTGGTTTCATTTAATTTGGATTTACAGAATAAAATTGGTGAAATTTTGAGTGAAATGGGAATTTTTAAGCATTTAATTGAACATTTTGATTATTTCAAAAAATTTGGGAACAGTAAAATGCATGAAATTAATTTTAATGGATAGTATATTTTCACCCTGAACATTTTCATACAAAATTCAAAAAAATTGCAGTTGAGATGAATTCACTATGATTTATACAAGTTTCAGTCCTTTTAAAAACATTTCTGGAAATTCGGGTTTAAATTAAACAGAGAAATACTTTTGTTACAAAGAGATTGATAGCCCTAGTCTATGGCAGGTGGGGTCCATGAGTGAGGGTTTATCTTTTTCTTTTAACATTTTTTTACTGAATTGATGGGGGGGGTCCACTTATCATAGACTCATTACACTAAGGGGTTATTTCAACACATATTAAAAGGTTTTGGCTCACATGTCATATACTGATTAGGGATTTAAAAGTTTAATTATTGTTTAGCGCGTGAGGTTAACGACTTAAACGGTCAGGCCTACCGGTTATGATGGCCGGTGGCATAACATCGATGAGGCCACGCGTGGTGGTGCTACGTGAGCAATCTGAGAGCCATCTAAAGCATGAAGCACACTGTTCCCGTTCCCGAGCACGTCATGAGTTCATGTCGGTGGTCGCCTATTCCGTTGCTTGTCGAAGATGGCATCGCATGGGTCAACGGTGGTGGGAGGAACAGAGCATCTCTGGCGAGGGGCAAAATGGGAGGGAAGGAGGGAAGAAGGGGAGGGAATCAGCTCGTTGGCTTACCCTGAGTGTGAAGAAGCCTACGGTTGAGGAGGGGGTGCCCTGGTTCATCGGTGGTGAGGTCGACAACAAGGCCAACGGCGGGGCCTTGGTGAAGGTCAAAGTTGAGAGAGATGGAGAGGCGGGGAGAGTGGTTGGGGAAGCTTCCATGGGCCCCTGGGAGCACGTCAGCGTCCTCAGCGGCTCCCAAGATGGCCGGCGAGCTTCACCTCCTCGGCCATGACGGACGGCAACGGCGGCTATCGTAGGGACAACGGAGGCATGCACGCAGGTGTTGAGAAGGGGGTTAGCGAGAGTGATAGCAGTTTGGATGTCCCGATCTTTCGACGAGAAACACACATCGGTTTGGTGGAGGTAACTTTGACTATCCGGCTACACTCGTACGACAACGGAGCGCCTGGGCAATCACTAAACCAACTCCTGGAGGTTATTGACCTTGCCGTGGGCACGATCTACCTGAACATGAAGTTCTTTATCCCTACAAGCAACCGAAGAACGAGCAAGAATAATTGAAGGCAATCTGAAATTGCAAATATAGATGAAGTACGATATATTGATAAGGTAGAGTTCTGCAAAGTAGTCGAACTAGGTGGTCGCAAGACACAACTAGAGACAATGTTGTTTGGCCCTAGGCAACAAAACAATGCTCAACAAAACCCAAAGCTAAAGAGAGAACCCTAGGGGGTATTTAAAGAGAAGAGGTCATCTGTTACAAAGATAGTCCCAGACTATTTTGGTAATTGCCATGTGCTCATAAGAAATTTGGAGATGGGGTTAGACAGGTTGGAAAGAGCGCAAGATAAGCTTTTCAAAAAGTCCAAGATCATCCAAATTGCAGTCCGTATACTCGAGATATAGAAGTTTGAAGTCAGAGCTGTCTCAGGAATCCAAATCAGAGTCCAGAACTTATTGGACCTGATCTCTAACTCTTCTTGGACCAAAAGTGACGTGGGAGATCTCCTTGTACAGTACAAATCTATGTGAGACATCTTCATGGTCACATGAACTTTATTTGCTCCTCCTCCCGAAAGCTTGAACTTGACTCCTCGCTTGTTCTTGACGATCTTCACGGACCTTCTTTTATTTTTTGTAGCTTGAGCAGTGGACGTAGTTGAAGTAGTGGAAGTAGAGGTGGCAGTGGGTGCATCCATGGGGGTCATGTCCTCATCAGAGAGAGAAGAAGGGCAGAGGCAGCGAACAGTGGCAAGGGTGTAGAAAAAGGCTCACCAATGATGGATTGGGGCGACGGTGCTTCAGTCAAAGTAGAGGAAGACGCAGGTGAGCTCCTCTGATCCTACCACCAAAGCACAATTTGAGCGAGGGGTTTGTCTACTGGGATCTCAGTGAGGTGGCGTGACAAGATTAGGCACGATGTGGTCCTCCGGATGCATGCAGACGAGCTATTCGGACTTGGATGCCACTCGTGATCCAGCAAAGAGGAAAAAAGGGGAATAGATATAGGGTTCGCTTGATCGAAGGAGAGGAGAAAAGAGGAAAAGTGCTGGTCAGGGTTTTTTATACAACAACGTGTCGATGGCACGTGTACAAACAGCGAAGATTGGCGAGAACATTGTTGCTTGCCGTGACGATTTGAGCAACGCCCGACCATTGGAATGGCGACGTCGTGGCATCCGGTACCTCCATGCACGGTCAGAGGGCTAATGCTGAAGACAGAGGTGAATGGTGATGACGATGCGGAGGTGCACACCATCTATTTGTCAGAAGTCCGGCGCCTCGTGGAGGAGATGAAGCTAACGAGCGGGCCCCGCTAGCAAAGGCTGTGAGGGTCAGCGGAGGCGCCAGCACACGGGCATCTCTCCAAAGGAAAAGCGGAAAGGAAAGAGGAGGAAGGTGGCTGCAGGGCGGAGCGAGGCCCCACGAAGGCTTCGCGGGCCAACTTCGGCCCATTCGGCCTGGAGTTCTTTCCCTTTCCTTTTTCTTTTATTTTCTTTCTTTTTCTTTGCCATGATAGAATTGTATTTAAAAGTGTGTTCAAACCTAATTATCTCAAAATTCACAGAGGCTCTGTATTATATGTAGAAGCCACTGTAAATTTCCTAAGTCAAATTAAATGTATTTAACTAAAATTTCATCAAAATATACAAATATACCCCAAAAAAGGTTCGAACTGTAGGTAAGGGCATTGCTTCTAAAATTTATGAAATTTTTAGTGGAGGTGTATAATAGCATATAATGTCCAGATATAAACTTTTTAGGGAAGGTATCACCACAAAATAAATCTTCTACAGTTCTGTCATTTAATAAATTTGGATGGATTTCACTTAGTTCAAATACTTCCTTTGCTTAATTGGTGTTGGGGCTTTCTCCCGGTGCAACCCAAGGATGGTAATGAACTTACCAGGGTGCATGCAAAGACTTTTGAAGGATATTGATTAGATGAATTAGGTTCCTCTTCTTTTAGGGTTTGACATTTTAGTGCAAAAGCTAAAAGAAGACAAGATGATTACCTACAAGATGCATGATTGCGGAAGAACGTGGTTTTATTTTGTTTAGATGCTTACAATGTCATGGTTACAAGCTTGGGTTATTACACCATTGTCATGGTTCTATCAAACCATGCTGTAAACGTTGTGCTAGCCTCATTGGACGACTCCGTTACAGATTACAACATCTCAACTTTTGAGATTTCTCATTCTCAAAACTTCTATTGCATATTAGAGAGAAAATTTCTTGCAATTAAGTAAAGTTTATTTGGAATTCTTCATAAATAAAAAAGTTTAATTTGAATAATAAAACTATCGCTATCTTATTTGGGTTTGACATAATTAATTTACTCAAGGACTAATCTAGGGTCTCCTCTATTACCGTACAGTCACCCTCCCTGTGCTGACAAGTAGCCCGTCCTGTCCACCTTGTGAGAGTTAATCTTGTCAAATGGAGTTGCACACATGAGAAGGTCAAATTGTGTTTGACCAAAGTGTGTTACATGCATGCACTTCAATCTATCAGTTGTATGTCAGCCAGCAAACAAGCTTGAAGCTACTAGTCTGATGAAGAAAATATCAAGCAAAATTAGAAGCTAGAAGAAGCCATTTCGGCAAAACATTAGTTGGACTTTGAGCTGTAAAGGAAAGTGCTAATTGAAAGTACTAGAGTCGGTAGGTGTTAAAAGTTGTTTGTAAGGCCGATTCATGAGCCTATATTGTGCACCTGTTTGTATGGCAAGCTTGTGATATATGAGAAGATCAATATAGCTTCATACTACTAGTTTTTGTGTGAACCTGTGTGAGAGATTGAAATAGATAGAGGGGTGTGTGTGTGTGAATCACATCTAAGAGAGGAACTGATTGACTCAATTCCAACAAGTGATATCAGAGATAAAAAAGCGATTACAATTTGTTACTTTAAGAGTTTGGCGTCTTTTAGACAGCTAGAGGTCACTTGAGAGCCTTCAAGGAGTTTGAAGCGCCTCGAGAGTTTGTAAAAGTCCAAAGCTCGACTACCGCAAGGTGATAGGGCTACCAAGTGAGAGGGAGGCTTCGCATCGGCAATCCTCTTGAGGAAAGAGCACGATTCTGTGTCGACTTCAATCATTGGATCAAGCTTCCTCAATGTAGATCTCGCCAAAGATTTGAACTTTGACTACAAATCCCGGTGTCTCCCATGTTTGCATCTCTTTCCTTATTTGTTGTTTGTTGTTGTTCAGGTCACTAGTTTTATTTATTGCTATCTTTCCTTACCACTAGCATACTAGGTTATATTTTGCATAATTAGGATTAATTTCTAAACTAATATATTCACTCCCTCTCTGGACTACATCCTTGATCCTTCAAAAGTGAGTACCAATCAACGGGATATTTCACATCCTGTGGGTAATGTTATACAACCTCTGTATAGTGTCAAAACTAATTGATTAATCGTGTTCACGGTCATGAACAAGCTCAACCTAGCAAGCATTAGGTAGTAGCCACCTATGTTAATCTTGATCTTTGAGATACTTTGAGGTATCTTTGGTGATTACTTTTGGTAGCCTGTGCTACCTATTTGTTTCAGTGATAACTTTCGGGTTCACTTCTAGTTTCATCTGCAAGTGATGGGTTAAGTTATGTTCTAGTCAATTACTAGTACCTAACCAATGTTTTTTTATGAACTTATTTAGTTTATTGCAACTACTTGTTTGCTTTATGCAAAAGAACTTTTTAACCTTACATCATGAATAATCTGTTACACCTCCTTGGTGACTTGCGGAGTATGTCATTTACTCAGTCTTGCTATCAACAATCATACAGAAGGACCTCCTGACTTGTTTCCTGAAGACGATTACCTTAGAGAGCGCTAGGGTGTGTGTCCCAGTCAGATGGTTGTGTGTGGCTAATGGATGGGCTATCTTCCGGAGTTTACTTTATTATCTTATTTCCCATACAATGAAATTCTGTAAAACTTTGCCATAAGGCAAGTCTACATGTTATATATCTAAACTATAATGCTACATGTTAGTTTGAGTATGGCTATGGTATACTTCTTTCTTCCCTGCGTGCATTAGTGTGATCCTGTACTGGTGCTGAATACACGAGGGTTCGGATTTTCACATCCGGATCCAACATTGCCATTTGTCAAGGGATACCAGAGGACACACTCATCCTGGTGCCCAAGAAGGAGACAACCAAGGCAATGTGGGAGGTGCCGAAGACCATGCACATGGGAGCTGAGTGCGTGAATGACACCAAGGTGCAAACCATCAAAACGAAGTTTGAGGAGCTGCATATGAAAGACACGGAATCAGTTGATGATTTCGCTGCCCGGTTGATAACCATCATCAACAAGATCCAAGGACTCGACAGGAAGTTCGAGGAGACATATGCTATCAAGAAGTTCCGTCACACAGTCCCCAACAAGTTTCTCCAAATTGCTTTGACTATCGAACAATTTGGCAACCTCAAAAGTGGAAGAGGTCATTGGGTAGTTGAAGTGCACAAGGAGCACCTAGGAGGAATTGGTGATGCCGGTGAGGAGCACTTGTTGTTGACCCATGCATAGTAGCAATCCAGGTACGTCACTACTGCAGATTGACCCTCTGCTGAACCACCTCCATTGGCGGGCACACAACGGACCGTCGTTGGAGGGGATCCCCGTTGACGGACTCCTATCTGCCCATCAGCGGAGAAGACGGCCAGGCTGGACGTGAGGACCAGCACTGACGGGCAACAAAGCAGCCCGTCAGTGAAGATGCACCAAGGGTGCCAAAGATGATGCGTCCTTTTCACTGACGGGCGGTAGTTAAGCGCCCATCAGAGGAGAGGACGTCTCCACTGACGGGCAGCTAGGCCGCCCGTCAGTGGAGATGGACAAAGGGTTCCACAGATGACGTGTCTTTTCACTTGCGGGCTGTAGGTAAGGGCCCGTCAGCGGAGATGTAGCCTTCACTAATGGGCACCGTGCGCGTCCGTCAGCGACCATAGGTCCAGGGCTGACTACAAAATCACTGATGGTTCCGTTTCATAGGTCCATCAGTGGTGATGTCGCTGTATAAAACAGAGGCGGCGCTCGCTGCTGGCCAGTGCTCGTGCGCCCACTGGCCAACAGCGAGCGCCGCTGCCGCCCCATATGTTGCCGCCGCCGCCGCCCCCCCACCCACAAAGACTCCCCCCTCTCCCCAACCCTCCTCCTATCCCTCCTTTCTTCCTCCCCAAACTCAAGATCTCTCTAGATCTAGATCTAGATCTTCTCTTTTCCTTCCTAAACCTTCCGCTTTCTTCTCCCATTTATAGCTCTCTCTCTCTCCAACCCAACAAGATCTCTCATCTGTCCCTCCTCCTCTCACTCTCTCCATAGATCTCTCTTTCCTCGCCGAAAAGATCGCTAGCGCTCGGTACTAATACTCGCTAGTGTTCTTTTCATTTTGTATATGTATTTGATGTGATTTCCGGTCATCGAGCCGAGGCCTAGTGTTTTGTTCTTTTTCGTCGAACTGATTAGTTTCGTGTCATAGGGATCGATCGATGGATCTCAGTTGGATGTACAATAATCGAGTGACAGAGAATTGGGCTATGGCTTTGAATGAGTTTCTTGATGTCGCCGAGCGAGATATGAGGAGAAAAGGTGGCACGAAGATTTGTTGTCCGTGTCGCGATTGTAAAAATTTGGTAATGTTCGATACGAGAGGGAGGGTGACGGTACACCTGGCGCTTAAGGGTTTCATGTCAGGTTATACACGTTGGATATGTCACGGTGAGAAGCAGAAAGATCAAGTGTTACAGCAAGATGCCGAACACGGAGAGGACGAAGAAGACGAGAGGAGTTTCGAACCTAATGCCGAAGAAGAAACGGGGAACAATTTGGCCGATATGGTGCAGGACGTTCACATGGTGGAGCAGGTGGTGATAGATCCTGAGGATGAAAGAGAGGAAGCTAAGTTCACGAGACTAGTTGAAGACTCGCAAACCCCGTTGTATATCGGTTCCGATCTAGAGCACACACGTCTGTCGGTCACGCTGGAACTTCTAAGGATTAAGGCAGCCCATAATTGTCTGGACGAAGGCTTCGATGAGACATTGGCTTATCTTGCAAAAGTTTTTTCGAAAAATAACTTGTTGCCTACGAGCACCGATGAAGCCAAGAAGGTTGTCTGCCCTCGTGGATTGGACGTGCAGAGGTTCCATGCGTGTCCAAATGACTGCTTTATTTACCGCAGGGAGCACGAGAAGCTGTAGAAGTGTCCTACGTGCAACACATCTAGATTCAAGCGGGGTAGAAACCAAGCCGATAATGAGGACCCAGTGACGAGTGGCGCTCCGGCAAAGGTTGTATGGTATTTTCCAGTCCTTCCCCGTTTGAAGCGTTTATTCGCTAACAAGAAGGAGGCAAAGCTGTTACGTTGGCATGCCGAGGGGCGAAAAACTGATGATGGCATGATGAGACACCTTGCCGATGCTTCGTAGTGGCGGGCAATCGACGCCCAATACGATGATTTCAGAAAAGATCCGAGGAATATCATGTTCGGCATGAGTACGGATGGAATCAATCCGTTCGGCAACATGAGCAGCAGACATAGCACTTGGCCCGTGGTTTTATGGATGTACAACCTTCCTCCATGGCTGTGCATGAAGCGAAAGTATATACACCTCTCTATTCTCATTCAAGGGCCGAAGCAACCTGAGAATGATCTGAACATGTATCAACAATTGTTGTTCGAAGAACTAGCTACACTATGGGAACCAGGGGCACAGGTCTGGGACGCTTAACAAGAAGAATATTTCAATCTGAAAGCGCTGTTGTTCACGATGGTCCAAGACTATCCCGCGTACGGATATCAATCATGCCAGTGTGTTCATGGATATAAATGATGTGTTAAGTGTTTGGAGTCTACAACAAGTTTACACTTAAAGGGCTCTAAAAAAATCATGTTCATGGGCCACCGAAGGTGGCTGAAACAGAATGATCCATGGAGGCAAGAGAATGAATTGTTTGATAATACTGTTGAGATCCGTTCGGCACCCCGGGAGAAGACCGGGGTAGAAATCTATGACATCGTGAACACAATTCCCCCTGTTACGCCAGGTAAGACACAACCGCCTGTTCCCATGCAGGATGGCGTCTGGAAAAGGAAATTCATATTTTGGGATTTGCCTTACTGGAGATTCCTAAGCACACGTCACAGCATAGATGTCATGCATGTTGAAAAAAATGTGTGCGACAGCTTGCTTGATATCCTGCTCAACATGTTAGACAAGACAAAAGATGGACCGAAGGCACGAGCTGACATGGAATTCTTGGGTATAAGAAAGAAGCTGTGGGGAACCAAGCAAACGACCAAGTTGGGCATGTGTGCAGTCAGAATCAAGACGGACTGTCCCGCTGCTTGTTACACTCTGAGCAAAAAAGAGATTGTTAGCTTTTTGGAGTGCCTCCAAGGTGTCAAAGTTTCTTCCGGTTACTCGGCAAACATCGGGAGAATAGTTGACATGAAGACTCACCGAGTAATTGGTATGAAGTCTCATGATTGTCATGTGATGATCACGCAGGTACTTCCTGTTGCAATTAGAGGTCTCATGGAGCTAGAGGTCCGAAAGACAATCTTGAATCTTTGTAACTTTTTCAACACGATCTCTCTGAAGTCGATCTCGGTCACGCGTTGCCATAAACTGCAGAGGAGATCATTGTCGTACTATGCGAAATTGAGATGTACTTCCCTCCAGCATTTTTCGATATCATGGTACATCTCATGATCCATATCATCCCGGAGATACTGGACCTAGGTCCCGTGTTCCTACACAATATGTACCCCTTGGAAAGGTACAATGGGGTTGTGAAGCGCTACGTTCGGAACAGGTCACAACCGGAAGGTAGCATCATCCAAGGCTATGTTGCCGAAGAGTGTGTCGAGTTCTGCATGGATTACTTGGCTGATCAAAAGTCTATCGGTGTTCCTGTTTCACGCCACACGGGTAGGCTCGATGGTGAAGGCCATGCACGCGGACAAAAGCCTTTACATGTCTATATTCAGTACCGAATAGATTAGATGACTACGACAGAGCACATCTCGTGGTGTTGCAACACCTGACTGTGGTGCATCCCTATCTTTGGATGCACATGGTAAAGGTAAAAAAAGAAAACCCGAAAAAGGGAGAAGCGTGGCTCTCGAAAGAGCACAATGCAAAGTTCGCAAACTGGCTAAAGAACTACTGGCATGAAAGCCCTCCGACAAATGATGAAGAAGAGACGGTCAAAATGTTGTCACAAGAACCTGCGAGCAAGGTCCTGATATTTCAATCATATGATATCAACGGATACACATTCTATACGGAGGCTCAAGACAGAAAAAGTATGTATCAGAACAGTGGGGTGACGATAGAGGCTAAAACTGGTAACCATAAGGACATATACTACGGCGTTATCGAATAGATTTGGGACTTGGACTACACCGTCCCAAAGATCCCCATGTTTCGTGTCAGATGGGCGAAAAATATCCATATCGATGATGACAAATTCACTACCGTGACTTTACCTCCCCCGACATCTATTGACTCAACACAAGTCAAAGCAATCAGTGCCAAAGATGAGCCATGGGTATTAGCTAAATAGATCTCGCAAGTCTTCTACATAAAAGACCCAAAGGCAAAGAAGCGCCATGTCATTAGAAAAGGGAAAAGGAGTATTGTCGGAGTTAATGGTGTAGTTGACGAAGAGGACTATGACCAATTCGATGACCCAGACTCCGAGCCAGAAGCTGTTGATAAACGTCCTACCAAAAGGAGCAAAGCTACTAAGGATGCTGAACCCTACATAAGACGTAGTCACGCTGAAGGACTAACGTATACCACGAAGAAGATCACTATTCATGAGAAGATTGTCGAAGACGACGAAACCTAGCGAGCTATGTGTGTATGTATAATAATGTCTTGGTTTGGATGATTTCATATTTTGTGTATTTGTAATATTGTTGACTCGTGCTAAACGACAAACCCTAACCTTAAAACCTAACAAACCCTAACCCGTGCTAAATGATGACATAACCCTAAAACCGTAAACTTAAAACCTAACCCAAACCTCCCCAACGCCGCCAGGCTGCTTCGCCGCCACCCCGTCCTCCTCGACCGCCGGTCCCCCTCCAAGACGCCGGCCCCGCCTCCCCGAGCGCCGCCCCCCGCCTCGCCGACGCTGGCCTCTGCCTCGCCGACGCTGGCCCCCTCCCCGAGCGCCGCCCCGCCTCCCCGAGTGCCGCCCTCGCCTCGCCAACACCGGCCCCCGTCTCGCCGATGCCTGCCCCCTCCTGTCCTCCTCCGGTCCCGCCGCCGTAGTCGCCGCCGCCTCGACGACGACGGCGACGGCGACGGCCACCTCTCCGACGCCGGCAGCGACCGTAGTCCCCTCCCCACAACCGGCCAAGATCTTGTGGTATATGCCCAAATGATATCCAAATTGTTGTATATGTCTGCAATGCTCATATACCAAATCATGTGTGATTGGGTGCTCTCTTTTATGCTTTGCTTTAAATGTTGACATGTGTTAATCAGTGGTAAATCTGAAGTTTTGAATATGGAGATAAAGGAAGAATATGCGTTCAAGAGGCTGGACACAAATCATGTATAGATGCATCATCATTTTCTTTCCTTTCGGGAATCTGGAACAATTGTTGTATGTATTGGAACAATTGGTGTACTGGAATAATTTTCTTCTCTTGTGGTTGGTTAATATTTCCATTATTAATATTGTCAAAGAAAGTGATGCATATATGTCAAATTGGTCGGTGCATTTTTTTACTTCTGCTATCAATCAATAATCATATGCAGTTACCTTCATCTTTACACGATCAGTCCAACTTTGATACAAGTTGTAGTAAGAGTACGTGACTTGGGCATACCCAACATTAGAGATCTAAACATTTCCTTACTGGCCTCTTGGATGAGGATATAATTTAATTAGATGACCATGAACTTTGGAAGCAGATTGTATAAATATAACACTCATAACCCAAAGTTCGTGTGGAATGAGCAGTTATATGGTTTGAGGTTTTGGAAATTTGGCATGTGATTCAAACTAATTATGTACTTGAGTTCATGGTTCAAAGTATTTGATTTACATAAATCTTCAAAATTAAAGCAAATGATAATTGTTGTGTAGATTCTATTTGGAGGTTATGAGTTGATTTTCCAGGTTTTAAGGTTGCTGCTATTTGGGTCAGCCAACTGTCACCAGTGCATGCTATGATTGGTGACAATCCATGCTGGTTCATGGCTTAGAGATAGCTGCTATGCTTGATCTGGTGCATTTATATGTTAGTGATATGAACCGACTCTTACATGTTGATAAGAGCCTGATACTGCTTTTGATTTTAGCTAAGCTTACATGTTCATGTGTCTTGATCCTTTTTCATAGATGCTAGAGTTGCCTTTGAAAACCCTATGATGAATCTATTCTGATCTGAGTGTCCTAGTACCACATATCATCAAGTTCTTACATCAAATTGAACCATGATGATGTTGGGATGGAGACCTTACTTGCTAGACACGGATAAGTTTGAGCTTTCTCAGTTCTATTAGCCCTACTCCTAGGCTTGTTGATGCCTTGTCTCCTCTTCCTTCGCTTCGGCTAACTCCCTCTCCACCTGAGCTCCTTCTTCTCTTTCCCCCTAGTTCTTTTGGACCTCCTAGAGCTTGGCTTCCCGATGGCTCTGGTTACTCTTGCTCCTAACCTTTGCCACCTTCTGTCTTGCTGCTCTCTGTGCGTAAAGGAAAAATGGTGGTCGTGGTAAAGACAATGCTGCTATTGTGTGCTGCTATTGTCTTTCATGATGATTTGGAGTACATTCTTTCATATTTGTACCCTAACATATGCTTTTAAGTATATTCTCGATATTGAATGATGTTTGTAATTTTAGTCAACAAATTTTGTCTTTTAGGAATTCATCTCAGTTCTAAAATGGCCGCCAGTACTACTCCCGCTGGGTCGTCGACCCGAGAACTAGAGCCCGTTGATGACACCACGGCCCCCCTCGACGTGGCGGCACCGATCGACACCCTGACCCTGGAGGCACCCAAGTAAGCTGCCTCCGAGCCGGCCAAGGAGCCTGCTTCCGAGCCGGCCAGGGAACATGCCCCCGAGGCGGCTGTCACAACTGGCCAAGAGCAACCTGCCTCGGACTCCAGCTCCTCCAACGATGACTCTGGCTCCGAGTCAGGTTCTGAAGAGGATGAGGCGCCTGAGGAGGAAGTAGCGCCTACGGTCCCGACCAGGTCTCAGAAAAGGAGAAAAAGCAACCAGTTGCCCGACAAGACGTATATCATCACTCGAGTCGACGATGTCAAAGATGTTCCAGCGAGTCCACATAAGGCCGCCCGGACCTTTAGCAACGCCTACAGGTGCATAGTCCGTGAACAAGTTAAGATCACATGCAAAGAGTTCAAACATTTGTCTAAGTCGACCAGAGATGCTCTCTTGAGAAAACTGTGGGACAAGTACCAGATTCCTGCCGCCGACAATGACAGAGTCGAAGTGCAAGCCCTTCGCATCATGGCTAGGGCTTTGAAGACTTGGCGATACGACGCACAGAAAGTCCTGGACGAGGATTGGGATACTAAAATTAGTAAAAGATGGTCGAAGATACAAAAGGAAGACTGGGAGTAATTCGTTGCTCAAATAAGGAGTCCAGAATTCCAGGAGAGGAGTCATTGGGGAAGGAGCTACGCTCCAAGAACACATTAGATCACAAGCTCGGCAGCCGTGGATACCTAGGGAAGAGACCAAAGTGGGCCAGAGAGGACGTCAAACTAGCTGCGGCTGGGAAAACACCTCCTTTCGCGCATCTCCGGGAGCCACGTGCCAGGGAGTACATGAGGGCGCACACAAGCTCTGACCCTGTGATGGGGTCACCAATTATAGAGTCTGAGGAACTCCAGGAGGTGGCCAACCGGCTGGTAACGTCTCAACTCAGTTTCTTTTCTTACTTAATTACGTTGCATCCAAATACGCTATCTTCTCATCAAGTAATATAACTTGCAGACAGAACTGAGCCAGCAGCCTGGAAGCTCACAGGACTCCATCACGAGCTTCCCGAGGTGGAACGATGATCTGGCGAAGGCTCGACAGAAACCGGAGCATTGAGGCCGTGTAGTAGGCGTCGGGGATGGCGTTAAATGGGACAAAGTATTTCCCTGAAACCCCGACGGTCACCGCCGCCCAAGGAGAGATAGTCAGGAGTACAAGAAAAATTTACGGAAGCAAATGCGGGAGATTGCCGAGCAGACGTGGGTACGTATGCAAGTGCTCACAGCGCAAGGCGGTCCGACCATGCTTCCCGTGAACCAGCCAGCCGTCTGGATGGAGTAGCTGCGCATCCGCCTCGGACAGCGGCCCCGACTCGCATAATCCCGTCGACAGCATCACCGTCAGTTTCGTCCGCTAAACGAGTCATTATAGTAAATCATGATTCCATTGTCCTGACTCCAATGAGGATGGCACATCTATCCTCTGTTTCCCAGGAAGCCACTAGATGCACACTCATGGTGCAAATTCCTGGCATGAAGGTCAAGGTTGCGCACGGCCAGGTTTTCCCAACGCCGGAGGGGACAATCATGCACTGTGTTCCTATGCGGGAGCACCATGCGAAGGTGCAGGTGGACGTCGTCCTCAATGACTACAGTGATGTGTTAGTCCTAGTCCCCCCTGAAGCGGAACTGACCAAGCTAGGGCAGTGCAAGAACTACTTCATCCAGTGGCTGAAGAACCAAATTATTTTATCTGCGGCGGGCTCTCCTCGCATGGCCCCCTCTCCTCACACGACCCCCTCTCCATCAGTCGGATGATCTCCGCTGGGACTCAGCCAAACTCCTCCATCGTTTAAAGACCTGGAAGACCATCTTGTTGGGGCCGTGTAGTAGGCGCTCCGAGGCTCAAGGCGACCGGCTGGATCAACCCAGAGGGAAGATTATCTCTCCCGCCACACTAGCCGGAACACTGGAAGCAGCGATGGCGGCAGGCAAGAGTCCTGAGCCGCTACACAGGAGGAAGAAAGGAAAAAAGAGACGGGCTGGCACTGGCGAGAAGGAAAGGAAGGAGCAAAAGCAGATGAAGAAGTCCTTATCCTTCTCAACATCTTCATCCAAATTATCTACATGGAGCATGGGTCTCTTGCGAGAGGTTTTCTATCCAGGTCAAGACTTGCTCCTGCAGGATGAGTTGGACAATCTTTCGGAGGACATGAAGGTGCTGCATGAAGATTACCTAAAGATGTCTAGATATCCGCAAACATTTTGCCAATATTGGAAAGTCAAGGTGCCAAGAGATTACAATTTCTTCATGGAGAACGACCAGGACACCTTCGACATCAACTTTGAAGACCTCTTCAACATGTACAATCTCTATAGGCTCGACACCACGATGGTCAGGCTATGGGCTCTCTACCAAGCCCAAGAGTGCAGACATCTACGTGACTCCAATCTTGGAATAATCGATCCGATATACATGAACGAAGGCTATGCTGCGACCCCGGACGGTTGAGTCTTTCTGGAAGAATACCTTACGTGTGCATTCATCGTTTATAAGGACAAGGACTACCTACTAGCCCCCTACAACCCTCCGTCAGTCCTTTAACTTAGCACCGTGGGAATTTTTTTTGTTTTGTACGCACGTATCTCCGCCTGGCCACTTACGTCCATTTGCTCACATTTATGCAGTGACCACTGGGTCCTCATTGTGATCGTTCCATGCTGGGCCAAGACATTTTAATTTGACTCCGACGAGAGCAAGAGATCGAACTTCAGCAATATCACTAATATTTTGGATACAGCTTTTTTCAAAGCCAAGTTCACGGGTCATAGTAAAATACCTTCAAAAGTGACAAAAATGGTACACCATTACAAATTCCCTTGCAGAATTCAGCCAGAAAATAGCGTGACATGTGGGTACTACATCTGTGCCCATATGACTGCTGGGTCCGGTACAAGAACAAGCATTGGAAAGATATGAAAGAATTGAAGACTTGGTCTGAGCTGGGAAGTCACTTGTACGACTGGCGTCAGGACTTTGCCCGCATCCAAAGAATCTTCACCAAAGTCATCAATCTTGAAGTCATCAATCCAATGGGTGAATTCTACGCCGGCCCCCAATTTCCGAAGCCAAACTTAAGTTGTTCATGATAGATTCGTTGTTTCTGAAATTGATGAATAGTTGCCACTATGTTCTTTCTACAATTAACAACTTTATTATGTCGCTCGTCAAACATACTTGTGTATTCATTCTTTCATACTTGTGATCCATGGTTATGTACAGTGCTATGTGATTATGAAGTGTTATGTGATTATGGTTATGTGAAGTGTTATGTGATTCTGAAATTTGTGAAATGCTATAGCAAGCAGGTATTATAGCAATTGTGATTATGAGGTAGGTATCACCAAACCTGTGTAGCAGGCAGTAATGCGGCCCTCTATTGACGGGCCCTTATAAAATGCTTGTCAGTGTAAGGTCTAACCACTGACGGGCATTTTATAAGGGCCCGTCAGTGGTGACACTTCCAGACGCCTCCAACGAGGGGTCTCCTCTGACGGGCACGTTGGGACCGTCAGTAGTAACATACACTACTGACGGGCGTGTTGCCCGTCAGTGGAGGGCACCCCTCCACTGACATTCCCAGGCTGACGGGCCCCCTGACCGTCAGTAGAGGGGGTTAGATGACCGTCAGTGCAGACCCATTCTGTAGCAGTGTACAAGAGGAAAGAAGGTGGCATTGACTCCGGCAAGAAGAGCCACAAGTTCTATAAGGCAAAGGTTCAATGATATAATTGTTTGGACTATGTGCACTTCGTGTCAAAATGCCGCAGCCGAAGAGGAAGAAAAGGCAGAGGCGTATCTTTGTCAGGATATGTCAAAAACCATGCTCTGATTCTCGACGAGGAGATGCTATCCAGTAAGTTGTGTCACTAGAGGCAAAACTTTTGTGTTTTCCTATCAACTGTGTCCAAGAGATATTGTGTATGTGATCATCACATGATTTCTTATGTGCTAGAGGTGTCCAGGAGATAGCGTGCGTGACCAAGTTCTTATGTCAGTTGTTTCCACAAGATAGTGTGTTCTTGTACTAGGTGTGTCTACATGATAGTGTGTTCTTGTGTTAGTTGTGTCCACAAGAAAGTATGAGTGATCATGTGATCAAGTTCTTGTGTTAGTTGTGTTCATAGGAAAGCAAGTTTTTATTTTAGTTGTATCCACAAGAAAGCAAGTTCTCGTTTTATTTGTGCCCCCAAGAAAGCACGTGAGGATTTCTAAAATGGATGTCGTGCGCAGTAGAAGAGATTATGTAAGATGAAGCCCATCCGGAAAAGACAGGAAGTGTAGATGGTCCTTACCAACAAGTTAATATGACAAGATTAAAATAGAGAATGTGAGAGTTAATCTTGTCAAATGGAGTTGCATGCATGAAAAAGAGAAAGCTAGATTGTGCTTGACCAAAGTGTGTTTGCACGTCAATCTATCAGCTTTGCATGTCTGCCAACATTGGACAAGGTTGAAGCTACTGGTCTGATGAAGCAACCATCAAGCAAAATCTGGAAGCTAGAAGAAGCCACGTCGGCAAAACATCAGTTGGACTTTGAGCTGTAATGGACAACGTTAAATGAGATGTAGTAGAGTCGGGAAGTGTTAAGAGTTATTTTGTAATGCCGGTTCGTGGACCTATTAGAGGACCTATACACCTCTTTGTATGGCAAGCTTGTGATATATGAGAAGATCAATATAGCTTCATATTACTAGTTCTTTGTGTGCACTTATGTGAGAGAATGAGAGAGATAGAGATGCCTGTGAAGGACCTGAGTGACTCGGTTCCAACACACCTGATAAATGACACATGGCACATGCCTGGCTTTCGTGCTCCCTGAGCTTGCTTCCTTAACCCTAATGCCATGGCTGACGTGCAAACCCTACGCCAGAGTCACCATACCCGTCCTTTTTATCTCGCAACCCTTCCACTCAAGTTGTGCCCTTCCTCTGTTGTTGGCAGTGTGCCTCTGTGGCCCTATGTGCTATTATCACTATCCAAAACTCAAGTTTTACTTATTTTCCCAATTATTTATTTATTTTCCTATTTGATTTTCATGATTTTTTATTTTCCATTTGGTGATTCAATTCAAAGTTTTGAAATTCCTCGAGTTCAAGGTCATCCAACTCAAAGTTTTGGTAATTATTTGAAATTTCCTTGTTCCAAAATTTGAGTTCTTTTTAAGAAGAATGAGGTGAAGCCGATGGGTCGAGGGGCTATCACTTGGCACAGTTCTAGCTGACCTCAGGTCACGGGAGGGTGACCTCGAGATAGTCCCGTACCAATTGATATTCCCTTTTTCCTTCTTTTCTTTTCTATCTTTGCCTCTTGTTGGCTGCATCGTACAGGCCCAATCCGTAACTAGCCTTCTTCTCAAGGAGTCTTTATTTGCACATCCTTTTTAAGAAGGTTTAATGGTGGTGTGTCATGATTTAACATATTTTTTTTCTAACCACTAAATTTGCAAGATTGTGCAATTATCTTTCTTTATGAAATATATGCAAGGAATAAGGAATTATGTGATCTTGGAGATATATAAAAACTATACGTCAGGAAGAAAAATGAGAAGTGACCAGGTCACAACCGGAGCATCCAGAGTCAAAGACTACCTTATCGGTGAGGTCTGCAGCATAAAATGCAGCAACTTCCATGAAGGGACCATCACTAGATTCAACTCCCTAACTGTGCAAAACTTCTCATATTCCCAAAAACCCTAGAAGAAGCTAAAAAGGAGATGAAACACATCTACCAGGGATTTTGTGACTTCACTCACCTTCACCATATTCAACATCACCTCCATCGCCAAAGCACCACCATTATCACCTCCATCTCCACCTTGACCTCCATTGCATATTAGATTAAGGATATTGCAATCATCAATCTTCATTTGTGAAGGACGACAATGAATTGATTTTTATTTAACATAAGCTGAATTTTAGATCATATTTTCATGTGGTTATTATTTTGTTCTTGATCATTATAAAGATATGTGAGTAGTCTAGTCAAGCCTACGGTTGTAGAAATAACCATATAGCACCATGAGTATTGTTGTGGATTAGCCTTATGTTTATGCTTGTGATAATTATTCTCATCACTAATACTTTGTGGATTTTGTCGCGTTACCAGGACTAGTAGGTATCCGATGTTCCAAGGATGGACACACTAGTAGATGTGTTTGGGATCAACCCTAGAGCCGGTGTTAATAAACCAGCGGAGTGTTGTTTTGCCGAACACTTGTTTATAAGGTGAGTAATGGTGTAATCAAGAAACATTAATACGTTCATCTAATATCTATATCTTAATCACCTTGGTACCGAAGATATGCTTTTATATGGGGGGCAAGCACTATCTTCTATTCGAGGAGTTATCATTGAGAGATGCATGCTTTAAGAACACACTACCTTGTGAATGCGATTATCAACTGGTTATCTCAAAAATAAGTTTACATTTTATTTTTATTATTTATGAATCCTATAATTCTGTTACTATTATTATTATTATTATTATCATCATCATTATTATTTAATCCTCACTACCTCAGGAAACACCAGCACTGATGGGTGCAAAAAGGCAATCGCTAACGGGTTCTGGGCCCATCAGTAACCTCCTGTCAGTGGAAGTTCTACTTTCACTGACGGGCGGAGGGCCCGTTAGTAGAGATATACTTCACTGACGGGTGTAACCTGCCCGTCAGTGAAAAGACTTGCAGCGCTACCCGGGCGGCATCCTGAGAGTACTTCCACTGACGGGCGTTGAACTTCCGCCCGTCAGTGGTAACTATTTTCACTAATGGTTAAATAGACGATGCCTGTTAGTGGAAGTTATTTTATACTTTTTTAAAACATATCTGAATAGACAATATGAAGCATATGTAGCAATTAATATCACAAATATTAAGCATATCTAGCATTTAATATCACAAATATTAAGCATATATAGCAATTAATATCACAAATATTAAGTACACATATAAAAGCAAGTTTACAATGAATTAAAATGACAAACAATTGAATTTAACAATGTTTATTTTCACTAGCCCTACTCTAGGTCTATGACACTTGGCTAGTACTTGCAAGGCGGCGGTAAGCGGGTAATTGGATTCCACTACTGCAGATAGACCCTCTCCTGAACCCTCTCCACTGACGGGCATAAAAAGGTCCGTCGCTGGAGGGGAACTCCACCGACGGACGGCAAATAGCCCGTCAGCGGAAATCGCAGCAAAGCAGAAGGAAAGGAGCACCACTGACGGGCCCCAAAATGGCCCGTCAGTGGAAGTGAACAGGAGGAGGGATAGATGACGGGTCATTTCCACTGACGGGCTCCTGTTAAGAGCCCGTCAGTGGAGATGACAACTCCATTGACGGTCCCTAACTCGGCCCGTCAGTGAAAGGGTGAACATATGACGTGTTGTATCACTGACGGGCCCTTATATTCTGCCCGTCTGTGGAGATATGTTTTCACTGACGGTGTACTTTCGCGTCCGTCAGCGGTATTTGGTGCGTACGTTGCTGATGAATCACTGACGGGGACCTTTTAAGGGCCCGTCAGTGGTGCTCCTCCCTATAAAAACAGTGCGCGGCCCCGCTGCTGGCCAGTGCTCGCGCGCCAACCGGCCAGCAACGAGCTCCGCCGTCCCCCCAGCTGCTGCCGCCGCCGCCGCCGCCCCCCTTCCCCCCCAACCCACAACCACTTCTCCCCTCTCCCCAATCCTCATCCCTAAGCTCTAGAGGGGCTAGATCTAGATCTAGATCTTTTTCTCCTCCTCTCACTCTCTCCCTCCTCCTCATCCTCTCACTCTCACTCTCTCCCTCCTCCTCATCCTCTCACTCTCTCCCTCCTCCTCATCCTCTCACATCCTCACTCTCTCCCTCCTCCTCATCCTCTCACTCTCTCCCTCCTCCTCTCACTCTCTCCCTCCCTCCTCCTCATCCATATTAATTCTTCACCCATTTCTAGCTCTCTCTCATTCTCTCCCTCCTCCTCTCACTCCCACTCTCTCCATTATCATTTATCAACGAAAAGATCGCTAGCGCTCGGTAATAATGCTTGCTAGTGTTCTTTTCATTTCGTATATGTATTTGATGTGATTTTCGGTTATCGAACTGATTAGTTTCGTGTCGTAGGTGCTGATCGATGGATCGCAGTTGGATGTACGACAACCGGGCGACAGAGAGTTGGGCTATGGCTTTGAATGAGTTTTCTTGATGTCGCCGAACGAGATATGAGGACAAAAGGTGGCACGAAGATTTGCTGTCCATGTCGCGATTGCAAAAATTTGGTAATGTTCGATACGAGAGGGAGGGTGACGGTACACCTGGCGCTTAAGAGTTTCATGTCAGGCTATACACGTTGGACATGTCACGGCGAGGAGGAGGAAGATCAGGTGTTACAGCAAGATGCCGAACACGGAGATGACGAAGAAGACGAGGGGAGTATCGAACCTGACGCCGAAGGAGAAACGGGAAACAATTTGGCCGATATGGTGCAGGACGTTCACATGGTGGAGCAGGTGGTGATAGATCCCGAGAATGAAAGAGAGGCTGCTAAGTTCATGAGACTAGTTGAAGACTCACAAACCCCGTTGTATACCGGTTCCGATCCAGAGCACACGCGTCTGTCGGTCACGCTGGAACTTCTAAGGATCAAGGCAGCCCATAATTGTCCGGACGAAGGCTTCGGCGAGACACTGGCTTATCTTGCAAAAGTTTTTCCCAAAAACAACTTGTTGCCTACTAGCACCGATGAAGCCAAGAAGGTTGTCTGCCCTCTTGGATTGGACGTGCAGAGGTTCCACGCGTGCCCGAATGACTGCTTCATTTACCGCACGGAGCACGAGAAGCTGTACAAGTGTTCTAAGTGCAACACATCCAGATTCAAGCGGGGTAGAAACCAAGCCGATGATGAGGACCCAGTGACGAGTGGCGCTCCCGCAAAGGTTGTTTGGTATCTTCCAGTCCTTCCCCGTTTGAAGCGTTTATTCGCTAACAAGAAGGAGGCAAAGCTGTTACGTTGGCACGCCGAGGGGCGAAAAATTGATGATGGCGTGATGAGGCACCCTGCCGATGCTTCGCAGTGGCGGGCAATCGACGCCCAATACGATGACTTCGGAAAAGATCCGAGGAACATCAGGTTCGGTATGAGTACGGACGGAATCAACCCGTTCGGCAACATGAGCAGCAGACACAGCACATGGCCCGTGGTTCTATGGATGTACAACCTTCCTCCGTGGCTCTGCATGAAGCGAAAGCACATACACCTCTCTATTCTCATTCAAGGGCCGAAGCAACCTGGGAACGATCTGAATGTGTACCATCAGTTGTTGTTCGAAGAACTCGCTACACTATGGGAACCAGGGGCCCAGGTCTGGGACGCTTTCCAAGAAGAATATTTCAATCTAAAAGCGCTGCTGTTCACGACGGTCCAAGACTATCCCCCGTACGGATATCAATCCTGCCAGTGTGTTCACGGATACAAAGGATGTGTTAAGTGTTTGGAGTTTACAACAAGTCTACACTTAAAGGGCTCTAAAAAAATCATTTTCATGGGCCACCGAAGGTGGCTGAAACAGAACGACCCATGGAGGCAAGAGAAGGAGTTGTTTGATAATACTGTTGAGATCCGTTCGGCGCCCCGGGAGAAGACAGGGGTAGAAATCTATGACATCGTGAACACAATGCCCCCCGTTACGCCGGGTAAGACACAACCGCCTGTTCCCATGCAGGACGGCGTCTGGAAAAGGAAATCCGTGTTTTGGGATTTACCTTACTGGAGATTCCTAAGCACACGTCACAGCATAGATGTTATGCATGTTGAAAAAAATGTGTGCGACAGCCTGCTCGTTATCTTGCTAAACATGTTAGACAAGACAAAAGATGGACCAAAGGCACGAGCTGACATGGAATACTTGGGTATAAGAAAGAAGCTGTGGGCAACCAAGCAGACGACCAAGTTGGGCACGGGTGCAATCAGAATCAAGATGGACTGTCCCGCTGCTTGTTACACCCTGAGCAAAAAAGAGATCGTTAGTTTCTTGGAGTGCCTCCAATGTGTCAAAGTTTCTTCCGGTTACTCGGCAAACATCGGGAGATTAGTTGACATGAAGACTCGCCGACTAATTGGTATGAAGTCTCATGATTGTCATGTGATGATCACGCAGATACTTCCTGTCGCAATCAGAGGTCTCATGGAGCCGGGGGTCCGCAAGACAATCTTGAATCTGTGTAACTTTTTCAACACGATATCACAGAAGTCGATCTCGGTTACGCGGTGCCATAAACTGCAGGAGGAGATCATTGTCATACTATGCGAACTTGAGATGTACTTCCCTCCAGCATTCTTCGATATCATGGTACATCTCATGATCCATATCGTCCCGGAGATACTGGACCTAGGTCCCGTTTTCCTACACAACATGTACCCCTTGGAAAGGTACAATGGGATTGTGAAGCGCTACGTTCGTAACAGGTCACAACCGGAAGGTAGCATCATCCAAGGCTATGTTGTCGAAGAGTGTGTCGAGTTCTGCACGGATTACTTGGCTGATCAAAAGTCTATCGGTGTTCCTGTTTCGCGCCACATGGGTAGGCTCGATGGTGAAGGCCATGCACGCGGACAGAAGGCGATACATGTTTATAATTCAGTACTGAATAGATCAGCTGACTACGACAGAGCACATCTCGTGGTGCTGCAACACCTTACCGTGGTGCATCCTTATCTCTGGATGCACATGGTGAAGGTCAAAAAAGAAAACCCGAAAAAGGGAGAAGCATGGCTCTCGAAAGAGCACAACGCGAAGTTCGCAAGCTGGCTAAAGAACTACTGGTATGAAAGGACTCCGACAAATGATGAAGAAGAGACGGTCAAAATATTGTCACAAGAGCCTGTGAGCAAGGTCCTGACATTTCAATCATATGATATCAACGGATACACATTCTATACGGAGGCTCAAGACAAGAAAAGTACGTACCAGAACAGTGGGGTGACGATAGAGGCTAAAACCGGTAACCGTAAGGACATATACTACGGCATTATCGAAGAGATTTGGGAACTGGACTACACCGTCACAAAGATCCCCATGTTTCGTGTCAGATGGGCGAAAAATGTTCATACGGACGATGACAAATTCACTACCGTGACTTTACCTCCCCCGACATCTATTGACTCGACACAGGTGAAATCAATCAGTGCGAAAGATGAGCCTTGGGTACTAGCTAAACAGATCTCGCAAGTGTTCTACATAAAAGACCCGAAGGAAAAGAAGCGCCATGTCGTCAGAAAAGGGAAAATGAGTATTGTCGGAGTCGATGGTGTAGTTGACGAAGAGGACTATGACCAATTTGACGACCCGGACTCCGAGCCAGAAGATACTGATAAACGGCCCACCAAAAGGAGCAAAGGTACTAAGGATTCCGAGCCCTACATCAGACGCTCCCACGCCGAAGGACTAACGTATACCACAAAGAAGATTACTATTCACGAGAAGATTGTCGAAGACGACGAAACCTAGCGAGCTATGTGTGTTTGTATAATAATGTCTATGTTTGGATGACATTATATTATTGAAACCTAGCGAGCTATGTGTGTTTGTATATGTTTGTGAAACCTAGCGAGCTATGTATGTGTAATGGTGTAATATTGTTGACTTGCGCTAAACGACAAAATTCAAGAGGCGATCAACTAGAGAGGTCCGCGCACGTGGCCAGTGGCCGACCGGTTGCATGCGAGACGTGGTCTAGAGAGGTCCGCGCACGTATTATGTCACGGACCCAGAATCCGCATATGATTAAGGGAACGCGAAGTCGCCAAGGACCGAAGGACTCGTCAGACCGGTGGCACGGTACCTGCGCCGTACGCACCAAGGCGAGACGATCCGACACCCGCCACAAGCGAGCCGGCCGGAGGCGACCAATCTTCCCCAAACCACATATAGATCCCAGATACCGGTGAAGACTCAGAGTCGTTCCCGAATCCTACCACGACAAGCAAGGTCGGAGGAGCCCGGCGATTCTACCCACACCCTAACCTAGCTCGGAAGCTAGTGGGTCGCTCGAAAGCCCGGTAGAACGCCCACACCCTACCTGGCCGGCACAGCATCTCAGCCAGCGGGTCACTCAACCAACACCTGCTCGACTCAGTAGAAAACGGTACGGCTTCGGCTCTTCACGGCATACCCATACACTTCATATCATTCACGCATTGTGCAGGGGCAGCCTGAACTAACAACTCGGATATCATCACAAAGCACTACAGTACGACATCACTAATAACAGTCCACGATGGGACGACATATTACATATCAGTCGGTTATATCCGAAAACATATCCGAGTACGGAGAGGTTAAACAACAGCGGAAGCAAAATAAATGAGACCCACAGCGGCACAGTGACCGCTGACCAAAATCCACAACTATCCCATGACTCGAACACTACCGAGGAAACCGGAAACTAGGCAGTATTGAAGTATTCCTTGACCACCGGCTCACCTGCAATGATCTAGGAATATCCTAGGTGAGTACGAAGTACTCGCAAGACTTATTCGTGCTTGATTAGATGTCCTACACATACTAGTACAACGGTAATTAAACATGGCATAATTTCAGCTGAAAGGTACAACATCCAAGCATTCAATTGCCAGAACAAAATCAACATGGGAAACAACTCCCAGATCAGAATTCACACGGGTCCACGAAGGGACATGGTAGCACTCACTTGCCGTATATATATACACCTTAGTTCCTGGGTATAGAGGCACTCACTTGCCAACTGTACACCTTAAAACATGGGTATAGAGGCACTCACTTGCCGACTATACACCTCAACTTCATGGGTATAGGGGCACTCACTTGCCCACTATACACCTTAATCCATGGGTATAGAGGCACTCACTTGCCAACTATACACCTTAATGAATAAGCAGGCACTCACTTGCCTTTTCCCACTCACTTGGGATATCACACATCATCACATTGACACACATTCACACAATCTCTCGGATCGTTACCGGCAAATACATCCCCATGGAAATAACCAGTGCTCTTCACTCGGAGGTAGCTAGTCTCCAAGTGACAGAGGCTTATCATGCGAAACATCCATGGCAGAGATTTCTGCTAACGTCCACGCGGGTGATAAGGGAAATGCTACGACCGGAATCACCTCAGGATGATAGACCCTACCAACCGTATCCGTCGAACGGAATCACCTCAGGATGGCAGAACCAACCGTATCCGTCGAGCGGAATCACCTCAGGATGGTAGAAACCTACCAACCGTATCCGTCGAGCACACCCTCGGCTCTCACATCTCACTTCATTAGTTTCAAGTTATTAGAGGGATCGAATCAATTCCCAGCCATCGCTGGACACAACTGGCAGTACACCATAACATGCTAGTTTCACCGAACTGAACCACACATTCCAAACAACAATCCACACATCAACAGATAATCAAAATAAAGTACATAAGTAACGATGCAAGGATGCAACAAGCTCTGCTTGCCTTAGTCGTAGGATGCCTGATCTTGCGTGGAGCCGTAAGCCGGGTGGTCTCCTTCTTCAGGTTCTTTTGTAAACGATACGTAGAACCGGAAAGAAACGATAAAGCAAGGTATTAAAATCCAGCATGTATGCATGATGAAGGATGGTAAGCATATGCATGACTAAAACAAGACGATGCAGGAAAACTAGGGTTTTGGCGTAACGACGACGTCTTAGATGACATGGGTAAAGCCTAAAGGGTTGCCCTAGCGGTGCATGTGAGCATGTGAGATAATAAAATGCTAGGAAAGGACTCTTAACAGGTTTTATAGGTGTTTAGGGTTTCAGGTTAGCAAGCATTACTCTAGATAGCTTTTATTGTGATGAACGCATAATCCTAACTATATGCATGATGAATGATACTATATGCTATTTATGAAATGACCTATTGGCGTGAAATGGTTAGAGCAGCGAGTATGACTCAGTTTAATCTTGTGAACCTAAAATCGTAACCTAACCATGCATGCATGTTCGATTAGGTTGAAGGTCATCTAGGATTAACAAATTACTATTATCAGCAATTGGTCATGTCATGAAGTGTGAATAGTACGGAAGTGCTCTGCGATATATTCCTAGCGTAACTGAACCCACTTAATTGGGAGCTATGAACCAAAGCGCATGAATACTCGAAGAATAATACGCGAGTAGGCTGGTGTATAAACTTAATGCAACTGGAACCGTCAAAAGAGGAGTCATTTTCGTGGGTTTAGGGTTTTTTCGACGAACATCGATCAGAGGGGCTCAACTTGGACCCAACGAGGTTATGACATGCAGGTGACCCTACAGGGATCCTAGTTGCTCCAAGTCGTAGGCAACCTCACGAGGTTTCTGAAAATATAAAACTCGTAAAAATTGGAGCTGCCGTCGCGACCCTAGGGTTTACGGACTCTCGACGGTAGTAAAACTTCTACCCTTGATAACATACTGTACATGTGCTCAAACTAGAATTTTGATTCAGCCAAAGTGTAGAGAATCTCGAGAGCTTTCCAGACATATAAAATTTGTCGAATTTGGCTTTATGGTTTAAAGTTATGATTATTTGAAGTTTTATATAAAATCTGCCCCTAATTCTCGAAACCCTAATTGCTAGAGTTACCCGAGCGCTACACAGGTCCAGATCTGAATCTCTATGCGCACCTGAGCCAAGTCTACACCAAATCTACAGCACATAACCCTCCACTCACTTACACGCGGGACCTACCCAACACCCGTGGACCAATAAAAAGGGGCCAGGTGGCCACACCGTTCCCTCCTTCTCTCTCTCTTCTACTCTCCCCTCTTCTCCCTCGGATCCGGCCGGAGGGAGCTCGGTTGCGGCGGCGCGCTCGCCGGCGACCTCACCGGAGGGAGCTAGGGGGCAGGCCGGGGCTCGGGAAAGGAGGCAAAGTCTCGAGGGGCTCACCCTGGGCGCGTTTTGGCCCTCGGGAAGACCGGAGGAGGCCTGGAGCGGGCTGGCGACGATGTCCAGCGGCGGCGCACCCCGGTGACCGGCGACAGGGGCTTCCGAGGCAAGGATCTGCAAGAAGAGGCAAGAGGGAGGTTAGGGGCGGAATGAATGGGCTCGGGAGCGAAGCTAGGAGGGTAGAGGAGCACTGGAGCCACGGGAATTCGTCGCCGGAGCGCTCGCCGGCGTCGGGGAAGAAGGGTGGCGCGAGCAGCTCGGCGCGGGCTAGGGTTCCTCGGGTGGAGAGGGGAGTGGCTGTCTGAAAGGGGGCGGCATTTATAGTGCGGCGCGGTCGGGAGGGGAGCTGTCGGAGTGGCGCTGTCGGGGCGGTGGCCGCCCACCCCGGCGAACCGGAGGCGAAGACGTGGGCGAAGGAGCCTGGCGCGTGGGGCCGCGCGCACAGAAGGGAGCGGGCGAACGCGGGTTTCGCGCGGAGGCGCCTTCTGAAACGGGAAGCGGGAATCGGGGAAGGCAGTCGGGCGTGGGGCGCTTTCCAGCAGAGGAAACGGGAAGCAGGAGTAGGAGGCGGTTTTTGGGCGCGGGGTTGGCAGGGTTAGCGGGCCGAGCGGGGTTTCGGCCCGATTAGGGTTAGGGGTTTTTTTGTTTTTCTATTTTCTTTGACCAGCGCCACATTCTTCATCATTTTATGTACTAAAAATTGTCCAAAAATTCTGAAATTTTGAGGGGAGGTTTGAAACATTTTGACGGACCTACTGTAGAAGTTTGGAGTCATTTGAGAATGTTTTGAGCTAGGTTCCAGTTCAAATCCGACTTTGACCTAATTTTGAGTTTGAACGGCAACTAGGCTTTGAACTTCTCCAAAACTGTTGAAACTTGGCCAGGGGTTAGGGTTTCCATCTTTGAGGCTATTTATGGAACTTGGGGACTTTTCACTTACTAGAAATTGCCCTATCTCCTAACCCTAGCTCTCGGCATTCTTAGGGTTTGTACCTATACGTTAGATGCGAAGCTTTGGGAAGGTTTCGTCCGTAGGGACCTCACATCATTTGCTTGGCTCCAATCTTAGTCCTCTTCTGCAATCCGGTTTCTTTCAAGTCCTAAATTAAGTTAGTGAACCCAGGGGTGTTCAGGTGAGGCATCCGGGGAAAGGAGAAAGGGAAGGTTAGAAGGGGTGACCCATCGGAGGGAAACCACGGGTCCTTCCACCTACTAGGGTTATAAACGTTATCTAACATTTCAAATAAATTGATTGGTGTTTGCTAAACTATCCACCGAGGATGAGATATGTACATCTTCTATAAAGTTTTCTATTATTGTATTTTAGTTTAAATAAGGTGGTGTGCGTGTGCGTGTGTCTATGCACAAGATGATGACATGTATGCATGAATGCAGAGCGAAACCCTAATCGTCGAATCTGGGTATCACATATTACCAGAAATGTGCAACTAGATTGGTGCAGAACACACTCGAAGCAATAAATAAAAAACAATATAGATACTAGGCCAAGACTAAAACAAAGCAAATACACCAAACTGGATACCACTGACGGGCGTCTTTCAAAGGTCCGTCAGTGGTGACCACTACCACTGACGGGTGACATTAAGTGACCCGTCAGTGGTGACCACTACCACTGACGGGCGACATTAAGAGGCCCGTCAGTGGTGATGCTACCAACACTGGTAGTGCACATGTTTAGTCTCACCTCGCCGAGCGACCAGCGCGCCAACTAGCTTATAAGGGCAGCTGCGGCCAGCGCTTCCAAACTCCTCATAAGTCTCACTGCTACTACGGGCCACCGCTGGTCCTCTGCGCGGCTTGGGCTCGTGGGCCTGGGCGCTGTGCTCGGGATAGGCCTCTGGCTGGTCCCCTGCGCGGCCTGGGCTCGTGGGCCTGGGCGCTGTGCTCGGGATAGGTGGGTGCGCCCAAATTTTTTTTAATAAAATAAAGGTGCTCTGTCTATTGCTTTGCATGAATAGGGTAGTAAAGCTAAGTGACCCTTTACATTGAAGAAACTTGTTCTTTGCTGATACAACACCGTTTTGATTTTTTCCCTGATACATGGAGCTATCTTGCTGGTTGCTGCTCTTTAGTTTGATGATTTTTATAACATGCAGTATGTGAAGACGTATACAATTTCATGATACAGTTGCAGGTGAATGCTGAATTCACAAACGCGTGCACATGAGCGTGCGCGAAACTATGCTTGTTTCTTCTTTTTAAAGTATTTTCTCCTAAATGTTTATTTATTGATAGGTCTTTTTCTGTAATGTCCAGGCTATTCTTCCTCGTGGAACAATTCCCGATGCCTATGCCAATGGTTCCAATGAAGAACAGGAGTAGCATCTCTATATAGACTTCTAGAGTAACAACCTATTCGATCTTCATTTGTGGATTAGTAATTACTAGCTTTAGTAATTTTCTTATCCTCAGGAAACAGATGCTTTAGAAAGAGATAATTAGTAAACAAAAAAGAATATAGACATTAGGCCAATATTAAAACAATGCAAATATACCAAACTAGCCACCACTGACGGGCGACGTTAAAAGGCCCGTCAGTGGTAAGTTCCTAACGCTATTGCAGAGGAGTATCACTGACGGTCGCCAGTTACGAGACCGTCAGTGGTGGCCACTACCACTGACGGGCGGCATTAAGAGGCCCGTCAGTGGTGACTCTACCACCACTGGTAGTGCACTTCTTTAGTCCCACCTCGCCGAGCGAGCAGCACGTCGACTAGCTTATAAGGGCAGCTGCGCCCGGCTCTCCTGAATTCCTCCTAAGTCTCACTGCTACTTCGGGCCACCGCTGGTCCCTTGCGCGGCCTGGGCTCGTGGGCCTGGGCGCTGTGCTCGGGATAGGCGTATGCGCCTAAAGTTTTTATAGTGCGCCTAGAACCACTGACGGGCATTTATGGTGCGCTCGTCAGTGGTAACCCCCGGCTCCCGTAACCCTAGTTACCAGCACTGACGGGCCTATAAGGGCTGCCCGTCAGTGGTAACCCCCGGCGCCCCTAAACCCTAGAGTACCCAGAACCACTGACGGGCATTTATTGGTCGCCTGTCAGTGGTGATCCACCCACCACTGACGCCTTCTTTTCCGCTGACGGACCGTTAGTATGTGCCCGTCAGTGGTACTCCATAACGTATATAAGCCACACGGGACTTGGCGAAAATTTTCGCCAAGTCCCGCGCGTTCTATTCGAACCAGCAGCGGAACCGCTTCGCCTCCGACGCTGCCAGGCTGCTCCGCCGCCACCCCGTCCTCCTCGACCGCGACTACGCCTCCCCGAGCGCCGCCGCCGCCTCCCTGAGAGCCGCCGTCGCCTCCCGAGCGCCGCTCCGGCTCCTCGAGAGCCGCCGTCGCCTCCCGAGTGCCGCTCCGGCTCCCCGAGCCGCCGTCGCCTCCCGAACGCCTGCCCGAGCGCCCCCTCCCCCGCCGAGATGGCCTCCCCGAGCCGTGCCGCTGACGACGCCGCTCTCGAGCCCGCTGCCTCCCCCGTTGCCGAGCCCGCTGCCGACGGCGCCGCTCTCGAGCCCGCTACACCGCCTTTCCCGGGCCCGCTGCCGCCCCGTCCGCCGACCGTAGCTCGCCACCGCCTCCACCTCGCGCCGGCCTCCCCGGGACGGCCCTCCCCGCCGCCGCCGACGACGCTCCGGTTGCCGATGGGACGCCACCGCTCCGGTTGCCAAGTGAGGTCGTGGCCCCCCCCGTCCGCCCACCGCAGCTCGCCACCGCCTCCACCTCGCGCCGGCCTCCCCGCGACGGTCCTGTAAGTGTTAGGTAGCTTAGGTAGCTATGGTGAATTTGTGCCTACAGGGACTGTGGAACATTGAGAGGACTTGCCAAGTGATTGAGCCTATTTGCTAACTAGGGCTGAGCTTGCATGCTGTTGGGCTAATCATGTTCTTTTTTTGTAATTTAACATGAGAAATTCATTGCCAGTTAGCTAAGCATGCCAAATCAGGAACAAATATGTTTACTTATTTAGTTTTATTGCTTAGAAATGTGTAGTTGGTCTAGATTGTCTGATGTATTTGTTTGTCTAGATTGTCTGATGTCTACCAGTACTGCAGAAGCTGATACTTGTTGTGAAGTTTAAGTCTTTACTTACATGCTCTGGGAACAAATTCATAGTATGGGAACATATTTCTGCAGCCATGCATGAGTATCTTGTTGTTTATCCTGACCGTGAAAATTTCTATACTTGATACATTCTATATGAAGTAATTCAAAGCCTCCATGCCCAAGTAGAGTACCATGGGTGCAATGTTTCCTTGCTTGTTTATTCTGAGTCACAGCTGCCATCTGAGAATATAGTTAAGGCTCATGGTTGCTCTTCTTGATTGGACTGGCTGGATCAATCACCTTTTTCTATATATGAATTATGGTGTACAAATCAATACCTGGTATACTGAGAAGAGGATTTTTTTTCTTAAGTAATTTATACAAAATAGTGGTTGGTTGGCTTTAAATATTCACAATGCATTTGGATCTGAAGACAGAACCTCACATTCTTGCCATATACAAGTAAACCTGTTTCCATCTGTGGTTCATAAACATTAGGTTGTTCCACATGGTTCTCTGTGTTTAGAACAGGCATGCTAGTTTGTACCTGTTCTTAAAGAAACATGCATGCTTTCAATGTGGCATTATTATTATTTTACTATGATACCCGTGTGAAAATTTAACCCATAGTTGTTCTCTTATATCGATGATATGTAAAGAGAAATTAATCTCATTATATTTTATATATAACTTTAATTTTGTTCAGCATGTTTCTAATTCTTAGTATATTTGGGAACACTATTGACTATTTTTTTTAAAGTAAGAACATATACTCATTGTTTCTTCATGGACCGTCCATTATTTTTCTGTTGTCTGTTATATGTCTGAGTGATAATCATTAATTATGGGGATGCCTCTGAAGATGTTAAAGTCTGAAGCAATTTGTTCTTGGCCTTACTCCTAGTATGGCTGGTGGCTTATTCCTCTCTTCTCCTCTTGATCCCCTAACTCTTGACCTCTTAGAGCTGCCGAAGATCAACCTGCCTCGGAGTCCACCTCCTGCAGCGATGACTCTGGCTCCGAGTCAGCCTCTGAAGAGGACGTGGCGCCCCAGGAACAACTACCGCCCCCGGCCCCGACAAGATCTCAGACTAGGAGAAAAGGCAACCAGTTGCCGGACAGGACGTACGTCGTCACTCGAGTCGACGACGTCAGAGATGTTCCAGCGAGTCCACAGAAGGCCGCCCAGACCTTCAGCAACGCCTGCCGGTGTTTAGTCCGCGAACAAGTGAAGATCACGTGCAAAGAATTCAGCCAGTTGTCTAAGTCGACCCGTGAAGCTCTACTGAGGAAACTATGGGACAAACACTAGATTCCTGCCGCCGACAAGGACAGAGTCCAAGCGGCAGCCCTTCGCATCATGGCTAGGGCTCTCAAGACTTGGCGATACGACGCACAGAAGGTCGTGGACGACGACTGGGATATGAAGATCAGTGCAAGATGGCCGAAGATAGAAAAGGAAGACTGGGAGCAATTCGTTGCTGAAATAAGGAGTGCGGAATTCCAAGAGAAGAGTCGCTGGGGGAAGGAGCTTCGGGCCAAGAACAAGTTAGACCACAAGCTCGGAAGCCGTGGATACCTTGGGAAGAGGCCAAAGTGGGCCATAGAGGACGCCAAACTGGCCGCGGCTGGGGAAAGCGCCTCCTTTTGCGCATCTCAGGGAGCCACGGGCCAGGGAGTATATGAGGGCGCATACAAGCTCTGACCCTGTGATGGGGTCACCAATTATACAGTCTGAAGAACTCCAGGAGGTGGCCAACCGGCTGGTAACATCTCAACTCAGTGTCTTTTCTTACGTAGTTACGTTGTATCGAAATACGCTATCTTCTCATCATGCGATATAACTTGCAGACAGAGCTGAGCCAGCAGCCTGCAAGCTCACAGGACTCCGTCACGAGCTGCCCGAGGTGGAACGACGATCTGGCGAAGGCTCGACAGAAACCGGAGCATCGGGGCCGTGTAGTAGGCGTCGGGGATGGCGTTAAGTGGGACAAGGTGTTTCCCCGAAACCCCGAGGGTCGCCGTCGCCCAAGGAGAGACAGCCAGGAGTACATGGATAATCTCCGTGAGCAAATGCGAGAGATCGCCGAGCAGACGTGGGTACGTATGCAAGTCCTCGCAGCGCAGGGCGGTGCGACGATGGTCCCCGATATCCAGCCGTCTGGTTGGAGTAGCTGCGCATCCGCCTCGGACGGCCGGCCGGAATCGCTGAATCAAATCGACAGCATCACCGTAAGTTCCGTACGCTAAAACGAGTGATTACAGTAAATCCTGATATCGTTGTCCTGACTTCAGCTAGGACGGCACATCTATCCCTGTTTTGCAGGAAGCCACTAGATGCACACTGACGGTGCAGATCCCTGGCATGAAGGTGAAGGTTGCGCACGGCCAGGTCTTCCCGACGCCGGAGGGGGGCAATCCTGCACTGTGTTCCTATGCGGGAGCACCATGCGAAGGTGCAGGTGGACGTCGTCCTCAACGACTACAACAACGTGTTAGTCCCTGTCCCCCCTAAAGAGGAAATGACACGGCTAGGGCAGTGCAAGAATTATTTCATCCAGTGGCCGAAGAGCCAAATTATTTTAGCTACGGCGCCCTCGTCCTCGCACGGCTCCATCTCCTCGCACGGGCCCCTCGTCCACCAACCCGTCTCCATCGGTCGGATGATCTCCCTTGGGCCTCAGCCAGACAGCTCCGACGTTCAGAGACCTTGAAGACCATCTTGTCGGGGACCAGTACATGGAGACGGGTGGCGAGGGACGAGCCCATGATCGATCCACCGGAAAGGCGCGAGGAGGATCAACCTAGAGGGAAGATTTTCTCTCCCACCACACTTGCCGGAACACTGGAAGCGGCGCTGGCGGCAGGCAAGAGTCCTGAGCCGCTGCATACGAGGAAGAAAAGCAAGAAGAGAAGGGCCGGCACCGGCGAGAAGGAAAGAAAGGAGCAGATGAAGAAATCCTTATCCTTCTCGGCATCGGCATCGTCATCCAAATTATCTACACGGAGCATGGGTCTCTGGCGATATCATTACGAACCAGGCCAGGACTTGCTCCCGCAGGACGAGTTGGACAATCTGTCGGAGGACATGAAGGCGCTGCACGAAGATTACCTCAAGATGTCCAGAGAGCCGCAAACATTCTGCTAATATTGGAAGGTCAAGGTGCCAAGAGATTACAACTTCTTCATGGAGAACCACCAGGACACCTTCGACATCAATTTTGCAGACCTCTTCAATATGTTCAACCTCTACAGGCTCGACACCACGATGGTCAGGCTATGGGCTCTCTATGAAGCCCAAGAGTGCAGACGTCTACAGGACTCCAATATCGGGATAGTCGATCTGATATGCATGAACGAAAGCTACGCTTCTACCACGGACGGTCAAGACTTTCTAACAGAATATTTATCGCGTGTCTTCATCGTGCATAAGGAGAAGGAGTACATACTAGCCCCCTACAACCCTCCGTAAGTCCTTTAACTCAGCACCGTATGAATTTTTTTGTTTTTTACGCATGTATCTCCGCCTTCTTATGTTCATTTGTTCACATTGACGCAGCGACCACTGGGTGCTCATTGTGATAATTCCAAGCTGGGCCAAGGCATTCTATTTCGACTCCTCATCGAAAAAGACAGCGGACTTCAGAAATATCACTGACATTTTGAATGCAGCCTTTTCAGAGCCAAGTTCTCGGGCCATCGAAAAATACCTCCAAAAGCGACAAAATTGGTACACCATTACAAGTTCCCTTGCAGAGTTCAGCCCGAAGGTAGCGTGACATGTGGGTACTACACCTGTGCCCATATGGACCTATTTGTCCGGTACAAGAACAAGCATTGGAAGGATATGAAAGAACTGAAGGCTTGGAGTGAGCTAGGACATCATTTGTACGATTGGCGTCAGGACTTTGCCCGCATCCAAAGAGTCTTTGCCAAAATAATCAATCTTGAAGTAATCAATCCAATGGGTGAATTCTACGCCGGCCCCCAGTTTCCGAAGCTAAACTTAAGCGGGAATCAGTAGATTAGTTGTTTAAAAAACTTTATTATGTCGCTCGTCAAATATATTTGTTTTCTTTCATACCTGTGATTAACGGTTACGTGAAGTGTTATGTCATTACGAATAAGTTATATCAAATTTTATATTTGTGAATATTTCTGAAATTTATGAAAATTTGTGTATATTTGTGAAATTTATTAACGTTTGTGAAATATATGACTATGTTTGTGAGAATTGTGAATGTTTGTGAAATTTGTGAACATATTTGTGAAAATTGTGAATATATTTGTGCAATAGGTGCTGAATGAAAATGCACAACAGAAGCTCTACTGACGGGCACTTAACAAAAGCCAGTCAGTGGTGATGCCCGTATGGCCAAGCTGGAGGTCCTACCACTGACGGGCGAGTATAGATAGCCCGTCAGTGGTGATAGCCCGTATGGCCAAGCTGGAGGTCCTACCACTGACGGTCGCGTAGGGATAGCCCGTCAGTGGTAACATGATACCACTGACGGTCGCTTATACCACTGACCGTCAGTGGTGAGGTCCTACCACTGACGGTCACGTATCATACGACCGTCAGTGGTGAGTGCTTTACACTGACGGTCATCGTGCCCGACCGTCAGTGGTGAGTGGTGCAAGGGGCAAGGGAGAGAGAGCTTTAAGGGGGTGAGCATTTTTTTTGGGAAATTATTTTCAAAATGATGTATCAAGACTTGGTTCTTCTGTTGTATCTTATGTCTTGATGCAAATCTTTTGATCTGATACATGTCTTATGCATTCTTATGCTCATCTCTTATATGTTGGAATGCTCTGATTCACACATGTTTGGTATGCTATGCTCTGATGCACTCTCCTATTTTTTTGTCAAAATGTGTGAATGCTCAGATTCATAGTTTGCTATGTTATACATGTTTTATATGTGTATGCTCTGATATGCAACAGGTGTATCACGTTCTGATACACATAGCATTTTATCATGCTCTGATACACATATCAAATGCTCTGATGCATGTCTTGCATTTCTTTTGCATATTTTATGCTCTGATATACATATCAAAATTCTCTGATGCATGATTTGTGCTATGATATACATGTTTGATATGACTTGCTCCAATTTACATGTATGCTCTGATGAGGAATATAATGCTCTGATCATTCATCAACATACTTAAACTGATAAGAGTGCAAGGCATCAGAAAATACTTCCCATGCTTAAAACTTGTTAACTGTGCATCCCTTGTCAAACAAATCTTTTATGCACAGATTCAGGGGGAGTATATTCTACCAACTTTCACATGTCTAAATATTTCAATTCCATATATTTGAATGTGTGAAGCTTGGGTTGCCACTAACCACCAAAAAGGGGGAGATTGAAAGAGCATCTAGGCCCCAATATGGTTTTGATGGTTAATGGCAACCTAAACTGGAATCTAATGTTTACATTTAGTGTAAGCAGATCTTACAGGTTCCATGATGAAGGGTTATCCAGAGAAGGATGGCCACCAAAAAGGGTACATGGTGGGTTCAAGGACAAAGAGATGGCTGTGCTAGGCAGCTGTGTCACAGCTGAGAAGAAGCCGGTGCTGTGCAGGGAGATGCAAGCAAGGTGATGATGGCTTGATGCGTCAAGGGCTGTGACTTCAGTTGGTGGCAGGTGAAGCCTAGATTTGCTAGTTTCTTTGAGTCCATAGGAACCACCCGTACTATCAAGAGGGATGAAATAGTAGCAGTTGTCTAAGGGAACCTTGCTCACTGCTCAGAGTGTTGGTCAAGGGGGTTGGTGCTTTGAGGCCAATTGCCCTGTGTCAATAGCTTTGCACAAAAGTATGTAGCTGTGTGAAAACCCTAGAGCCTTAGGCACCTGTGTGACACAGCTGTGTCACAGGTGGTCTTTTGCTCTATGACTCAGGTACACCTCTGTACCGGGAGAGAGCTTGTAAAAGCTAAGGGAACTGCTCTGCGATAGGGTCTGCTGTGTCAGGGGTCTGTCGGAGGTTCTCTCCTTTTCAGGTAGCTTAGGTAGAGTATGCTGAGGGCATGTAGTGTGCCAGGACCGGGCTGAGTAGTGCTGCTATCAGCTGAGGGTTCACCTGTGTGTGCCGCCGGTGACACAGGTGTCGGTCTGCCTGAGCCGGGTACAGTTGGGCGTAGGGTGTAGCTGTGTCACCGGTGGTTGACACCGGTGGCTCACTTAATCCTACGTGGCAACAGGGTAACGGTCAGGTGCCTGTGGACCCTATATATAGGGGACCAGGGGAGGACTCTGTCCTCAACCTTGCTCAAATCAGTGATTCACATACGACCGTTGCAAAGCCTCCAACCACTCCACAAGAGCCAAGCGCCTAAGGGTTAGTTCGAGTGGGTTTGTGAGCTAGAGCACGAGCAAAGGTTCCTCCAAGAGATTGCTGCTGGATCATCTGTTACTCTTGGAGTTTGTCTGCTCCTAGACGGGTGTAGGAGTTGCTAGTATCACCCAAGCTTGTGTGGGCTGAACCAGTAGTTTGTGAAGGTGCTCTGAGGTCTACCTGCTGCAAGGCAAAAGGATCTCCACAAGCAAAAGGAAGAGTCCTGAAAGATCAGGTACTCGGAGAACAAGCACGATTCAGTGCTGGCCAACTCTCAGGAGTGGTCTCTCCAACGGAGATGTACCTTCTCTGCAAAGAGTTGGGAACTTCGGTGAAAACCCTCTGAGTCTCCTTTACTTCCTGTATTGCATGCATATCTGCTCATACTTACCTGCTTGTGTCTCTTAGACTTGATCTGCTAAGCTTACCTTTTCACCTGTGCTAGATCACCTTTATACCTGTGTGTGATCATCTGTTACTCAGCTGTTTCATTCACTTGTATTCACCTGTGCTAGTACCTGTGTCACAGTTAGCCTAAGTAGAGCACCTGTGTCAGGTTATCTCTTCGCCTGTGCCCTTTCACCTGTGTGACAGCTGTGTGTTAATTTACACATAGTTTTCATCTGTGTCACTCACCTGTGTCACAGCTGTCCACTATTAACTTGTGAAGTTAATCTGATAACTTAAACAGAAGATTAAAAGGGAAAATTTTATAAGCCAACTATTCACCCCCCTCTAGTCGGCATCTCGGTCCTTTCAGACTTGGGCAAGTTGTTTGGCTAATACCCATGGCTCATCTTTGGGACTAATTGATTTGACTTGTCGTGACTCCATAGGGATCGGTGGAGATATGACCATGGTAATGGTGTTGATATCTTCAATGCTGACGTCTTTCGCCCATCTGACACGAAACATGGGGATCTTGGTCACGGTGTAGTCAAGTTCCCAGATCTCTTCGATCACGCCATAGTACCTATACTTCTTGCCCCTGATGACCAGTTCTAGATTCCTGCGTTACACCACAGTTCTGGAACGTACTGCGCCGGTCTTGAGCCTCCGTATAGAATGTGTATCCGTTGATATCATATGATTGCCACGTCACGACTTTGCTATTGGGTTCCTGTGGCAGCATTCAAACGGTTTCTTCTTTTCCATTTGTCGGCTCCCTTTCATACCAGTAGTCCTTTAGCCACCCAGAGAACTTTGCGTTATGCTCTTTCGTGAGCGCAACTGTGCCCCTTTTCGGATTCGCTTTGCGCAACTGTTTCATGTGGATCTGAATATAAGGCCGTACCACAGCCAAGTGTTGCAACACCACAAAATGTGCTCTGTTGTAGTCATCTGATCTTTCCGATCGGTACACATGTAAACTTTTATGTCCGATCGCACCTTTACCGTCGAGCCTGCCTGTGTGCCGCGAAACTGGAACACCTATAGATTTTTGATCACGTTTGTAATCCGTGCAGAACTCGACGCCCTCTTCGATAGCATAGTCTTGGATGATGCTACCTTCCGGATGTGCTCTGTTACGAACATAGCACTTGATAACCCCGTTGTACCTTTCAAACGGGTACATGTTGTGTAAAAACACGGGACCAAGGCCCACTATCTCCAGGACGATATGGATCATGAGATGTACCATGACATCGAAGAATGTTAGAGGGAAATACATCTCAAGTTCGCATAGTATGACAGTGATCTCGGCCTTCAGTTTCAGGCAACGTTGCACCGTGATTGACTTCTGACAGATAGTGTTGAAGAAGTTACAAACATCCGTGATCATCTTGCGGACACTGGCTCCATGATACCTCTAATTGCAATAGGCAGTATCTGTGTGATCATCACGTGGCAGTCATGAGACTTCATGCTAATCAGTCGGTGAGTCTTCATGTCAACAAGTTTGCGGATGTTTGCGGAGTAACCCGAAGAAACTTTGACACCATAGAGGCATTCGCAAAGGCTATGGAGCTCGTCTCTACTCAGAGTGTAGCAAGCAGCAGGACAGCTGGTCTTGACTCTAATATCATTCTTCCCCGTCTTGGTCGTTTCTCTGGTTGCCCACAGCTCATGTCTTATATTCATGTGTTGCATGTCTGCTCGTGTCTTCGATCCATCTTTTGTCTTGTCCGAAATGTTGAGCAAGAGACCAAGCAAGCTGTCGCAGACATTTTTTTCGACATGCATTACATCAATGCTGTGACGTGTGTCTAGTTGAGGCCAGTAAGACAATTCCTAAAAAACAGATTTCCTTTTCAGACGCCCTTTACCGGCGGTTGTTTCTTTCCATTTCCTAGCTCAACTTTGTCCATTTCATTCAAGAGAACATAGATTTCTTGTCCGGTCTTCTCGCGAGGCTTTGGACAGATTTCTTTTGTTCCGTCGAACCTTTCCGTGTCCTCTCTCCATGGGTCATTCATGGTCAGCCACCTTCGGTAGCCCATGAACATGATTTTTCTAGAGCCCTCTAAGAAAACACTTGTGGTTTCTTCTATGCACTTAACACATGCTTCGTATCCTTTGGTGCACTGATACGCGTTGTTCCCGTACGCGGGATAATCTTGCACCGTTGTGAACAACAGGCCTTTCAGAGTGAAGAACTCTTCTCTATCCGCGTCCCAGACCTGAGCCCCTTCTTCCCATAGCGTAGCTAGTTCGTCCTTCAGTAGTTGTTGATACATGTTAAGATCCATTCCAGGTTGTTTTGGCCCTTGAATGAGAATAGATAGGTGCATGTACTTCCGCTTCATGCACAACCATGGAGGGAGGTTACAGATCCAAAGAACAACGGGCCATGTGCTGTGTCTGCTGCTCATGTTGCCGAATGGATTTATTCCGTCCGTACTCATGCCAAACCTGATATTACTCGGATTACTACCGAAATCTGGGTATTCGGCGTCGATTGCCCTCTACTGACAAGCATCAGCTGGGTGTCTCAACACCCCGTCCTTTCTTCGCCCCTCTTCGTGCCAACGCATCAGCTTTGCCTCCTTCTTGTTACCGAATAAACGCTTCAAACGGGGGAGGACTGGAAGGTACCATACAACCTTTGCAGGGGCACCACTCATCACTTCTTCCTCCTCATCGTCTTGGTTTTTGCCCCGCTTATATCGAGATATGTTGCACACCGGACATTTGTGCAGCTCTTTATACTCCTTGCGATAAATAATGCAGTCGTTCCGACAAGCGTGGAGTCTCTCTACATCCAATCCAAGGGGGCAGACCACCTTTCTGGCTTCCTCGGTGCTCGTAGGCAACACGTTCTCCTTTGGAAAAACCGTCGCAAGGTAAGCCAGTGTCTCATCGAAGCTTGCGTCCGGACAGTTGTGGGCTGCCTTGATCCTTAGAAGTTCTAGCGTGACTGATAGACGCGCGTGCTCAAGATCGCAGCTGCGATACAGTGGTTTTGTCGAGTCTTCCATCAGTTTCGCAAACTTTGTGACCTCTCTTTCATCCTCGAGGTCTTCGACCACCTGGTTCGCCATGTGACTGTCCCTCAACATTTCAACCAAATTGTTCCCCGCCTCTCCTGTCAAGTCATCCCTACATTCAGAAATATGGTCTTCATCTTCTTCTGTGTCTTCATGTACGTCCTCTTCTTCTAAACATTCAGGACTAGCTAAAATTTTCGCTTCCTCACCGTGACTTGTCCAACGTGTATAACCTTCCATGAAATCTCGACTCAACAAGTGTAGCTGCAACATGCCTCTCTCCCTGAACATTAGACAACACATTTTGTTCGCACCCCTTTTCTCCATATCTTCCTCGGCCACATCTAGAAACTCGTTCAAAGTATCGACGAAACTCCGTGTTGCCCTTTCGTCGTACATCCAACTTTGATCCATCGATCCCTACAATAACAAACTAATTGATTATAATCTAAATTAACAAAATAATCACAAAATTAATTCTCTTCTTTCATGTATTACATCGTACCAAAGAGAGCGGAGTCGAGAGCCTTCCGAATAGGGTAAAGAGAGAGAGGAGAAAAGGAGGAAAGAGAGGAGGGAGGAGAGAGGGTTAAAAGAGATCTAGATCTAGATTGTATATCTAGGAGGAGGAGAGAGGGAGCAGGGGAGGGGGAAAGAGACGGTGGAGAGGAGGAGGGAGAAGATTGAGAGAGATCTAGCTAGATCTAGGGTTTAAATCTATATAGAGGAGGGAGGGAGGATGGAGGGAGGAGGGGGAGGATGAGGAGGAGGAGGAGAATAGCATGGCTGCCACGCAGTGTTAGGAGGCGCCCGCAGCTGGCCGTGTGAGACACGCGAGCTCACCGGCCAGCTGAGGGCGCCTCCACTGTTATACGCGCAGAAGTATCATTGACGGGCAACACAAGGAGCCCGTTAGTGATAAGTCTGCCAACGAAGCCAATCCGGGAGTAACCTTCCACTAATGGGCGAGTATAAACCCATCAGTGGAGATCGGGTCTTCACTGACGGGCGCAAAATGTCCGCCCCGTCAGTGAACATAGTCCATCAGTGGAGATGCCAAGCTGAGCCACTCGTTCCTCTTTTACTGACGGGCGGGTATTGCGCCCGTCAGTACAAGTTTGCTGCCTAGCCTAGTGCACCACTTCTACTGACGGTCACGATATTGCCCGTCAGCGTTTCCTATAATCAGCGACGGGTCTCCTAGTGCTCGTCAGTGATTATCGTGTAGCAGAAGTGTTTTCTGAGGTAGTGCCTAGCCCCAATCGAATACTGTTCCGCCTGATAACCGCCGCGGTATTGGCAACTCGACTGAAATATAAAGTGCAGGGATTTCTCAACGATAATTAAGGCTTCCACGTACGCGTCTTGTTGATTAAACCTTCAAATACTTAAAGGAAAGTCCTACTACATCATGTCCACTTGCGTAACCATCGTAACGCTGTCAGATTTGATACATTTCTTAACGGGTAGCTTTTCGTCTTTCTTGCGAAGAATCATCCAACGTCAATGGGCATATATATTTGATTTGTGCTACCATTCTCCATGGCAGTGTGCCATAGAAGTTGTCTATCTGAAAATAGCAACACAGGTAGGAACGAAGTAGTCGTTGCAGCCCAAAATGCTTTACATAGAGTGATACTACTTGTACCACCCGAATCTAAACAGGATATGATAGAACACCATCCCTGGATTGAACTTCACTACTGGAATGGAATACAACTTGTGAGCACGTTTGTCTCGCAAATCACTATTTATGTCTGCTGAATCAGAAAAATGTTAGTGGAATACGTGCGATGTGGCATTTAGGATTGCACTGGCTATGATCTTGTACGCCCTCTCCGATGGATGGACTGCATCAAAGAACACATATTTCGGCATTGTCGCACGTCAACGCATTGTCCAAGCTGCACAGCACTCCCGTCTCGACATATCCTGCACCACAACATCCTCGCACGGAATTCTCAAAACCTAGTCATTATATACGAAAATTTGGTTTACGATTGCTGAACTATTTTATATTGTACTTATTTTATAATCTGGTGTGAAAATATAGCCACAGAGTATGAAAAAGCTGGTTAAATAAATAAAATAAACAAAAGCTGGTTAGACAACTGAGAATTATTATAATCTACTATGATGTCAAACGGAGCCGAAGTCGCAAGTAAGAAACTTTGCATTGCATTAGTGTTGTCTTCCTAACTTTCCCTACTAATTAACTAAGAAATCATTGGCACGAGTTTGGACGACAAAGTAATTGATGAGCTCAGGTGCACTATTTGAGTATACTGACCATACTCCCATGGCTTGGCAATCATAGCTGACAGGAGACTGTACTGGTCCACGTACACAACCTGTGCCCCTGGTATCTCCCGATTGAGCTTGCCAACAAGCCACCTTAGCTTGCTATTGAAGCTCAAGGCCAACATGCTGTACATCTCATTGCAATCCCCAGGCCTGGGGAGGTTCATGGCCATCTCCAACGGCAGGCACCCCAGCGGTGGCAGGCCGGCGAACTTGACCACGCGCGCGCCGAGCTCATGCACCGCGCGCACCGCCACCTCTGTGGCGCCAATGAGCTAGGCCTCGTACTCCGGCAGGGTGAACCTGTAGCCCACGAAGTAGTTCTGCAGGAAGTCGCTGGTGCCGATGCTGAAGATGTAGACAGCGTGGCTTATGATGTGGTGTGCAGCTGCCTCGCCTTTGGCCCACTTGAGCTTCTCCGTGTACTGCCTGAAGTGATCTATCTGCTGACTTAGGCCCCCTTCTAGACGGTTTCGGCTTGTGCATAAGCTGGCTTAAGCTTAACTGTGTGGGGAAGCCTGATAAGCTCCACCGTCCCCTTCTAGACGGCTTTGGAGATTTGAGCTTATAGCCTGAAGTGGATTGTAAAAAGTCTGTAATATCCTTTGAGTGATTTATTTGTTGTTTAAACTATACAAATCCATATTTCCTGTATTGTTTGGATGATCCGGCAGGGTTCTTAAAGCTTATGTTTTTGTTTGCTGCCAAGGATTACAGCATGCACAATTGCTCACTAGTGCATACACATTTAAGATACATCAGTATCTTTACTTTTTGCATAAATGCATACTGTAACACATACATCACTAATACTCTTTTTTTTACATCAGTGCATAGTGCTGCGACATACAACAGTAGCAGTTCAAAACAAGATTTCTCGATAATTTCACCTAATTCCCATATCTAACATCGTAGCAGATCAAAGATTCCTCAAAAGCAATAAGGAAGCATCTCCGATCCTGGACTCAGCAAACCTCACCATTAATCAAACCAAAAACCAAAACATCCCTAGAAAGCAACCCCCAACATGAGATTGGTAGCACAGAAGGGATAACAAGATTTCTCTTATCAATTTTATACATTGGTAGCACACTGACAATAGTCGAGCACAAATTCGGATACATGATCCTAGCTACATTGATCCACTCACTACATCCATAAAACCGATACTGCACACATCATCAAGAAATGAAGCTTGAGGAAGAACAAGTTCTTCAGCACCACAATTACAAGAAATGAAGCTTGAGGCGCGGTGGCTAGGGGTCGTCGGCACGGTCGAGCGAGCCCAGGGCGGCGTCGGGCGAAGGTCGTCGGAGTGGCCGATGGGTAGACGAAGGTTGGTGGGCGGATGTCAGTTGGCGGGGAGGGGGCCTCAGAGAGGCGGGGTCGGCCGGTGGGAGGGGCGGTGGAGGACCCTAGGCAAGCGGGGTCGCAGATGCCGGAGGGAGGGGCAGCGGGATGCTGGAGCCAAGGAGTGGCGCGACGCCAGAGGCAACGACCGGCGGGGGCGAATCTGGGTCGATCCGAGTGAGGGCAGTGAGGCCTGCAAGAGGCGGGGTCGGCCGGTGGGAGGGGTGGTGGAGGACCCGTGGGAGGCGGGGTCGCGGATGCCGGAGACGGGATCCAGATCTCGGCGCCGCCGGGGGGAGGGGACCTTCTGGGCGGCGATCGAGGAGGGCGGCGGACCTCGAGCCGGATCTCGGCCGGGGGGAGGGAGGCGAAAGCGGCGCGACCTCGAGCAGGTGATAGGGAGGGGGTGCGACCTCCGTGGGGAAGGGGAATGTGAGGAGGCAAGGGGAATCGGGGGAGGGGGTGGGCGATGGAGGGGCTGAAGGATTTTTTTTTATATACCGAGTGGCATATGCAGGTAAATTTCAGGAAATAGTGGGGATAGAAGGGTAATTATCAGTGGTGGGAGCTGGAATAAGCTCAAGAAGCCTCTTTTTGAGGCTTCCTCCCACCAACAGGAATAAGGAGTGCTTAAAATTTAAGCTCAAGCTAAGCTTTGCCTTCTAGACAGCTTATGGCTTCCTGGGGCCATAAGCCACCCCATAAGCTGTCTAGAAGGGGGCCTTAGGGTCATTGCTGATTGCATCCAATTAAAGGTTGCAGCAATTAATGAACTTAATTTAGTTGCCTATTATGTTATACTATATCGTAAGGATGAAGTTACTTGTAAACAACATATCAGAGATGTAAAGCTTTTACGTATTTTTGGAAGAATAAAAATTTTGTTGCAAACTTACTAGGATTTGCGTGGTTGTATTGTCCAGCCCAGTGCCTGGCTGCCGAGGCAAAGCTGATGCCTGAGGCGAGATGGTGGATGTCGTGGCCGGGGTCAAGGTACGCCGGCACGGAGGGCGACAGGCCCAAGGACTTGGAGACGAAGTCAGCGAAGAGGCGGCCGTTGGAGAACCGGCCGGTGGCGACGCCACCGGCTAGTCCCGCCCGTACGGCGGGTAGTTGCCCCTGGCGACAATCTAGATGAAGTTGTTGTTGCTGGTGTCCGCGGTGGAGTCGCCGAACACAATCACCGCCGGGACCGTGCCTCCGGCCACGCGGCGTGCCAAGATCAAGTTGTGCGTCTGGGCCAAAATGATGGCCATGGCACGTCGCGAGTGTCGTTGCAGGGGCATCTCAATTTGCAAGTCGAATTAAGTGCAATTTGGTCAGAGTAGTTGCACGCATCGAAGCGTAAAATTTATAGGTGTGGCAAATGATTAGCTGAGCTTCTTGTTCATCCATCTCTGAGGCAGTAGCTTCTTGAAGCCCTGTTGGGTTTACTCCCATATCGGTTGTGGACAGAGGTCTGAACACAGCTTATAAGGATGAGGGTAGCCCCTCCTATCAGGCTAGTCTTTTAGAAGAAGAGGGCCCAAGACCTCTTATAAGCCTGTATTGCTCTGTGGTTGGGCTTGGGACGCAATGGAGGTTGGAACGCTGGGGTTAGCGGGCTCAAGATTGCGCAACAAGTGGTATCAGAGCACCAGGTTCGGATTGGATCTAGAGGCAGGGCAGAAGATCTCGACAGAGACCAAGGAAGCTCGTTGACGTGTATGGCCATGGTCGGCGAGGGTGGCGGCATACGTGTCCTGCGCGTGCATACGCGCATCTACAAGGTGCCAAGCAATGCATGGTATGTGCAGGGCGGACATGGCGCAAGGTGGAGCACGACGATCAGGTGATCCAGGCAGGCGGCCTGGATAGCTTGGTCGGGATCAGACACTTTGGGTAGGTAACCCGGGGCAGTCCGGTCAAGGTGGAGACGACGGCTTCAAGGACGTTGCGATCTATCGACAGATCGGCGGTTTTGGAGCATTGACATCAAGCAACAGTGTGATCACAGGCATGGTGACACAGGGCGATCGGCGGTTAGACCTTTCGAGGGGCGATCGGACCCGTCGTTGGAGGACCGACCACAGGCAGTGGCCAGAGGCGTGCGGTGATCGCACGGGCGGTCAGACCGGACAAAGACGTGATTGGCTCAGACTTGGGCCAGAGTCTGAGCCAGATGTGACAAGAACGACGCAACTTCAGGCGAGGCTGGTCAAACCGGCGGCTAGGGCCGGTTAGACCGGCAGGACAGGCAGAGGCAGTTTTTTGATGGGGGCAAGCCTGCCGAGGAGGATCAAGTCCTCTAGTGCACGGCAATGTGCAGGGTCGGGCCTAGGACACGTAGGTGTTGGACAAGACTCGGCGGCTACAGCGGAGACGACTTTCGGCCAGGGCGAGCCAATGTCAGCTTGCGGAGGGGTCATGGTGGTCGTGGATCTCCGGTGCACAGTGATGCGCAGGCGTGAGCCTAGGGTGCGGTATTTGCATCGGAGGTGGTTTGCGGTGTTCAATATGGCGAGGGCGTGGATCGGTTCAGTTTGTGTGCGCACACGGAGGCCGAATCGAAGGGCGCGGGGTGGTGGGCATAACTACCAGGAGTCATGTTGAAGGTGGAGCAGAATCGATACAGGGATTCTACTCTAGATCGGGATGGACCATAATCCCGGTTGGTCGGAGTTGGTTTCAGTTCGAGCGAGTGAATTGGAAGAGAGGACTTCGATGATGTCGAAAGGCATGGGTTGAGGGAGAGGCTATGGTGTAAATGCATGGAGAATCGTAGCCTAGTTCAGCCAAGGCGAGAAGCATGTGATCTGGAGGAGACGAGTACTCGGTGGTCCGGAGGTGAGGCGTGGGACTCGGCATCAATTTTAGAAAATTGGTGGAAAGGCAAAGAGTTGGAAGAAGTGTGGGCTGGCTATCCAGAAGATCTTCGATTGGGGCTGCGGAGGCTCGACACAGGAATTGTGGCGAGGTGTGCAGCTGTAGGTGCACGGCAGGTAGAGATGGTCTGGAAAGACTATCTAAGGAAATGATGAGACAATTGTGAATTTGACTCAGTGAGATGACTCAGGATATGACTGTAAAGTTTTTTTAGTTTTAAGTGATGAATGAAGAAGGAAGTATAGTTGCAGGTGCAATCATGATGGAGTCTCATCGGCGGTTCAGGTCATTGAGCTGCAAAGGTGAGTTTGTTAAGACTATTCAAATATGTGTATGAGTAGGTTATAAGTTGGACTAGAGAAGGCGCAGTATTGTAATAAGGTACTACGGGGAATCCTAGTAGGATATGGGTAGAGTTGAAATTGGACTCATGTATCATGGCCTTCTATATACGGAGGGGGGCAACACACAATGTAACCAAGCTAATACAATGTAACTTGAAAGAGAGTTAATAGATGGGGAAGGAGTGCTGACGATGGCATGGCACCTAGGTACCGTCAAGGAGGACAAAGCCGGCCTTCCTGACATAGGGTAGGCCCGACCGACTACTCAGAGTCCGACTTCTACACGGGGGCACCTTATCGACTTGGAGTACAAGATGTATATCTATACCTACCAGGTAATCCCGGATGCTAGTTGTAACCAATTAGGAAATCAATTTGTAAACCGATCCGGACTCCTGTAACCCTACCCCCGCCAGCTATATAAGGCTGGGTAGGATCGGTAGATACACATAGAGGCTTTCATGCTCTTAGACACATAAACCCTAGCAACCCCGAGATCTGCTCTCGTGGTCTTGCGGCACTCGGGATACAAGCAATATCATCCACCAAACACAGAACGTAGGGTATTACCTCTTCTTGAGGGCATGAACCTACCTAAACTTTGTGTCCCGTGTGCACCCATCTAGATCTGCTGTGCACACATCACCCCATATTCATTATTGCCGGATCAGAACACCGATAGTTGGCGTGCTAGGTAGGGGCGGTGCGCATAGATTCATCGGAACAAATCCAGATAGGTTTCTCCAACGACAACAACGACTTCGCTCCAGGCCGATCCGTGAGGTTCGGTCTCCTGGGGCCTGTCCCTGATCTAGGACAGCTTTTCTGATTCAGAAAACTGGACTTCATCGCTGACAAACTCGGCAAGCTTCACCTCTACGACTCGGCTTCCGGCCAGTCGGCGGAGGCTTCATCGCCTCTCCCACCAGGACTCTCCTCGGAGTCGACAATGTTGGCGATCATCTCTGAGGATGAGGTCGTACACAAGTCAGATCTATCGCTTGAACACGGGTTTTCATCCGCCGAGCAGGGATCCCGATTGGTCGGTATGATCGAGTCCCTTTTGCCTGTTCTCGACTACGACTCGGATGACTTTGAGAGTTCGGAAAGTCATCATCCTTCTTGGGAGGTCTTCATGGCTGATCCGGATGCGCTGACAGACAATGGGGAACAGACGATTCCTACCGCGGAGCAAACCCCTGCACAACTTGAAGCCACCCGGTTCTGCCTTCTTGCCAAGGAGGAAAGACTGGCCGAGCAGCAAACCGTGCTCGCTCGCCAGCATGAAGAAAGACAACGCAACAATGACATGCGAGATCGAGGGTGCCAAGTCAACAACACACTTCGGATGTGCGAGAAAGACAGCGTCCTGATATTTCCACTCCCTAGTCATAACCTCGTTGCTGCCACAGTGGTGGCACAAGCCATCAATATCCCTCAGGGTATCCCCGGGCACGACGACCTCCGATGGCTCCGGATCCTGATGGAAGAGGCAGCTCTCCAACAGGCTGAGATCTCCGGGGACCGCGCGTTTTCTCCTGCGAACACTCGGAGTCGGCGTACTTCCTCGCCAGGAAATTTGCACACCACCGAGGGTCGCCGTGCCAACCCGGAGCAACATCGCGCTGCCAAGTCGGTTCGTAACCAGCTCGGACTGGACTGCGATGCACGGGACACCCTTGATGCAAGACGCCGCACTTGTCGCGACGCGGAGAAAAATAATCAACCCGCTGGGTCGGTCCACAGCTGACTCGGACCCAACCGCGATGGATGGAACACTCCCGAGGCCAAGCGCTACGCCCGACGGGATGCCGGGAGAGACAACCACGGCGGTCACCACGGCGAAAGCCGCGCCACTAGCCAGTGTCGCTCTCCGACTCCCCCCGACATGGCCTACGCGGGTTCGAAGGCGTTCGGCTCTCGCATCCACAACGTCATCTTCCCGCCACGATTCCGAGTCATTGGCATCGACAAATACACAGGTGAGACTCGGCCAGACATCTGGCTGGCCGATTACCATACGGCATGCAGAACTAATGGGGGCAACGATTATGTTGGAATTCACTACTTGCCCCTGTTTTTAGCCGACTCGGCTCGAGCTTGGCTGACTAGCTTGCCTCAGGGCAGCATCCAGTCTTGGGCCAATCTTGAGACCCTCATCCAGGGTACCTAAAATAGGCCTGGAAATGTTTGGGATCTCCACAGTTGCACCCAGGAAGCGGGCGAGACCCTCAGAGAGTACATCATCACCGCTTTCTTTAAGGGTGTTCGGAGCACAGATTTCATCCATAAGATCGCACGTAAGAATCCTCAAACTACGCGTGAGCTTTTCGATATTGCAAACAACTTCACGACTAGTGAAGAAGCTGTTCACAGTGTGACCAAAAATGACAAGGGGAAGGGCAAGGCTCCCGAGTCCCCCGAAGTAAGGGATTGTCTCAGGTTGCCCAAGAAAAAACACTGGAAGCGCAAGAGTGGAGACCTCCTTGCTGCTGCCGAGCGTGCTTCACAGCATCGACCTCAGCGTGGCAACACCACTTTTGAGGAGATGATGAGCCAGCCGTGTCACTTCCACGGGCCAAAGTCCAATCATCTCACACGTGATTGCAATCTCTTAAAGAATTTGAGCAAGCCTTTTGCCCCCAGCCGGAACAAAAAGGATCCTCCCCCGGACGAGGGCGACGAATTCCCAAAGGAAACTGCATGCCTTATGATTTTCGGCGGCCCGAACGGCTACGAGTCCAAGCATCACCAGAAGCTCACGGACCGCGAAGTCAATGCGTTTGAGCCGGCAGTACCCCAGTACCTACGATGGTCCGAGTCCATAATTTCGTTCGGCCGCTCAGATCACCCCGACTACGTACCTCATCCTGGAAGGTTCCCCTTGGTGGTAGACCCAATTGTACGTGGCGTCCGCCTTACCAAGGTCCTCATGGACGGAGGGAGTGGTTTGAACATCTTCTACGTCAAGACTCTGGACGATATGAAGGTCCCTCGCTCAAAGGTCACGCCCACCGGTCCACCCTTCCACAGGATTGTACCCAGCAAGCTGGCAAGGCCACTTGGCTAGATCGCTTTGGCGGTCACTTTTGGTACGCCTGACAACTTCCGGACCGAGACCCTCACTTTTGAGGTCGTCGACTTCCCGAGCTCGTATCACGCCATCCTGAGCGTCCCTGCTACCCAAATTCATGGCTATCCCCAGCTATGTTTACCTGAAGCTCAAGATGCCGGGTCCCCACGGGATAATAACAGTGAAAAGCAACTTCCAGCATGCCTGCGCGTGTGACCTGGAAAACTGCAACCTCGTCGCAGCCCAAGTCACAGCAGCTGAGCTTGACAACCTCAAGTCGGCTGTGGTCAAGGAAGCAACCCCGGCCAAGAAAACTTCAGTATCGACATCTTTCCAATCGGCGAGGGACACTAAGGCAATCCAGCTCGATCCGGAAGACTCCTCCAAAATGACGCAGATCGGGACTGCGCTTAGCGACAAATAGGAAAGCACGCTCGTTAGTTTCCTTCGTGACAACCGGGACATCTTTGCATGGACATCTTCTGACATGCCGGGAGTTCTGAGGGAAGCTACCGAGCACTCTCTTAACGTTCGACCGGACGCCAAACCTGTCAAGCAACGCCTGCACCATTTTGTTGAGGATAGGCGCAGAGCGATAGGAGAAGAGATAACCAAGCTTCTATCAGCTGGCTTTATCAAAGAAGTGTACCATCCCGACTGGTTAGCAAATCCAGTTTTGGTTCATAAGAAGAATGGAAAATAGAGGATGTGCGTTGACTACATGAGCCTCAACAAAGCATGTCCCAAAGATCCCTTCATGCTACCGCGCATCAACCAGGTGATCGACTCCACTGCCGGTTGTGAAATTTTATGTTTTCTTGATGCCTACTCGGGCTACTATTAGATCAAGATGAAGGAGGATGACGAGATCAAAACATCGTTCATCACTCCATTCGGGGCTTTGTGCTACGTCTCCATGCCCTTCGGCTTAAAGAACGTCGGTGCTACGTACCAATGGTGCATACAGCGCTGCCTCCAGGAGCAAATCGGCAGGAATGTGCAGGCCTACATCGATGATGTGGTGGTCAAGTCCGAGAAGAAAGAGGATCTCCTAACCGACTTGGAGGAAACGTTCTCCAACCTCAGGCATTTCAATATGAAGCTCAACCTCGAAAAGTGTATTTTCAGAGTGCCTTCGGGAAAGCTACTCGGTTTCACCGTTTCTGAACGAGGAACGAGGTTAACCCGAAGAAGATCGATGCCATCGTTAAGATGGGGCCACCAAAAATCCTCAAGGATGTCCAACGCCTGACTAGGTGGATGGCAGCCCTTAGCCGATTCATCTCCCAACTCGGCGAAAAGGCCCTGCCCCTCTACAAGCTCCTGAAGAAGTCAGACAACTTCACATGGACATCTGAGGCTCAAGATGCCCTCGATAGGCTGAAGAGGCTCCTGACTACACCCCCAGTGCTGGTTTCCCTGATGCCCAACAAGCCGCTGCTCCTCTACATTGCAGCGACCACCCAGGTGGCCAGTACCGTATTGGTTGTCGAACGCTCCGAGCCAGGCCACATCCAGAAGGTTCAACGCCCGGTCTACTTTATCAATGAAGTGCTTTCTGAGTCCAAGGCACGATACCCACAAATACAGAAGATCATCTATGCAATATTCATCACATACCAGAAGCTAGTCCACTACTTCCAAGGACACCCGATTATGGTGGTTAGTTCCTTCCCGATCGCTGACATCGTCAACAATCACAACACCACAGGAAGGACTGCTAAATGGGCAATGAAACTCATAGTATTCAACATAGTTTACGCCCTCCGCACGGCTATCAAGTCTCAAGCTCTCGTCGACTTCATGGCCGAGTGGACAGAAGTCCAATCCCCATCCTCTGTCGTTGACCTAGAATATTGGATGCTTTACTTCGACGGTGCACTGATGCTTCAGGGTGTGGGTGCTGGCATCGTTCTCATTTCCCCGAAAGGGGAACTCTTCAAGTACGTGCTACAGATTCACTTCCCGGCGTCCAATAACGTCGCCGAATATGAAACTTTACTACACGGCCTGTGCTTTGCAACCTCACTTGGAATTCGCCGGCTTCTCGCCCGTGGAGATTCTGAACTCGTGGTTCGACAGGTTATGAAAGAGTGGTCGTGTAGAGACCAAGTCATGGAAGCCTACTGCCAAGAGGTGCACAAGCTCGAAGACAAGTTCGATGGACTCGAGATCACGTATGTCCTCCACCGAGACAATGAGGCCGCAGACGCACTCACCAAGCTGGGGTCCAATCGGGATGTCGTTCTGGCTGGAGTTTTGCTCCAGGAGTTGCATACTCCCTCCATCAAGGCGGAGACAACATCCGAGACCGACGAACCACACCCCAAGGGATCTGATAGCACTCAGCAAACTTTGCAAGAGTTCATAGTCATCACTCCCGACTGGACAATACCTTCCTCGACTACCTCCTGTGAGACACTCTCCCGCCGGATCAAACCTAGGCACGGTGCCTCGCGAGGCGCGTCAAGGCCTACGTCGTAGTTGAAGGCAAACTTTACAAGAAGAGCACCTCCAGAATCCTCCAGTGGTGCATATCTCACGACCAAGGGAAACAACTACTACACAACATTCACTCAGGAGTTTGTGGGCACCATGCGGCGCCAAAGTCGCTAGTCGAGAAAGCTTTTCGACAAGGTTTCTACTGGCCGATTGCCATTTCAGATGCCGAGCACATCGTGCGCACTTGTGAGGGATGCCAGTACTCCGCCAGGTAGACACACTTGCCAGCTCAGGCACTCCAACCTATCCCGATCAAATGACCTTTTACTATCTGGGGTTTGAACATGGTTGGTCCCCTCAAGAAGGTCCTGGGAGATTACACACATCTCTTCGTCGCCGTCGACAAATTCACCAAGTGGATTGAAGCCAAGCCAGCTGTCACGATCACCGCTGAACGGGCCGTCGAATTCTTTCGGGATATCGTCTACCGGTTCAGCGTCCCCAATAGCATCATTATGGACAATGGCACTCAGTTCACCAGCGGCGTCTTCCTCCGATTCTGCGACGACTATAACATTGGCATCAACTTCGCCGCTGTGGCACACCCACGCACCAACGGGTAGGTTGAGCGGGCCAATGGTTTGATTATGCAAGGCATCAAACCTCGGATCTTCCAGCGCCTGAAGAAATTTGTGGGTAATTGGGCAGCCGAGTTGCCCTAGGTGCTTTGGAGCCTGTGGACTACACCTAACCGGTCAACCGATTACACGCCTTTCTTCATGGTATATGGAGCCGAGGCCATGCTGCCAACTGACCTGGACCATGGATCCCCGTGCATCCGTGCTTACACCGAGGCCAACTCGGAGGAAGCAAGACAAGATGCTATCGACCAGCTTGAAGAAGCACGCGAAGTTGCCTTCCTTCGGTCGGCAAAGTACTAGCAGAGCCTTCGACGCTATCACAGCCGGCACGTACGCGGCTGCTCATTTAGCATTGGCGACTTGGTCCTATGCCGAGTGCAGTCCAACAAAGACAAGCATAAGCTCTCTCCACCATGGGAGGGCCCGTACGTGATCGCTGAAGTACTACGCCCGGGCGCTTACCGACTGAAGGATCAGGACGGCAACATCATCACCAATGCATGAAACATTAAACAACTACGTCGCTTCTATGCTTAAGTTTTGTGCTTGCATATTTTAAGAATGGACAAATGAATAAATATTTCTTTGCTCCATCCGAGTAATTCTTGGGGTTCCCGACTGACCCACTATGCACGCTCACGGCCACGCATAGTGGACACTTGGGGGCTACACCACACCGGGTGAGCCTAACCGCACTCGAGCTTTTTACCTTCAAACAATTATTTTAGTACTATGTGAAAGAGTCTTTACGAAGGAAGAAATCAACTGAACTTAGAACAAAGTTCACCAAAACGTGCATCAACAAAGTTATACTCGGACTTCCCGAGTACTGAACATGCATATCGAATAGTTCAAAATGTTCTACCCCTATTTTTACAGGTTAGCATGGTCGGCTAAGGCGTTCACGGCAACCGAGACCTCCTCCACCAATGCAGGGATGTTTTCTTCGGGGAAGTCAGCCGCAAGTCCCTCCTCGATATCCTTCATATCGATCAAAGGATAATGGGACTTGGCAACCACAAGCACGAACTCAACGCCGAATCAGGTGAACTCCTTCTACAAGGCCTTCGCTTGATCAGGCGCTTGCCGAAGGCACTCCGCAACCACCTCCGCATGGTCCGGAGTCGGGTCGTCCTCCCACAGTGCATCGCGGGCTACCCGATCGGCCGCCTTCAGAGACTTCGCCGTCTCATTGATCTTCCCAATTTGGGTTTGGAAGGCTACGACGACAAGACAAAGACATACGAGATGATCGGCAAATTCCCGACCGCTCAGATGAGGATCAGGTCCTTACCAGTGGCGGAATCCGAGGCTTGCTTGTTCGCAGACTTGGCGGCATCCAGGGCCCTCCTCAGGCGACCATCGGTGGTAACCGCCTCCTCCTCAAGCTCCCCAATGCGAGCCCTCGCCGCTTCGAGCTCTTCCCTGAGCTTGGCGAGGCCTTCAAACTCCGTCCTGAGTCTGGCAGCCTCCTTCCTGAACTTGGCGGCACCTTCAAGCTCTGCCCTAAGTCTGGCGGCCTCCTCCTTGAGCTTGGCAGCACTTTCAAGCTCTTCCCTGAGCTTGGAGGCCTCCTCCCTCAGTTGGGTGGTCCCTTCAAGCTCCATTCAGAGCCCGGAGGCCTCACCCTCCGCAGCTACAAGGGGTGTTGCGAAGAGTCAGCACAGCACAAACGAAAGCAACCGAAGAAGGCCCGACTCATTACCTTGAACGTCCTTCTTCAAGGACTCGATCTACGCATCCCTCGCGGCTACCTGCTCCTGTTTCGTGTAGAGGGTACCCTTCAAGTTGTCCCACTCAGCTTGGCACTAGCTGAGTCGGTTGAAGGCCGGGAGTTTGTCCTGAAGGAACCTGGTTTTATCCCTGGACCTCCTGGCTAAGTTCTGCATAGGCAATACAAAAAGTCAGCTACTTGAGAAAAGCATCAAGACCCTCCGCTCAGTTCCATGAACCGAGTGGAGGCTCGGGGGCTACACCCATTGGGTGCACTGATTGTGCTCCCAATGTGAAATCTACAAGCCAAAAAGAACCTCTGCCCGACTGTTCCAGTTGGCCGGAGGCTCGGGGGCTACACCCATTGGGTGCACTGATCGTGCCCCAATGTGAAAACTACAAATCTAAAAGAACCTCCGTCCGACTGTTCCAATCGGCTAGAGGCTCGGAGGCTACACCCACTGGGTGCACTGATCGTGCCCCTAGTGCGAAAATCTACAGGCTGAACAAAGAGTCTCAGCCCGACTGGAACAGTCGGATAGAGACTCGGGGGGATACTCCCCAGTGGGTGCACCATCAGCGTACCCACGGTGACAAACAGAAACAAAACAGAAAGGCGAGAATCATACCTGCATTAATGGCCGCAGTTTGCCATTTACCAAGTTGGCGCTCGCCTTCACCGTCTTCAACAACGCTTGGAGAGTATCTCCGAGTTGGGCAGCGACATCCATCACCTCGCCCCACTCCTCCGACTCCCGACGTCGTCGATCTCCCACGCGACTTCGCCCGAGGAGTCCTCCTGGCAGACCCAAAGCGGTTGGCCATCTACGTGGAAGCTTGGCGGTGGTGGCGGCACTCGGTTGATCTCCACCTCTTCCACCGGGAGCACCAAGTTCCCCCGGTGGTCCGGTGGAACAATCTGCGCCTAACTCAGACCCGCATGCTCGGTCGCGATGGGGCCTCGCGCTCTGGCGCTGGACTCTGCTGGCCAAGGGGCAGGAGGTGGGGTCGGGGATGCACCGCCCGGACCGGGGGAAGGCTGCAACGAAGGAGCGTTGGCGGCCCTTGGTGGAGGCGAAGGTCGGGCATCCGGCCCCGATTCGCCTCCGCCCGGAGCGGGCTCCGGGGCACTCGGCGTACCCCTGGGGACGTCTGTTTTCCTCCCCCTACAAAAGACACCCAAGTTATTACTACTTTCCGCAATAAAAAAAGCAAGGAAGACTGCACTCAGCGACATACCTAGAGGACCGGGGAAAGGGCACGTGCCTCCTGGGCCTCGGGGCTTGCCGCCCCGGTGCGGCACTCGCCGAAGCCGGTGGTACTGAGGAGCTGCTCGACCCACCAAAAGCGGCATCGGCCGTGCGTTTCCTCCTCCGGATGTGGGGAACATTGTCTTCCTCTTCCTGAGGGTCTTCCTCAATCGCCACCGTAGTCGGCGGAGGGGCGCTAGGCTCCTCCGCTGCGGATGCTCCTCTCTTCGATGATCCAGCATCGGCGGCGGAGGTTCCGGCCTCCCTACGGTGGTGGCTCGCCACTGGGGACATCGGCGTACTGCGGCTGGTTCCAGATTTCATTCTCCGACAGAGGAGCCCTGGAACCGAACCCGAAGAGATCCTGCGAAGTCGGGGCGCATAAGCGCAATCCGAGTATGACTCGTTTGAAACACAAACTGCAGATGACAACGTCGGAGGATTGGTCGCTCACCTGGCTTGGGGGGTGGCCCAAACTGAAGGGCGTCGGGTGCCCGGAGGTATCCAGGCTCGTCCCTTGGGCCATCAACCTCCCGACCCGACGACACACTTCTTCTTTAGAGAGCGCGTCGGTCGACTCCCAAGTTACATCCTGTTGATTGATGTACTCGTACATCGGATGGACCCTTAGCTTCGCGGGCTGGATCCGCCGGCTGATGAAAGTCGAGATGACCGAACTCCGGTGACTCCAAACTGAAGCACCTATGCGAGGTGCCCCATGAGGACTTCGACTCCGGGCTGCTCCCAATCTTGTGGAAGCTCGGTCCAGCTCGACTTGACCACGGGAGGCTGGCCTCGAACCTCGGAAGCGAAGGCTCGGGGTTGGAGCAGTAGTACCATTCCAAATGCCATCCCTTATTGGACGACTGGAATGGGAGCTCTAGGTAGTTCTTGACAGTGCCGGGCCTCAGTTGGAACTCAGCACCCCCCACCAGGGCCGGATTGGTTCGACTCAGTTGTGGCTTCAATATGAAGAGCTGCTTCCACGGGACGAAGTGCGAATCGATTCCGAGAAAGCAGGCCACGTGCAGCATCCCGTTCGGGTTGAGATTCTGCAGCTCCAACCTGTAGAAATAAAGCAACCCACGAAGGAAGGGATGAACCGAGACCGAGAACCCCCGGGAGAAGAAGGAGGCGAAGACGACGACCTCGCCCATGTTGGGAGTGGGGAATTCCTCCCCGTCGGCGGCGCGCCACTCAATCAGCTCCTTGGGTGGCAGCACCCCCGACGCCACCAAGGCTTGCAGCCTGGCCTCCGAAGCAGTGGATTTTGCCCAAGGAGCCATTGGATCGACCAGATAGCTTTGCTCGTCGAATGTGGCTGGCGACACCGCGTTCTCCTCCTCCCCGAACAAGTCCACTTCTTTGATGATGGTGGGCATCCAGCAGTGGTGGAACAGATCTAGGGTTTTTCTCAGAGCCCCGACCTAGATTTGGCCGGCTGAAATGAGGAGTGGATGCGTGGAGCACTACGTGATGGTGCGGCGGGTCCTATCGGTGGCGAGAGGGCAGTCGAGAAAGCGGCGGCTTGGATTTGGGGGCAAGACGGTGGTTTCAAAAATGGCGAAGCGCGGGGAAGACGAAGGGGCTGTTGGGCGCAGAGGAGACAAGGTGTGAAAAGGAGCAAGTGTGACCAGATCACGCTATAAAGGAAAGACAGCCTCGCGGGCGCGACTTTTCCGCCTCCGTGGGGCGACCTTCCCGATTCCATGGCACGACTTCTCCGCACTCATAGCGCGGCTTCTCCGCTTCCACAGCATAAGGTTTCCATTTCCGGATTCCATGTGATCAGGGTTTCAACGGTTAGCCTTCTGGGGATAACGGCCGTTTAAATACACCCCACATAAAGAGTGACTGTAACGTGCCTTTAACGGGTCACTAGTCGGTTGCCGAATAACTCGGAACTGAACGTTACAGTTTGAAGGGTTTCAGTGGTTGGCCTCCAGGGGAACGCAATCACTTGAATACACCCGATTGAAGGGCGGTAGTAGCGTGCCTCCAGCGGGCCACTAGTCGGACACCGAACAACTCGGGACCACAGCGCTACAGCTTGTGTTTTGGTTCTAACATGAATCTCGAGGGTATTCCCCCAGAGAGATGTTAGCTGGACCCGAGTCACTCGGGAAACCAGGTACCACTTGAGAGTTCAGTCGGGATTCATGGTAGCCCCCGCTGGGCTATTAGCCGGTCTCCATCCGATGGAAATGACCAGATACCACCAGGACTTACCCGTTATTAGCTCACCTGCCATGATATTCCTACCCTACGGGCGAATATTACTCGGCTTATTATTTTCTTGTTCCACAGGAGTTCTAAGAGTCCCTCACAATCTTCCTGCAAGCCACAAGAGGCGCGCTCAAGCGGATACCACTCAGGAAACTTGCCCAAGGGAGAAGGCAATAAGCGCTTGGTTTTGGAGCAGCGATGTTACCAAGACAAGCAGCAACCAGATCGTGAAGGACTCGGGGGGCTACTGACGATGGCATGGCACCCGGGTACCATCAAGGAGAACAAAGCCGACCTTCCTGACATAGGGTAGGCCGGGCCGACTACTCGGAATCTGACTTCTACACGGGGGCACCTTATCGACTTGGAGTACAAGACATATATCTGTACCTACCCGGTAATCCCGGATGCTAGTTTTAACCAATTAGGAAATCAATTTGTAAACCGATCCGGACTCCTGTAACCCTACCCCCGCCGGCTATATAAGGCTGGGTAGGGATCCCCCGATCGGTAGATACACATAGAGGCTTTCATGCTCTTAGACACATAAACCCTAGCAACCCCGAGATCTGCTCTCGTGGTCTTGCGGTACTCAGGATACAAGCAATATCATCCACCAAACACAGGACGTAGGGTATTACCTCTTCTTGAGGGTCTAAACCTACCTAAACTTTGTGTCCCGTGTGCATCCATCTAGATCTGCTGTGCGCACATCACCCCGTATTCATTATTATCGGATCAGAACACCGACAAGCGCCCGCAGTCGGCTCCCGGGGATGTAGGCTTCGGCTGAACCTCGTCAACAAACATCAGTGTCATCTTCTTGCATGCAACCTCGGTAGATCCTACGCTGCACGACCTCGGTATCGTGACTAGTGGAACCAAATAGTGACGGTATTAGTCATGGAAGTTAGCGATGGCTCGATGCCATGGAGGCTAATTTCGCAACAAGTGGTATAAGAGCCCAGGTACCCAGATACAAATCTCAGGGAGCTCATGGTTGCCGGTCATGGTTAGCGAGCTAAAATGTTGGTGTTTGCGGGCCCGGGTATGACCGATGTATGAGGGGGAGATTTGTTGGTTTTTGTCCCACATCAGTTGTGGACAGAGACTGAATACAACTTATAAGGGTGAGGGTAGCCCCTTTTATCAGGCTAGTCTTTTAGGAGGAGAGGACCCAAGACCTTTTATGAGCCTGTATTGCTCTGTGGTTAGACCTGGGACGCAATGAGGGCTGGAACGCTGGGTTAGCGGGTTCAAGATTATGTAACAGCCCCAATCTTTGGTGCATTTATTTGATCCAATCTCTGGGTGTCCAAAATTTTATTGCAATTTTTTGGCTTTATGTAATTCTCTGCACTTAATTAGGGGTCCATGCATGCATATGTGCCACGTAACGTAGTATTACTGGCTGGTAGATCATCTAACTCTACAAGCCAACAACTAGAAATTAATTAACTAATTTTAGATGCTGCTTTTAATGTGTGATCTAATTTTGAGGTTTCACTTTTTATAGAGAAGAATTGGCTATACTAATCACTCGAAAGTCGCTTCGAAAAATATTAATTACTTCGAGACAAATGATGACAACCAACCGGTAGTTGCTGGGGAAATACTGATTCGCGAGCGTTTCAAGTTGTATCATTAGAGCATGTCCAACCGGTTTTCTATTCTCTTCCTTATCTCCAAATTTGAGCAGAGACGATCAAAACACTTCTCCAACCAACTTTCTGTCTTCCTCCTTATCCTATCCCGCTCCCCATCCGTTCGACCTTGCGCTCGATCACTGGGGAGTCAAACCTCACTCCCCATCTCACTGGGAATCCCAACTGCTGCCCTCGGAAGAGTCCATCCCACCACCCGTACGCGCTCGAAGGAGTCCCTCCCACAGGCGTCGGTGACCTACCCAGGCCTACTTCCATCTTGGTGCAGAGTCTTCATGCAGATCTTGCAGGCGCCGCCTCCCAGCTCATCGTCGACCAGATCCTAGCCATGCCACTTGCCAGCTCGTCGTCGGCCAGATCCCAGCAATGTCGCCTCCCCCCGCCACCCGCAGGCGCACGGTGCAGCCCATTGTCGGCTGGATCCCAGCTGTGCCGCCTTCGAGGTCGTCGTCGGCCAGATCCCAGCCTGGCCGCCTCCCCTCACGACCCGCATGTGCTTGGTGTAGGTCATCGTTCTCTTCGGCCAGAGCTCTTCGTGAAGGTACCTCCCATCTCCTCTCCCTTCCTCTCAAGATCCGCATCCTCCTCCCAGATCCCCTCCGCATCCGCATCACTGGCGCCCTTTCTTGCTGGAACACACTACTACAGGATGGCTAATCCCAGCTGGTTTATAAACATCATCCCAGGCGGTTTACACGACTGACTGGAATTAATGGTCTAGGATGTGGAGGCCTAATCCCAGCTGGTTCCGTAATCGTCTCAGATAATCACATATCCCAAACGGTTTGGTCAAACAGCTACTTGGGATCTATCTCATATCCCAAACGAGACGGTTAGCTCAAACAACCGCCTGAGATTTATCTCATATCCCAAACGGTTTTTCTCATATCCCAGATGGTTCTTTGAAATCGGCTGGGACATAAATTTATAGCACCAGAATTTCCCTAGTTTTTCGGCTAGCCTCAGGAATTGCTAGCCATGCCCTCTGAAAAATAGCGAAATAACAGAATCACATAGCAATTCTGACATATATCAAACAAATCCAATTTTCGCATGCATCAACTAGCAGAATGTCGGGACCCAAAATCCATAACAGAGAGCTTTAAGTGAAATCACCCACTAAGTCGAAACATCAACCCCGACCTCAACCCTTGGGTATCAATTCCAAGAGGAGCAGGGTGATATGGCTTCGAATAGCCTGAGATGTCAACCCCGAACCTGCTCCGGCAAACTAATGCACAGATTAAGTAGGGTGATATGGTCTCCTCACTCTTTTCTTACTGAGCTAGAACATCAATCCCAAACTTTTCCTGGCAAATTAATGCTCGGTTGGAGTAGGATGATATAGCTCCCAAGCTCCCAGTAGAAGAGTCACTTCACAGGGGTGATTAAACCTAACAACTCTATGATATAGATTCTGAAACCCTACCCGCATCATGTGCTCCAATAACATACACGCATGGCACATGAGGCAGGCGAGAACAAACAGATACCACAGCAGTAACTCTACGACTGAAACTGCAATATTAATTATAAGTTCTTGAAACATAACAACATATTCACACATAGGATCCGAAGATCCAAATTCAACTACACAGCGGAAGAGAGTATATACATATGGCTACGAAGCCAAAAGGTCAGGCCAAAAGTGGTAGCAGAACAAAACGAGCTGCCAAACCCTGGGCAGGACCACTGCTTGGGATTCCCAGCGACTAGTCGTCGTTGGCGTCGATCTCTACGTAGAAACCACCCTCGGAGGGATAGTTTCCTCTGCAAGAAAAATATCAACGATTGCAGAGTGAGTACAAAAATTGTACTCAGCAAGACTTACGAGGGGAAATTAGTAATAGATGCAACAGGTATCAATAGAATGGTTATCTGTCGACTAATTTGCGGAAAGCCAATTTACTTTTAACAATATTCATTAAGTAGATGAAAATTGACTACCAGAATACTTTTTAAAGGAGACGAGGCGAACACTTCACGATCATTCCTTACTACAGACCACCACACCTTAGATACTCTGACCCTTCCTCGACCACCCTAGGAGGAAGCAGTCACTAACACCGCAGCTTTAGAGTTGGCAAGTTTTAGATTTGTTGTTGTAGTTGTCTAATTCGATGCAAAATCTTACCAAGCTGTCCATAACCGCAGACACAGCTATTCAAATAGTTCAAACCCTGCAGGGGTGTACATCTTTACCTACACGTATCGATCGTCTCTTAGTGCTAGACCAATGACACACTTCACGAGGTGTGCTAGCAGAGGGTGATCAAACACGACAGTTACAATGCTTTCGACCTAGGTATGAGCCACCCTTACGGGCCATTCCACGTACATCAGTCCGGCCATAACCGCGACACGGTCCCATAAGTTGTGAATCGAGGTACAATCCCCGGTCTCTCAGACCGTGTGTCCACCCCACCCTTATATTGAGATACCACACCACATCCTTTTTGACGCACCCAACAATTGGAAACGGCAAAGTAATGCAGCTCATACACTAAATCTAGGCAAATTATTTAGTCGTGGGTGGCCCCATAATCCACCCGTGTAGAAGTACGCAAATCTTGGTTCGAAGGGACACTGGTAACCGGTCCTTGTGGGAAGACGAGACAACCCACCATGCTCCCAGCCATGGCCTCTCGTCTAAAACCAATATTGATTAAGCAAGTTATTAGTTACCTTCCAGTGAACACCCACCTACCACGTAACCCAACCGAATGATGTTGGTTTGTCTGCCATCCAAGGAATTATGACTTTTACATGTCTAAGCATGTCTAAGCATCATTAATATAGTAAGCAATACAAAGGTATCTACTATACTACTCTAAATAGGTTGGAGAAGGGCTGGTGATGGTTATTGAGCGACAAAGTAAGTTGATGCAACGGACTAGAGCTAATGCTTAGCGAAAAGTAGAATTTGAACACATGTGATAATGGATTAAAAACAAACAATACTTCAAAAGTAATAGGTGCCTGCAAAATGTTCAAAGGGGCTGCTTGCCTTGTTGCTCGGCAACTACACTCTGCTCGTGATTGGGATTATCCTCTTTGGGACCTTCTGGCTCTATTGAAGAAGAACGAAAACACCAGAGAAAGGGCATAAACGTAAATATCAAAATACTGAACATCGGCATGGGATGAAATGCATGCCATGGCACAGAGGATGCAAAATGAATACTAATGCAAGTGGAATCAATTTAATCGGAGTCCGGACGCTCGAAATATCACGATCCGAAATTCTCCGGCAAACCAGAAACCTTAATTTGAGTTTTTAGCCATTTGTATTTTTTCTATCATGCAAACATGTATGAAAATGACATATTTGAATAGCTCTCATTTTTCTAAACATTTTGATATATTATTTGCATTTTTCTGATTAAAAAATGAATTTTCTAAGATTTAATCAATTAAAAAACCCTTTTTATATTTTTCTTAGTAATTATTTTACTGAATTCATTTTTTTAACTTCAGAGGCTAACAGGTGGGCCCCATGGTCAACTTTGACCAAAGTTGACTTGGGTCAATGACAAGTGGGGCCCACTTGTCATAATTTCCTATTTTCTTTTATCTTTATTTTAATTTATGTCGGTTGGGTCCACTAGTCATAGAGACACATTTAATGAGCTTATTAATTGCATTGTTAGTTACTAATTGCATCATTAATGTGTCAGTTAGTATTAATTAACAATGATTAGCATTAAATAGCATAGTTAACTGGTCGGTTAGTATTAATGGGGCTAATAAACCGGTCGGAACAGTAATCATTGATGTTAATTATACTTAAGCATTAATTGTATCGAAATCATCATCATTAGCATTTAATAGGGTAATTAAGCGGTCGGATTAGTATTTAATGTGTCTTAGTGACACATTAAATGGGCCATTTAATGGCCTCATGAGCCCGGTCGGGACTCGGCCGGTGGGCTCGGTCTGACTGTGGCTTGCCCGGCGTGGCGCCACCGACAACGAGCTCCAGGGCGACGGCGAGCGGCAAAATGAGGCGGTGGCCGAGGCCTTACCGGAAGGCGGCGGGGAGCACCGGCACGGCTTGGCGGCGAGGAGGCGCGGCAAGGTCGAGCGGCACCGGACGGCTCGGGCGGCTGAGCTCGGGAAAACGGCGGGGTGGCTTCGGCGACGAGGCACGGCACCGGGGCCGAGGTGGGGACGAGCTCGGGCGGCGGAGCAGCGGTAAGGAGCGGGGCAAAGCGGCGACGGCAAGTAACCGGGAAGCTCGGGTGGGGAGAGAGAAAAGAGAGAGAGCGCGGTGGAAGAAGGGACGGCGCCGGTCGGTGAGGGGGTTAAATAGGGAAGGGGAGCGGCGGCAAGCAGGAGGTGGCCAGGGCAGCGTGCAGCGCTTGCCACGGAGGCGGGGCGGCGGCGAGCCCGAAGCAGCTGGCGGCGCTCGGATAGGGATGGAGGGCGGCGCACTGAGGGAGATGAGGACGGGAGCGGGGGCGGGCCAGATGGGCCGGTGTGGGGGCAGTGGGGAAAAGCGGGCCAGGGCGCGGGGTGAGGGAGAAGATGGGCCGGGGAAGGCCCATCCGGGGGGTTAGAAAATAGGTTTTCTTTTTGTTCTTTTGATTTTCTGTTTTAAATTTTTACCTTATTTCAAACTAAACTTCAAATTTAAATTCAAATTTTTTAATCATGCCCATGCCATGATGCACACTTAGCAAGAAATAAAATTAGGGTTGTTACACAGAATCACAATCTCACATACATAAAAGTTTTCATGGATATGACATCTCACTTAATTGAATAGATTTGAAACCTAAGTAATTTCACATCTCCACATTTCATTGCATATTCCACATCTCATAGATTTGAACATATAATTGCAAACATAAGTAATAAGGGGTCAAAAATGCACTCAATTCCATTGCATAAGTAAACATATAGTCATAGTATTGCGAAGAATTAGTCTTCTAGTAGAACTTGCCGTCTTTGTTAAGGACATCAGATAGTATGAACAAGACTAGGTCCCCTCAGATCTGTCGTATGTCTACATCGGATAAGGATTTTGTTCCAGTTTTGAACCCATCATGTAATCATGAAGATTAAATTCACTAATAATTGTCAATTCGAAATTTTGGATCATCATTGATAGGTTAGCTAACCTTATATTGTAGGCTCTTCACCCCATACAATATGAGCTTCATGTGGTGGCACATATAGTAACCACAAAAGCCGGTCCCACCTGGTTGCTGGTGGCACTGCGAATTTTTTTTGTTATTTATGTATACGACATTACTTGATGTTTGATGAAATAAGAGCTTGTTTTAAGTTAGACAATACATTGTAAGCAAAACAGTGTTTGAGAATGTTCGGGCCACCTTGATTTTCGAATGCCGCCCATGCCCTACGTGGTAGGAGCAAATTATGCTCAGTATGGATTTACAAAATAAAGTAAAAAACAAAGATTGTACGAACGATTATTTACTAACCGGTTGAGTAAATCATTGATTATGGACCAGTCCTTCTTTTTATACCTTAAGGAATCAAGTTAATAGACCTTCTTCTAGACCTTTTCGATCACAATTGAGATCCAGTGTCCTCTACAAAAAACGATCTCGCTTTTGATAACTTACCCCTAGTTTAAAGCCAAAATGAGTTGGAGTGCATCACTTGCTCCTGGTTCTAAGCAAGACATCTTACTTCTTGGTCCTTTAGCTGGCGCAATGCGTTCGTGACATATTGCTCGACGATATCTCCATCTCACACTATGCTTTGTGCGAAGACCACGTGTGGGTCTAGGTAACCTACTGGGAGGTTCTTTTTTCTTGATAATTATATCATGTATCTAATGTAGACATATATACGAAAACAAGGAGTTATATGAATGTAAGAATATGGGGGTATTATGGGAATGTAGACAAATATTGTAAACACTTACAATATCCAACATCTCATCAGGTATGCGTCCAATTCCCGGAGGTTGAAGAGATTGAATAAGTCATCATAGTCTATTGTGAAGAATGACGAGTTATGCTTGAAATACCAGCTTGGAATTGCACTATTATACTAAAACCCTTTGGATGCCTGGCGCATTAGATCTTTTCATGTAGTAAGCAAGCAACCTCTGACAAATTACCCCAACCGAACTAAGATCTTCATCGGATAACATTGGTTCTCCAAGCGTGAACTTGCGAGCTAGCTCCATGAAAAGGATATCCTCATCTCACTAGCTGAATGCTCTAGCGCCTATTGGGTAGCTATCTTTGATGAGGAAGAATACATGGCCACGATTCTAGCTGGACACGACAGCTCAGATTGTCGTTGCTTGATCACAATGTCTTTTTTAAGTCATTGGATGAATTTCCTAACGGTTTTTCCAAGATGTTTTATCTCGGCTTCGGAAAGTGGGATATTGTTGTACTGGCTTTTGGAGATCATGTCTATGCTGACTTTTGCATGTCCCAGTGTTAACTAGACATTGTTGACTATATCTCCTTCCACTGGCAGATACACCATCCCATAAGCTACCCCAGTGCGACATGTTCTTTAGCTTCACATATAGGCTGCACGACGTGGGATGTTGGATCTCATCAACAGGATTTGTGGCGCTGCTATCGTCAACAACATCAGTGGATGCACGCGAACAACAACTTCGCTACGATATCGCGAACAACAGCCTCGTGATGAGCACGAGGAAGACCGAGGGTTTGTCTAGGTGGCAAGCAAAGTTTATCATATCAATTTTATGGTCATTATCAAAATTTTAGTTAATGTTTTCTGCTGTCAATATCCTTTTGCTAATTCTAGTTTATTTTTCTTGCCTATATTGATTAGACAAGCAAAACATCCGTTAGTGGGCTAAACCAAACTCACCCTGAGCTCCCACACTTTCCAAGCTGAAGGTATGCTTGGTTGGTGCCTAAATTTACCCAACCAAACATTTAACAACCTTCGATATTTGATTCTTGATAGATTGTCAAATTTTAGATATCTATAAGAACTTACTCATCCTCCACACGTTCCCTCCACAATTCCTGCCAAAATTTTAGCTAACAGAGGGTCAAGGACCCACATCGGTAAAGCATTCAATGACATCAACCAAACATACCTAAGGCTCGCTTCCTTATTTCCGCGGCAAACGCCCGGAGCCGTTCACCCTCACTATTTGCCCTTGAACTCAGCCTCAAGTCCCCATATTTATACGGAAATTTTGCCAGCCACCACAAAAAACTGTGCCTTACAACACGTTTAACCATAGAATGTGTCAACCAACTAAACATCCATAAACTCATATTAAAGAGCAAGAGAAACGATCCTGAGCCAAAAAGCTGAAAACACGCGCAAGTCAAAAAGAAGGGCGGCCAAATGCTTCAATCGGAAACAGATGACAACATAATCGAATGGAGCAAAGCACATTAAGAAAGGAGGCCGTCAATGCCACGACGTAACATTATACTACAACTTTAACCAGTTGATCTACAGTGCTATATTGTTTACAGCTGCTACACAAGGGTAGACTATTCGTACAAAACATATAGGCAAGTGGCATATATGAACACAACCTGTGGAATTCTGGCTCCTCAGCTCTTTCCAGCATGTATGGCCGCCCGGACAAAATCATCGCATTTCGTGTAACCACTGGAGAATACATCTGTCAGTCCCCCCATGACATCGAAGACCTCCTGCAAATCTTCAGATGAGGTCATGTCCTCGAGCCACGAAAGCAGATCCTTTGACAGTCCCACCATCTCCTTCATGTTGCCCAGCTTTTCTTTCATCATAGACTCCCACTTTTCAAGGTTACCGCTCGATTCGTCTTTCTCACCTGCCCTGCTAGTCCCAGATGATTTGCCTTTGCCTTTCTTGAAGAATAGCTGCAGCTGCTCGATCAAGCCAGTGTATACCAGCATCGGTTGGACAATGGCAAAGAGCCTCTTGCTGTCGTTGGATCAGCAGATGAACCTTCATCTGACTGGACTGCCGAGGAGGACGAGTCAGGGGAAAGCTGAGGGTGGATCGCCCATGCTTGTGTTGCATGTAAGCATGGTAGATACCCCTCTGCAGAAAAGCAGGGCGGTGCTGCATCCAGCTGTCATAAGACTCAGACAGCAGAGAGTTAACCATCATAAACTGTACAGTCTCCTCCGAGGACCCTGGACTACCACGAGCTCCAGAGAGAGAAGCTGAAAGCCGACTCGGAGATTCTGGAGTTGACGGAGAACTGGACAGGTAAGTAGCGACAGCCTTGGCCATCACATGACGTTGCTGGTTGGCACTTCCATCTACAAGATGAGAAGCCATCTGGATCATGAAAGGAAGAAACCGCGAGTTGCTCTCCCTCCCCCACCTTTGCAGTCGGTGCTGAAAGAAGCGCCTGTTGCAAACCTCGCCAACATCTAGTGAAAACAACAGAACCATTTCTGTGATTAGCCATGTGTAAGATGGTGAATACGGAAAATAATACGTAACTATCCAGGAAAATGATACAGCAATTCAGTGAATTGCCAGGCCCTATTAGTTCCGAGTATGTTCTGCTAGGAGTATCCACAAGGAAAGAATCCTCATGACCAGGTTTGCATCCTTACAATAGCAATACGACCATGGATTTCAGTGCCAGATTGCAATCATATCACAGAATTATACGCCATACAATGTCTTCACAAAAGAAATCAAAAGAAACTCTGTAGATTACACTAGAATTTCAGCTTTTATTTCAAGTAAATAAAGCAAAACCTGTTCCTCCCAAGGATATTCTCTCTTTAGTTTGGAATTGTTTGTGGAGTAGATCACGTAATCAATTTGTGTTTGATTTTCATGAAAATGTTTTGTTGACCCTGTACAGAATTTTGTAATTTTGCTCCGTTTTGTTCATAGCCTTCAGTAGGGATCTCCCCCACTGTTCTCATACAAATAAATAAAATACACAAAATCTAGGCGATAGTAGAAACTCTAAGTGCAGTTCGTATTGTTTAACATAATGAGATCAAAACAGTAAACAGTCACGTACCAGAACAATGTCATATGTCAACAGCCGGAGACGACTTCCATCTGCTCGTCCTTGAGAATTCAATTGGTCCCAGTATTGATCAACACACCGGCTTGTACTGACCAAGTGGAACAGATGCCCCCCTCAGCGGAAAGATGCAGTTACACAATGTTTCGTTATTTCTCAGGGTAGCACCATCCCATTCCTTTTTAGGATTCTTCAGTGCAGCATCAGCTCGTTTGGCTTCCTGATGACATTGGTAATGTATGATGTTGAAGTGGCTAACAGTAGTGAAGACACAGTCCCCACGGCCACTGCCAGAACTTGTTGCACCCAAGTTCACCCGTTTACTGAACGCATAGACTCCTAACATGTCTGTTGGCCTTAGAGTATACCCTTCTCGACAAACCATGCATGCTAACCCCTCCTCCTCTTCTTCCACATCATCAAAACCTTCAATTATAGGCTGAGAGACAAAGATACGTCTACCTCCATCTGAAGCAAATTCTTGTCGCATTCCTAGCCCTGGAGAGAAAAAGGGTAGCAAAACATGTTACTTTATGCACATGTAGAATGCAAGGTGGTCAAATAACAAAGCATTAAGAATAACCATACTAGAATTCAGGATTTAACAAGACTTTGCACATGACAGTTCTCATGGAAGTATTTGCAGAAGAATCTTTGAAAAGCAGGATAGAAGACAATCAGTTCAAATATAACAGCTGATGAAACTATCTGTAACACTTACCTGAAGTAGCATTTCTCTTTTCTGAAGAGCACGGCGGCGCATCTCATCTCTTGTAGCATGCCGCAGCTCTGAATCTTCTCTCCTAGGAAGCCATCACCATTATTTTCTTTGTTGGCTAGGGTATCCAAAAGATTTCTGCTCTTGCACCAATTTCGTTTTCACCAGGCGCCCCTTCTAAAGCATGGAGCAGTGGTAGAATGCCTTCTTCATCGACACACTTCTGTGTAGGCAAATGGCCCTTGCAAGCCCCTTCAACATTGACAGGATGAATGGAATAGATGGTAGCTTTAACCCAGCTGTCCATTCTGCACTAGTTCTAGAGCCAGTCTGCCCTGCAGAAGCAAATTTTTTCCCTCAGATGCCCTAAAGCAGCTTTTGTAATGCCCTTCTCTAGAATAATCTCCTTCAGCCTCTCACCGCATGAGCTTGTCTTGAGCGACTCTGACACTCGAACAAAGTTTTCAACGGCAGATCTCTGCATTGATGCCTTTTGGCTTAAATATCATCTTTTCGATTCTCTTCATGTTGCTTCTGCAACCGGTCAAACTCACTCCAGTCCCTAAGATAGGGCTCAAAATATTGAATGAGAACTTCCATAGCTGCTGGCTCCCCATAGGTCAAGTAAGGCAAGATTCTTGCCACCATCTCCTCATTCCTTTGTTGCTTGTTTGATTTTTTGGCACCTAACGGATGACATAACCTCTCAGAAACATGAGAACAATTTTCTTGGCCTGCTCACAAGCACCAGTCTCCTCAATACTAGTTGTAAAAACACTTTGTGCAATACTTATGTCACTCTCATTAGCTTCCAATGTAAGACTTTCAACAATTAATAGAATACCCTCGGCTGGTTCCATTGCATCGACTGAGAATGCACGCCTGGCTGTCTCAAGTAGCAAACCAAGGGCACCCAGACGTAGTAAAAGCACATCTATTTTCGCGGATTTTGCAACAGTACTTGAGAAGGTTAAGAACTGAAGCCAACTCTTCGTGGTTGGATCTTAACTCGTCATCACGTAGGTTCTGATAAAAAAGTATATTGAGATCGTCAAACTCACTAACAAGCACAGGATTAGAGCACAACGTTCAAATAAATGTAAATTTATTCAAATTTTTCATGATGCTACACTACTTAAAGGAGGAAGCAAACCAACTCAATGTGTTGACAAAACATACCTGAATCATGCTTAATATAATTTCAAGACCTCCGCATTCCCTAACAGCACCTGCTATAGCAAACTCAACTTCAGGATCTTGTGATTCCTCCCTTTCCTCTTCTAGCTCTTTAATCATAGGCTCAGTAGCTTCACCATCTAAACCCTGGTCAGAAAATAACCATTTTCTATGAACACAAAACTGAATGATGTGAACAAATCAGGGCATACATGAATCCAACAGGAGGCAGAAAATCAAATCAAGCACAGTGCTTAATAAGTTCCATACATGAATAGACTATCCTCAGGATCAGTCAATTCCTGTACAGCAATGTGCTTTACGAATAAAATGTATGTTGGGATACTAGAAGTCTATGCAAGTGCAATGTGTACAAAAGATCAGATAACAGGTTCGGTGCTTCACAAAGGACACGATTAACAATGTACTTTAAACGTCGATCTTAACTTGTTTGTGGCCAAGGACCAACGCTTAGAGACAAGCATCAAGATGTCAAAAATCGCTACAACTAACAAGATGCTACATATGAAAAGAATTTAAGGCAACAAAAAAGAAGCCCAAGCTGCATAATGTACCTGCAGTCTGTAGGTTACTGTCATTGGCGGGCAATCTCTGACAGATGAAGCAGCAGAGAGGGTGCCGGCATTGGGACAGAGAATGCTGAGTTAGGCCATGGTGCTTCCTCCATACTTGCTCGTAGACTTGGGAGATGCTAAGGTCAAGTGAAATTATATTCCCAGCAACCAGCAATTCCATACCATAATCGTCCTCTAAAAGTCCAATCAAATCAGTTGGTGACATATTTTGTTTTCACATCTCTCATTAGCGGGCCAATCTCCACACTGGAGTATGGATTCTTTGTCATAGAACCCCTGATGAACTCTTCTTGAGTATGTGCCTTGTTTAGAATCAAAAGATAAACAGGTTCTGGTTCACTGGGCAAATCAAATTGCTAGAGTTGCTCCAAAATAAACTGGAAAAGATAATTCCAGATAAGAAGATCACAGATAAGTTGCATTTATTGCTAGAGTTGATAGGAAAGGATAGTTAAGCAGAATATTGCAAACGAAAAGAAGTTCATGCTTGTACCAGAGATGTCGCCTCTTTTTCTCCTTCACATGCTTCTGCAATCCAGAGATGCAAGCACGAATAATTGCCGCTTGTTTGCAGTACTCTCTATGAGCAAACTATCAAGAAGGTCTTCAAAGCCGATTGCAGTCATTGATTAATTTTGTCATTTTGCACCACTAGCCCACGGATAACCAGACAAGGCCTCCAGCACCTCGGACAGTAACTATCACTCATAAATCTGCAACATGAAGAAAATAAAAAAACTAGAGGAACAAGCGCATGAGGCACATGTGCACAAACAGAAGTGGTGGGGTTGGTTATGAGAGTGTATTGAGAATTTACCTTGCTCTAATATTGGGAATATCAAGAAATTGTTTAGGATCTCAACAAGCTGTGAAGAATGAACCCTTGTGATATGTCAATGCTAAGGCTTCTCTCGCGTGATTCAACATTGGACACTTCTTTTGTTATCAAAGAACACAATGTGGTTGAAACAACCACGAACAGTTAAGAAAGACGTGAAGCCTCTGATCAATCATTGTCCCAAGTAACTCAAAGTACTCAGCTGCACTTTCACCAGCTGACAGTGTCCGAGGAAGTAAAGACATGAGCAAGTTCAATAACTGAAACTGCCTGGAAGAGTTCGATGGGCATGAGCAAGCTTATAAGAGTGCATATCTCAGATTCTTATTGACTGAGAACATGAACTTAAAATCAAGTCTGAAACCCAGGAGCCCAAGGCAAATTTCGAGAAGTCACTTTTAGATGAATTTCCGACATGCACGACGCTTCCATCTGAGACCATATGAGACAAGGTAGTCATATTTCTGTGAATCATGCCGTGGCTTTCTGTACTTTCACTGCCTGTGATACTTTATACTGCCTCCTGACAAAATCCAGATATGATGCACCACTCTCCCATTCTGAATAGCTCAGAAGTGGATATCCTGATCCTCTTCGACTTCCGTCGGATTTTTTCCAGATATATCAGATGAATCTGGAAGTGGTGACATTAGTTGCTGAGTGAGGCCAACTGTATCATCATTCTTTGACTGCAACATCAGCTAGATTTTCCCAAACCTGGCTCTTTGTCCGAGCATCAGATTTTGGAGGTGTGCATGAGCTGAGAAATGATTCTCAGACAAGGAAGAAAATACTGCTGCCGAAATTGGCAGGATGCTTTGCTCCAACTTTAATAGAAGAACAACAACAGCTGAAAGGCCCACACGTAGCCTTGCCTCCCAAAACTCATCTACAAGGGCACATGTCTCTGAAAGTAGCTGTAACTCTTCTCGTGTCGATGTGCATATCCATGGAGCGATGGTGCTCAAGACAATACATCACCTTTTCTGAATCAACTTGTCGCAGTCCTGAACTGCATCTGCATCACCTTCAGAGAAGGAGATAGCACAGCCCTGGCAAGAGTGCGTGACAGTTCTCGGTGCCCTGATGAATGGTGTTTTCAAATAACTCAGATAAAATGCCAGCACTGACAAGTTGCTTCTGCAGTTTGCATGTTGGAAAGTAACTTGTAATAACTCCAGGCATGTGTAACAAACGTAGTACTACACCCATAGCAACTACTTGGAGACCTGGTACGGAAAATGCTGGCAATGCATTGGCATTATTAGAATTTTTCTGGTGCAGATATGTCATTAGAACACGGCGCAGTCCTTGTAGTGTCATGGACACTTTTGCTCACCGAGTCAAAAGCTGCTTTGCACTTTTCACCATACAACACACCAAGAAGTGCAATCTTGCGAGTTTACCTTGCAAGTGGGCCCGGCAAAGACACCATCATCTGCTGACAGCATCTTTCTGTTGTGAATCTATCTCCTGTTCACACTATGCTGGATACAAGTTTGTATGAGAGGCTTGCTTAAATCCCATCAGTTGCTGGTATCGCCTATGAGCATTTTCTGACTCGATGCAATAGCTGCCAATCCTTTTCTCATGTCATCATCATTTTCCATGTATCAAATGAGAAACTTGGTTTCGCCATGAAATGGAATTCAAAACGACCATATTGCTGTATCCACACTCATTGCAGAGGAAAGAGTCAAGTTTTTCATAGTTAATATTTCTACATTGCCTACACTGATATGCATTTCATGGCAGTGCTACAGATGCCATGCTTATCAGTGACAGACCTGCTACATCCGTGGGCACTGCAATGACTCGAGTGACGAAGCTTGAAGATTTTCATAATGAATCAGATCGATCATGAAATGATGCATGCGTATAATTGGGATGGGAGATTCAACCTTCAATTCAGTCTGATTAAAGTAAGATGGCAGCTTTTAGCACGCTTCCACAGAGACCAATTATTCTTCAGTTCTGACAGTCTGTTACAGGCCTGTTGTTGTAATACAAGTTGAGTACTTTCACTGACTTCGACTTACGAGCATCATAAACATTCATGTCACTGACTGTATAGTAGCTTCCATGTACATTGTACTATTATCCTGTTGTCAGTAAACTTGGTCTCAGACTTAAGGCTTTCAAGCTTCATTCTAGAATACGGAAATCTGGCAGCTGCAGGTAACACAAGGCCTCACTCTCCAAATAATAGCCATCAAACTCCACTAAGCAAGCTCAGCATATCTGTATATACGGAATTCGGATGATTTGCCATAAACTCATTTTGTATGCGAATGGAGTGTGTCAAAAATGCAGCTTATGACATCAGATGTTAAAGATTTATTCAGAAGGTCAGCATCATTCTGCTTTGCACTAGAGTCATTTGCTTTTCCTAGTAAACAGGTCATGAGATCAGTGTACTCAACGATGTTCTGGCCATACATGGGTAGATGTTTCACCTTCTGCAGCAGAACTTTTAACATTGTTTCTTTAAACTGGTTCTTTGCATGGTACCAGAGTCCAAAATAAAACACACTTGGCCTCATGACGGACACTTGCTGAGTTCCATTCTAGCAAGAATGTATCACAAAACGCTTTAACACATCACCTTCCTTGTCATTGAACACTTCCACAACCTGCTCCAATGTCCATGCAGGATTTTTCCGAGGCACCTTCGTGAACCATCATCGCCTTTTCGCTTCTTTTTTGAATCTGAAGACTGTGACCAGTTCTTGTAGAACCTCCAAGATCTCCACTCTCTGTTTTTTGTACACTTTGGATTGACATCTTTTCCTGAATAAAAGGCCAAATTCAGAAGCTTGAGAGTCTGAATAATACACTCTCTCACTGAAATGATAAAAATTGCCCATCAGGAAAGGAAGAAGGTCCATGTTCTTCAAGCAGAACTTCTGCCAATTTCTGGGCCTTGCTGCAGCCACATCACAAAGAGTAGACAAACATTTAATGAGCTAACACTTCTCTCATAGGGCACAGGATTTCGAAAACCTCCAGACTTGTTTATGATTTTATGAAGTTTCTTGACTTCATGGGAATATTGCCATGAATCCCTAACACTATAATAGTGAGTCTTGCTGCCACACAAGATGAAGGAATAGCCTCCTTGCATACCTACGAACAAATGTGGTATGTGGATTGCTAATATAGCTGCAAAGAACATCCTGATATCCATCCAGCTTTAGATCCTTAGTGTTGGGAACCTTGTAACTTCTATCCTTCTCAGCCGACTTCTCCTTTTCCGGTCGAACCATGCTATACACTAGCCGGAAAGTAATTCTCCAACAAGCAATTTGTTGTAGTCCATGAACATATCAGTTGGATGAGATTTGGCGTATGAATCTGAAAAAAGGGAGAGAAGTTTCCAGCTGGTAGCTCTCTCCGTACTGTCAATAGGGATCCACAGCCTGAACCAGAAGAACACCTTCCTCCATTTATTGATGATGACTGAAAATATGAACAAGTTGCTGCAGTATATCCAGTTAAATAATTCAGAAATGATTGTTGCCTGAGGGCAGAACAAGCACGAATTAACTGAGAAGCAAACTCATTTTTATCCTGGTCATCACTGGAGGATGGAAGAGTTGTGGTTAACACTGGAACCTGAACAGGACCTTTTTCTGTCAATCAGAGCTCCCGCCTGACTTCGAATGAGAGCTATCACTCCCAGGCTGATGCCAGTTACGTAACATAAGTGTGAAAACATGAAAATAAGGATTGATACTTCTCCAAAGAACATCGTGTTTTGGCAGGAAATGGTTTACTTATATTGATTTCATCCATGAGCCACTTAACAAATTTTTCCAAACTCAAAATTTTCTGCTTTGAGCTGTCCATGAAAGGTCCGCCAACCGCAGATGAAAGTCTGTAGAAGAACTGCATTATAGGTATGGCTCGAGTGCCAGCTGTGGTTTCCATCCAGCCTCTGAGCTCTTCAATTAGACAACTAAGTAGCAGGGAGTTAATGGCGCGTTTGGATGCAGAAATTGAACTGTCCTTTGGTCTGTCATGGACCCAGGGAAATCCCCAGATCCACTTGCATCCAATACATGAATTGATGATGGTGAGGTCTGGACAATTCTATCAGCGGGAGCATGAAGAACACTGGAATCTGTTAGCTCATCGATAGAGAAATGAATTTCATTGCCTTCACCTCCAAATGTATCAAGTTCAATTGGTATTGCTGACATGGGATGATCTTTCGAATGCGGTGAAGGTAAACGATCTGCATCAAGTATCTCATAGCAGGTTTTCACACAAGTCAAAGTCTGGACATATGTTGCGTGCCACCTTTGCCTAAGTATTGGAACAGTGGAACAACCATCACAACAGTATTGCACTGATGATGTGGCAGGATCTTCTTCAATCATAACCTGAGCATTACCACTAGTGGGATTCATAGCGAAGCACTTGTTTTTGCATGATTATCAGGGCCATCATCATTAGCTATCATTGTCTCGCTTTGGGAAAGGGACTTGGAGAAATCGTGATGAAATAGCCAAACTGAAAACCAGCACAAAAACTTAAAAGAATGACAGAAAAAGAACGATGCATGCTGATAACAACAAAACAAAACTGGGGAATGTCAATGTACAGGCGAATATAGAAAGATCACTGCTAGAAGTCTGAACTGCTTCATATGGTGCAAAGAGTAGCTTCTTCAATAGAACAACTGCAGGTGCCACTGAAACACCAGATTTTTTATTTGAATGCAAGGCCAAGCATTCACATAGCTATAAATAAATTCCACACAAGGTATAACAAGACTATTTATCATTTGGGTATCTGGCCTGTCTAAATCCAAAATATCCCAAAAACTGCATAAGACCATCAATTAATTCTGTACCTGCAAAAGACAAAGATATGCTATTAATCTCTATAAGTTAGAAATATGCCAATTCTACAGACCATATTTTAATTTAAGACATGCTTCATATTCCTAATACCAGGCTATCGCATTTACAGCGTTCTATGCAAGCCTGACAAATTTAATATATGCTTCAAACTAATAAGTACATATATAACCAGGGTTGGACACTCAATTTGATAAAGTAGCACTCGAAGACAAGCACATGAAAGACAGCAGCAGCAACAATAACTGCTGAAACATATCTGTGTGCATGAATTGCCCGCACCACATAAACAGCAACTTGTGCCTTTGTGTCAATTGGCAACATATAACCAACAGTAATAGGAGATTCAATGAGTAGGTCCATTAGCAAAGGAATCAAGGGAAACGTGCCTCACTCGTAGCAGTGAACTACTTCATATCGAAGCATTTCACACTGTAGTAGCTGTGTTATTAAAAAAATTGGAAGTATATAACCATCAACAACCTCTTCTAGAACTGTAACAGCTGTCTCACTCAGGTTGGTAAAGACTCTACAACCAACTTGGTTCCGCACGACAGCACAATAAATGCAAAACTGGCCCTTTGCATACAGTGTATGAAAGTACATTGTTCACTTCACGAATATTTATGCAATGCACAAAGGAAATGCAAGCCACACAGTAGTTATAAATGATTCCATTTTCTAATTTGGGGACAAATCCCAGTACCCACCAGGATGACAGTAACCAGCCAGTCTCCCACCTGTAAGACATATTTTTCTTTTGTTTTTTTCATGTTTTCCTCAAACTAGCTTAATGCTCGTGCATCACTACGGAAGAAAAAAAAGTATTGCATGAGTTTCTTAACGCTTGTAGTCCCTATCTTTATGCTAAATAACAATTATCTCAAATATACATCAACCGAATCAATTATAATCAAAAGATCGTGATACATATATCTGCCACATAGGTAATTACTGTAATTCTTGGCAACTTAAGGGGTAGTCTCGGTGGTGAATGGACCACCACCAACTCAGATCTTTATAGGAGTAAAGATTATGATGTTTCCTCAACTATAATTGTCTTTGCTAAATTCCATCAGAATAGCACTGAAATTCTTTAGGTCAATTAGCTAATTAAATCCTGGTAACCACAAGTGTTTCCAGCTATATACAGTAACCAGCCAGCTAATGCCAGTTCTGGAACCCTGGTAGCTCCCAGTTTGACTAGCATCAACTAACAAAGGAAATTAGGAATGAGTCTCAAAAGTTAAATATCTTAGCATCAAAATCACAATACAACAAGGCTATGTGAGAATGTTAAGGTACAATAGGTTAAGGAAATAATTGGCACTATACTTTAGTCTAGGGTTTGTGTCTCTTGTACTCTACATATTGGCCCCTTGGGCCTCAATGCAGTAAGCATATTCATAGTTCATAACAAAAGCATCACAAAATCAACATGCTATAATTCTTTAATAAAAAATTAAAAATTGGTTGCCATAATCTACTCCAAGAGTGACATTTTTTTATTTTGTGAAGTCATAAATATACAACTTTCGTCTCTAAATTTTGTTGTTATATATTAGGAAAAGTTACAAAATATTACAAAAGTACCGTTTTTATGACAAATACGTCATGCCAAATTTTCATGCTTTATATTGATGCTTGTAAGTATATGAATGGTCAGACTTCCCAAGCTTAACTGGAATGAAAAAAAGAGAGAATATTTCTTTTTGCACAAGTGGGAGTAATAAGAATTAAAAATATCGGATAAGGAGTCTCTATTGGACAAGTGCAGAACTAGAACTCATACCATGATTCTCGAGAAAGAGGCCAAGTTCAATTTCTGTGCAAAGCAACTTTGGAAACTGTATGGATCTGGGCTATAAATTCCTTTATCACCCAGCTAGATGCAGCACCTCCAACTCCTATTCTTGAAGTAATTGCTGGAGAGATTTTATGACCCCCAAAAGGCGCATAGTGTCCTTAACCTGTGCAAAGATTATTAAAAAATAAAAGAGTAACAGCAGAGTAGAGGGACCAACAGCCCATAAATATTAGGACTATTACATAAAAATACTTGAAATTTACATGATAGTATATGTCCTTCTTTGGGAATACAGCCTGAAGGACACAGCATGCAGCAGAATGTAGCAGAGGCTCCCTGTCACTTTGAAAGATGGTTTCCAACAAAGTTCTGCATTTTAGATTATTAAGTTCCATGTCTGCATCAACTGTATCAGTACAGCAGCTTGGTTGGCAAAGGAGATACATGCGTGAGAGGATCCTGAGAGCATCTGCCAAAACCTGCTCCTGGATAGGAGCAGTTTGCATTGTTTGAGGTCTCTTTCCCGACTTTCCACAGCAGAACTACCACCCAGGGCATGTGCTTCCATATCAAGTACAGCATCCATTTTCTCTTTCCATCCAAAAGTCATCTTTGGCTCGACCATTAAACTTCAATAGAATCTACCCTAGGCATAGATGAACCATCGAATGTACGGCCAACGGTGATTGTGAATTCTTCATCAGCCAGAAGTGATTCAGCAGTAGTAAATGGAACATCGTACCATGATCTCATGCCTTCATCTAGCTTAACAACTCTGTGAAACATTGTGAGTTCAGAAGGGATACTGCTAGCAGATGTGTTACCCACATGGATCCGGCAACCAACCATGACAATATCAGGATTTGGATTTGAAATAGTCACTACAGCCAAACAATGGATTGCACATAAGTAAATCACACTATTACAGGGGTAGAAGCAAAACATAAGCAAAGCACCACATGGGTAAAATCAGCAGTCCCCACTGGGATTACAGGTCAGTACTTCCTACCTTGAAGCCAGCGGATGTCAAACTCTCTAATACCCATCATCTGAGGTCAATCTCTGCTTGATGCTTTCAGAATCACCACTTTTGGTTGGTGTCGCTACTAAATTTCACATCACATGTGATGCAAGCTGTCTTCTCAAAAAATCAAGTGGAAATTCGGTTGGTGCCAGCATAAGCTCTACTGCTGAGGATGCTGTTGCCTAACTTCTTTGTTTGTTCTGCAGTAAGACTCGTCGAACTATCACCTCCACTAGGTGTATGTGAGTAAATATGAAGGCTTCCATCATCATATAGAAGAAGACAATGTGTTTTATCTTTGGATAAAGGCTTATATGCAGCAACACCTACCATTGGAGCATTTGGACCAGTACCATGTCTCATGTTTTGTGCAAACAACTCATGAGGACCCAAAGACACAGCAAGAGGAGCATTTGATTTAAATTTTGATAGACAGGTAAGAGTCCCACTGCCAGCTATCAGCTCTCTCCAACGGTAAAGCCCAGCTGGCTTGGATTTACCATCTTGATCTTCCTCGCATAGATATGACAACTCAGTAACTGATGAAGAATCAGCATCTAAGCGCCCCAAGAAAGTAGTACCATCCTGATGAGATACAAATATAAGCCTGTAGGTTGACGAGAAGTACAATGATAATCCCTTGTGCATAGATACTGCATCTTTAACCAATATTGTGTCAGTCAATGTTTTAGCACCAACATTGCCCGCCAATACAACATTCAGCCTATACAAAGGCCCCCTTCAGAAAGAACAAGAAGCCACCAACTTTCCCATTGAGGAAGGTACAAGGGTGGCATCTACAATAGTATCATCAGGCACAGTAAAATAGTGCAATGGGCTAATATTGTCCTGTGAGAGATCATATATTTTCACAAACATGTTTGTTACTACCATAAGCTGTACCTGAGAACCTGGAACCCATTCCACACGACGAATATAGGCTCCTTGCAGAGCAAGTTCTATGGCAAGGCGATCAGTTACTTCACCACGACTATTTAATGTCAGTACTTGGCAATCCCCGTATCCCGCAACAGCAAGGTAATGATCCAGTAATGGATTGAAAACCAGATGAAGAATTTCAAAGCGAACTATGTTTCTGGAGAGTGGCTTCACATTTGTTTTGTCTGCTGTAACAGGGGCTGCAGTAGGCTGTCCAATAATTTGTCCCACATCAATATAGCTACTTTATCCCCTCTCCAACAGCAAGCTTACCTCGAATGCTGATACTCAGCAAGGATTTAGTAGAGCACCATTAGCAAGATGTGCCTTAAGTTCCCTTGAATTTGGATACTCCACTTTTATCTTCAGGTCAAGTGATCCACTTTTGAAAGCTTTCTTAGTTGGAAAATATCAGAAGCATGTGACACCAGCATATCACCTCCTAACGCAACTTTTCTGTCTTTCAAAAGATATAACTCCCTTTGGCTAAGTATCGTTGGAAGCAACTTCTTGCAGAGTTCAAGCATTCGAACTTCAATATCAAGATTTTTCAGAAATACAGGAAGCCTGTCGCTGAAGCCTTTTGGCACAGATAACTTGATGGAATTATCAGCATCAGTTGAGATGTCATCTTCAAATCAGAGCCACTATCTGCAACCTGTTCCAGGTCATCATGATAAGGCAACATGGGCTGGAAGCTGCAAGCAGCAGGTGGTGGTACATTAGACGTTCCAGTAAATTTCCGAGGTTCAAGCACTGACAGTTGCTTCCTCTCACGCCCCCAGCTCCACAGTCACAGAAAAAACGGCTTGAGCGGGAATAAACAACACGATGCCCTCGATGGCACACCTGGCACAAACAGAACAGCAACCTTTGGAAACAGTCAATCACATGTATAGCAGAAGTACCAATGCTGTTCCATAAAATTACTACCACTGGATGTAAATGTGCACACTTTGGATGCTAGAGCTCTTTCACTGTTTCCATCCTCTTCATCATCTCTATCCATGCTCCCAATTCCCCATCAGATGTTCCATCATCTTCATCTTCCTCAGCAGAACTAGCATCACAATCAACAGCGGAATTACTTTCTTGATTGATGCGAAGAACAAGGCTGTCTGGATTATTCAGTTGCTTTGGGATGAGAGATCCTGAGCCACAATTGCTGCCAGAACTTTTAGATGAAATCCTCTTAAGGGCACTCCTATTTAATCCAGTATCTCCAAACACTGACTCCACAAAAGTAAACAGAAACTTCAAAGTATGAAGCAAACCCTCATTATCAACCACTGTCTCCATCAGCATCAGAGTCTTTTCGAAACAGCTGCTTGAAATGAGATTCCTCACTCGACAGTTGAACAAGAAAATGGAAATATGCTTTGGCAGTCTGGAGATCACATGACAAAAAAGCTTTATGAAGTAGCAATAGCATTGCGGCAAAGAGGTGATGTTGAGTTCTTCGACCAATGTTTCAGATGAAGGGCAGATAAGATGCATAAGAAAATCCACTGCCGATTCTCTTAGGGTTGTAGAACATATAGTGCCGTTGGTGCTTTCAATTTTCAAAGAATGACACAATACTCTAAATTCTAACCAAGAAGACAAGCAGGACACATCCATTCCAGCAAACTTGTTCTGCAACTTTGGCTTAAGAGCAGGACAAAGGCCATCACCTAAATACCAGTGAACAAGTGAAGAATCTTCAAGTTAACCTGCTCAGATTGCATTTGTCCAACCAACATCAATAAAAACTGACATATCAGCATGCTCAGGGGCAAAAGACTGCTTGCTCCTTCAGGTGCACCTTCTGCATCACCAAGGAAGAATCTAAATACATCTGTTTTAGATCGAAGGTCTCCACTAGATCACAATTGTAGAAACTAGAATTTCTTTCACCACCATGGTCCATGCTTTCTTTCGAGTTGATATCAGCCAGGAACCCTTCTAACTGCTTCAGAGTAAACAGGTCACTGTATCCAGCGAGATCATCCCTGTAGTTGATTAGACTGCATAAATATAGAATCACACTGTCCATGAATGGATCTGAATATTCGATCCGATTTTACAGCCATCACCATATCAGCAGTTTGGAATAACACCACATCAACTTGGTCTCTGTCTCCTGACCGCATAATCTTTATGTATCCATCAAAGTATGTATGATCTCAGTTATTATGAGAATGCAAGAAGGAGAGCACTGTCACTAGAAGTGTAATCCGATGGAATCCATGTAACAAGCACTTCAAGAAAAACAATATTTCTGTCCTTCACCCAGTTTTATAGCAACTCCGTCTATCCTTGATGGAAGATCACATATAGGTTCCAGCATTTCCAAGTTCGAACCAACTTTCTCCAAAAGGACATGATGCTGGGATTTGTCGAATGCAGAATGCTTAAGCAGCAAGAAGGATAAGAATGATCTTAGAAGGCCTTCCTCTATTAACAAGTGAGAGATATGCTTCTCTGTAAGTACGAAGATAGGTCTCCAAAAGAGACGATAAAACATTAAAACAATGTCCACTGTTTTCACTTATGTATGCAACCAAACTCTCCCAAGAACAAATTGCTCTCCATCCAACTGCTTTCCGCACAAGTCCACCTCGGTTTTTTCACTTGTTTGGTGCCTCCAAACACTAGTATTGATGAGAGAGAGAATAAGAGAAAGCCATGCTCCTTTCTGGGGAAATCCCCAGTTTCCAGCACACTTGAACCAAGAAGAATCTCAGATGCAACAAGTTTAGGAACAAAAAATTGTAGCAGGCAAATGGCACCCACAAGAGACAAAGCATGTCACTTACAACTGAGAGCAAATGTGAGGAAAAGATTGACATCTGCGAAGTCAGATTCAACAGACCATCAATCGAAGAAGAGTATCAGTGCCCATGATAACCTACACCAGTGGAGAGTACTCCAGCAAATCAAAAACAAATATCTTTCAACGATGAGATCATCAGTTGCTTCAGCTTTCTATCCCTCCAAAAGCCAAGGATTTCTGAAATTGTTGTGCCCAAATCAGCCAAGTTCAAGCCCACAGTCCCAACAGCAGACTATCACAGTAGAACTCAGCATGAGCTGGAGTCACATCAATCAATTGTGGGAAATAAACTACTAGTTGCAGCATACTCCTTGAAAGTATCTGCAAGCATGCCCTCTACAATAATAGTTGCAAAGGATGGCATGCAATATTCATGGAACGTAGCTGCCCTTCCTTCGCTTGGATATCCCGCATCCTGGATCTTAACCTCATATAACCATGATGGACGTGTTAACGGATACAATCAGAATATGTCGCAGGACGAGCAGAAGTCTTGAAAGGAGCAAAGCCCATCTTGGTGAGTCCAGATGCACTTTCTCCAGATGGAGGCTGTGTTCATTTTTTCTAGGGAAGAAAGAACAATATTAGCCAAATCAGACCTTTCTGATCCAGTGGTTGAATGGAATGCCACCAAAAGAATTCCAGATGAAAGGCACAAGGAAGAGTTTCACAGAAATCGTCCAAACTCAATGAGCTGGATGACTTGTCATTTGCCTTTTCCAAAAGATACCGAAGTACTGAACAAAAACTTTTCTTCCCAGATTATAGCTGAGTTTGTCCCAGAGATAATGGCACGCGCAACTAGAGCAGCGTATAGTGGTTATAAGTGTACTTCCATTCTCAACGTTAAACACTTCTCCACAAGGTCTTCTCTTAAAGAAGCAGGGCACTCATCAGAAACAAGATCATTGTACAAGTTCAAAACAGGCTGAATTGATGTGCAGTAAGTTAGTCTCCAAATGGTAAGATGGTGTATTTTCAGCACTGCTTTCATCAGAGAGGACAAGCTGGCACTTAAGTATTGAAAGAAATTGTTCCAAATGATCTGTGTGAACTTCCTGCAAGCATCCATATATGTAGCATTGGCACCATTCAGGAGAGAAGATGGACATTTTCATAAAGCATATCAAATCAGCAGCTAATTGAATAGGCACATGCTGGCTGCTTGAAGAACCACTCCCTATAGAAGTTGGTTGTTCAACGCTATCGGCTACTCCTGTCGAACGGGCTTCAGCAAAGAGATTTCCGACTAGCGCTTCTTCCTCATGACTAGCCACAGACTCCAACTCTGAAACAGAAGCTTGTTTTGTGCAACTCAACTGCAGCTTCTCGGACTGCAGTCATTGATTTACTCCTTCTTCATGGAGGAAAAGATGAGATGCACCCAAATCATCCATCCATTGCTCTTCTGAAGGGAAGATAAACTGTAGATACTCCTCGCATGTGTATTTCTTCAGCAATGGCACCTCCTCAGAACGAGCACGACAA